>CM037784.1:62807606-62819263 GCA_021229015.1 Solen grandis | reverse complement strand
GATCCTAATCGCGGATAGTAGAGGAGTGCAAATTAGGATATGATTTTAATGAGATTGAGGCTGGGCACAACTTCACAGTAGTTAATAAGCTGGGCACAACTTAACAGCAGTTAATAGTCTGGGCACAACTTAACAGCAGGTAATAGTCTGGGCACAACTTAACAGCAGGTAATAGTCTGGGCACAACTTAACAGCAGGTAATAGGCTGGGCACAACTTAACAGCAGGTAATAGTCTGGGCACAACTTTACAGTAGTTAATAGTCTGGGCACAACTAACCAGCAGGCAATAGTCTGGGCACAACTTTACAGCAGTTTATAGTCTGGGCACAACTTAACAGCAGGTAAAAGTCTATGCACAACTTAACAGCAGGTATAGTCTGGGCACAACTTAACAGCAGTTTATAGTCTGGGCACAACTTTACAACAATTTATAGTCTGGGCACAACTTAACAGCAGTTTATAGGCTGGGTACAACTTAACAGCAGGTAATAGTCTGGGCACAACTTTACAGCAGGTAATAGGCTGGGCACAACTTAACAGCAGGTAATAGTCTGGGCACAACTTAACAGCAGGTAATAGTCTGGGCACAACTTTACAGCAGTTAATAGTCTGGGCACAACTTTACAGCAGTTAATAGTCTGGGCACAACTTAACAGCAGGTAATAGTCTGGGCACAACTTTACAGCAGTTAATAGTCTGGGCACAACTTTACAGCAGTTTATAGGATGGGCACAACTTCCTGATAATTTAATATTTCGGATGCATGCAACCAACAAAAAACACTCAACATAAAATGCGAAAAATCATTTAACTTGCAAGTTTAAGCAGCGTGTACATATAATCCAGACATTACACAGCCTGTGTTTAACAGTGCTGACACACACACACACTTATAGCTTTACAAATGATGACATCAACACAACATCTTCCTTGACATCCGATGCTTAAGTGGAATAATTCAGGATGACACAAGGAAGTTCCCAGAGGATATAGTTCATGGAGTAAATGGTTGAAGCAAAGCTGTATCATATATTTAAGTCACGTATTGAATCATTTAAACACAAACTCATAAATGTCCTTTCTGTTACAACATAAGAACACTCATGAATCTGACTGCGATATATAACATAATATAAATCATTTTGCTGGTAGTTCTTTTCAATTTGAAAATAGTGGCACAAACTCATTAAAACTTATATCAATCCTGGCCTTGCTTATGATCTCATGGTTTGGTCAAGAACTTACATTATTATGCAATTGCAATGAAAGAATAAAACATTTCTCATGGCTAGATTTGAACAAACAATCTTCAGATTTTAAATTTGAATATATACTGGAAGCATCAAAGAAAATTGTCCCTCTAGTATGACTTTGTCAATGGTTGCTTCAAACACTGCAGTGAAGTGTAACCAAGGGCACATAACTCTGCAAAATTTTAACAATCTCTAACAAACATATATTCAGTTTATGGTTATAATGAATATCTGTAAGTTTCATAGAAAATCCTTTAAAATAATGAAATAAATTCACATGACATACCACCATTAATCCATTCATGTCCAGGGGCACATAACTCTTTAACATCTTTACTGCATTTCACAAATGAAGTTTGTCTAAAGGCACAAAACTCTACAATATCTTAAATGATCTTCACATGAGTAACTTAAGTTTCATTGCAGACAGAACACAACAATCACAGTGTGTGTGATGACTCTTATTTGACTCCTGTGAACTCTCTGAGTAGGCATCTACAGTAAGTTTATAACGACATTACTTCCAATCATTTTTTTTTACTGATTTTAAAATGGGATCTTTTTTTTATTTTATCCCTAACTGCGAGTAATAAATAATTTGAAGGGCAGACAATGTTTCAGACCTAATATATGGATGCATGTTTTGTGTCCACAGGGAAGGTGGAGACCTTACAGTTATCAATGATAGCACTAAACAGTATGACAGGCAATATATTTCAATTATTTAAAATGGATGACTCCAGCTAAAGCCAGCTATCATTTATTCATCATCACTCACCTGATACTCACATGCAGCGCTGAGTCAAATGTCAATATGAGTAACCAAGTCTTTAAACAGTGTCTTTCATTTCATTAATCAAGTGAAATCTTCCAAAATCAAATCAACCTATTGATGAATCAAACTGAAGTTGGTGTGAATGTACCAACAACTAACAATAAAATATTGACACAGTCTGAAGCTGAAAATACATGGTCAGGTAAATGTCAGTGTTTAATGTCTTTAACTCATTAATCAGGAAAAACAGGATTGGGAGTATGTGATCAACTGACTAAGATGTTGTAACCCAATGCTACAAGTGGAATCAAACCAACAAATCTAGATAAATATACCAATACACATCGTAGAATACCCCCGGCTGACTTATTCCGTTTCATTACCTAACATCATGCCGTGGGGAAAAAGGCAAACAAACTGTCATAATACAGTAGTTACTGATCAAATTATCAACAAATGAAAACGAGATTACAAATGCACTACTCTTCCGCGTGGAGGCTTGAAAGTCATGTTGGTGATATGAAACAATAAAACAAGAGGGCCACAGAAGCCCTGGATTGCTCATTTGAGTATAAGGTTATCCAAGGAATATCTGTATTAAAACATTTTGAAATCTGGCCAGTAGTTTTGAAGGAGATGATTTTTAAAGATTTTATAATTCATTTCTATCCATTGCCATGGTAACCAGAGTTCTACATAGATCAAGTGTATTTTAGCAACTTTTGTGAAAGTTCATCCATCCCTGTCAAGTTAAATCAAATTATGTCCAGTGGTTTCAGAGATGTTGTTTAAAGTTTTCACTATATACATATAAAGCAGATTAGTCCCGCCCTTGGGGGCCATGTTTTTTTATGGATTAGAATAATTTTAGCAATCTTGGTAGAGGGTTACCCAAGGAACAGTACTAAAACATTTTGAAATCTGGTTAGTAGTTTTGAAGGAGATAATTTCTAAAGTTTCCTTTTTTTGTTTTTCTTTCAGTTACCATGGCTACCACAGTTCTACATGGATCAAGTTTATTTTAGTAACTTTTGTGAAGGCTCAACCAAGAATCATCCCTGCCAAGTTTAACCAAATTCTGTCCAGTGGTTTCAGAGGAGATGTCGTTTAAAGCAAATTGTTGATGACGCACGATGGACAATGCACAACGATGGATGCAGGGTGATCCTAATAGCTCACCATGAGCACGTTGTGCTCAGGTGAGCTAAAATTTACTGTGTTCCGCTGCTGTATCAAATGGCCTTTATGATTTGCTTTAACTAGAAATGTGTCCAATGGACACAGATGCCCCCACCCGTCGCATTTTCCAAAACAAAGGCCAACACCAAAGAGCGCAAGTCATGTCTTGAGCAACTCTGCACCTGGTCAGGTGAGAACACTGTAGAACTTGTTTAAACCAGAATTGTTTCCATGAATATGCCCTAACTCTGCGCCATTTTCACTATGTCAGGGACTGTAACTTTAGTATGACCTGGTGACTTTCAAAACAATTCCAAAGGTGCACAACTTCCCATACTGTAAAGTATTATGACATGCTTATTTAGTTTTGAAGATATTTGCAACACAAAGACTTTTATATGTATGAATTTGTACCTCCATCTCCTTGACAAATCTAATCCAGCTTTTCTATGGTAAACCATGGTGTAAACTGGTGTAAATGAATAGTTAATTAAGCACCTTCACAAGATGTACATACACATGACTTAGATAAAGCAATGAGGTAGCTTGATCCATTAATGTCAGTTTGATTATTTAATAGCAACATTCTCATTTTACAGTTGGTAGTGCTCCCCCAGGGACTAGTCCTGAAGCTTTCTAAAAAGGTCAAGTGAACAAGATTGATGATGTTCAGGATAGGGTATTGAAGAATTCCTTATGAGTTACAAGAAAAAGTTAATGGTAAGCATTACAAAATTTAACAGTTTAGGAAGTCCAGGTTAGTTGAACAAGAAAGTGAAATTCTATCATTCCTTAACCAATTAAAAAATTTTAAAAAAATTTTTACAGTCATGGTTTTGCCTTTGTAGATGGAATCAATCAAGCCTTTATTTTTGCTACTTGAATGAATCAGCCAACTTTTGTTTTGTGAAATTGTACCAAGCCCATTCATTTTCAATCCAAATGTCCACAAATGAAGCACCCTATCTTTAAAAGCCACAAAATACTGGGCATCATTATAAAGCAAACATTTGTGTCTGTAAAAATATATATAGGTTTACAATATAAACTGATGCCCTTGTAAGTGGCTGACATATCCAGGGTAGAATTTAACCTTTTACTGCTCCTACAGACTCAGATTGTTGCACAGCTCCTTCCAGGGGAGCTATCTGATCAGGGTGTCCTCTGCTTATACAATATTCACATTCTACACAAAAAAGGAAAAATAAACATTGTTTTCTATACTTTTATTTATTCCATTTAAAGTTCAGTAAATCAGTATTCATCAAGTTGTAAATTTTTACATGAATATTCCAACTTTTCACACAAGATTTTCTTCAAGATGTCTAGAAATAAGGAAAGTTCTTTCTAAAATCAATATGTCCAATTCCTGCCTTGATATCTGACACAATGTCTGGGCCACCTGTCCAGTTTGATACATTTTAAAGTCTTGAAAAAAATTCTTGGAAACATGTCAATGGAATAGACCATAATCCTAAGTGAAATTGGTCTCCAACCAATATCAACAGCTACATATTCCCTTAAACCTATATCTGGAAAAAGTGCATTTCAGTCTAGTGATCAACTAAAAATCAATAATTTATAGGCTGGATAATTTCACATTTTATAGGCTGGGTACAACTTCAGAACAAGTTATGGACTGAGTAAAACTTCAAAACAAGTTAAAAGCTGGGTACAACTTCAAAATAGTTTATAGGCTGGGCACAACTTTACAGCAGTTAATAGTCTGGGCACAAGTTTACAGCAGGTAATAGTCTGGGCACAACTTAACAGCAGGCAATAGTCTGGGCACAACTTAACAGCAGGTAAAAGCCTGGGCACAACTTTACAGTAGTTAATAGTCTGGGTACAACTTTACAGCAGGTAATAGGCTGGGCACAACTTAACAGCAGGTAATAGTCTGGGCACAACTTTACAGCAGTTAATAGTCTGGGCACAAGTTTACAGCAGGTAATAGTCTGGGCACAACTTAACAGCAGGTAATAGTCTGGTCACAACTTTACAGCAGTTAATAGTCTGGGCACAACTTTACAGCAGTTAATAGTCTGGGCACAACTTTACAGCAGTTTATAGGATGGGCACAACTTCCTGATAATTTAAGGTTTCGGATGCATGCAACCAACAAAAAACACTCAACATAAAATGTGAAAAATAATTTAACTTGCAAGTTTAAGCAGCGTGTACATATAATCCAGACATTACACAGCCTGTGTTTAACAGTGCTGACACACACACACTTATAGCTTTACAATTGATGACATCAACACAACATCTTCCTTGACATCTGATGCTTAAGTGGAATAATTCAGGATGACACAAGGAAGTTCCCAGAGGATACAGTTCATGGAGTAAATGGTTGAAGCAAAGCTGTGTCATATATTTAAGTCACGTATTGAATCATTTAAACACAAACTCATAAATGTCCTTTCTGTTACAACATAAGAACACTCATGAATCTGACTGTGATATATAACATAATATAAATCATTTTGCTGGTAGTTCTTTTCAATTTGAAAATAGTGGCACAAACTCATTAAAACTTATATCAATCCTGGCCTTGCTTATGATCTCATGGTTTGGTCAAGAACTTACATTATTATGCAATTGCAATAAAAGAATAAAACATTTTTCATGGCTAGATTTGAACAAACAATCTTCAGATTTCAAATTTAGAATATATGCTGGAAGCATCAAAGAAAATTGTCCCTCTAGTATGACTTTGTCAATGGTTGCTTCAAACACTGCAGTGAAGTGTAACCAAGGGCACATAACTCTGCAAAAATTTAACAATCTCTAACAAACATATATTCAGTTTATGGTTATAATGAATATCTGTAAGTTTCATAGAAAATCCTTTAAAATAATGAAATAAATTCACATGACATACCACCCTTAATCCATTCATGTCTAAAGGCACAAAACTCTACAATATCTTAAATGATCTTCACATGAGTAACTTAAGTTTCATTGCAGACAGAACACAACAATCACAGTGTGTGTGATGACTCTTATTTGACTCCTGTGAACTCTCTGAGTAGGCATCTACAGTAAGTTTATAACGACATTACTTCCAATCATTTTTTTTTACTGATTTTAAAATGGGATTTTTTTTTTATTTTATCCCTAACTGCGAGTAATAAATAATTTGAAGGGCAGACAATGTTTCAGACCTAATATATGGATGCATGTTTTGTGTCCACAGGGAAGGTGGAGACCTTACAGTTATCAATGATAGCACTAAACAGTATGACAGGCAATATATTTCAATTATTTAAAATGGATGACTCCAGCTAAAGCCAGCTATCATTTATTCATCATCACTCACCTGATACTCACATGCAGCGCTGAGTCAAATGTCAATATGAGTAACCAAGTCTTTAAACAGTGTCTTTCATTTCATTAATCAAGTGAAATCTTCCAAAATCAAATCAACCTATTGATGAATCAAACTGAAGTTGGTGTGAATGTACCAACAACTAACAATAAAATATTGACACAGTCTGAAGCTGAAAATACATGGTCAGGTAAAATGTCAGTGTTTAATGTCTTTAACTCATTAATCAGGAAAAACAGGATTGGGAGTATGTGATCAACTGACTAAGATGTTGTAACCCAATGCTACAAGTGGAATCAAACCAACAAATCTAGATAAATATACCAATACACATCGTAGAATACCCCGGCTGACTTATTCCGTTTCATTACCTAACATCATGCCGTGGGGAAAAAGGCAAGCAAACTGTCATAATACAGTAGTTACTGATCAAATTATCAACAAATGAAAACGAGATTACAAATGCACTACTCTTCCGCGTGGAGGCTTGAAAGTCATGTTGGTGATATGAAACAATAAAACAAGAGGGCCACAGAAGCCCTGGATTGCTCATTTGAGTATAAGGTTACCCAAGGAATATCTGTATTAAAACATTTTGAAATCTGGCCAGTAGTTTTGAAGGAGATGATTTTTAAAGATTTTATAATTCATTTCTATCCATTGCCATGGTAACCAGAGTTCTACATAGATCAAGTGTATTTGAGCAACTTTTGTGAAAGTTCATCCATCTCTGTCAAGTTAAATCAAATTATGTCCAGTGGTTTCAGAGATGTTGTTTAAAGTTTTCACTATATACATATAAAGCAGATTAGCCCCGCCCTTGGGGGCCATGTTTTTTTATGGATTGGAATAATTTTAGCAATCTTGGTAGAGGGTTACCCAAGGAACAGTACTAAAACATTTTGAAATCTGGTTAGTAGTTTTGAAGGAGATAATTTCTAAAGTTTCCTTTTTTTGTTTTTCTTTCAGTTACCATGGCTACCACAGTTCTACATGGATCAAGTTTATTTTAGTAACTTTTGTGAAGGCTCAACCAAGAATCATCCCTGCCAAGTTTAACCAAATTCTGTCCAGTGGTTTCAGAGGAGATGTCGTTTAAAGCAAATTGTTAATGACTCACGATGGACAATGCACAACGATGGATGCAGGGTGATCCTAATAGCTCACCATGAGCACGTTGTGCTCAGGTGAGCTAAAATTTACTGTGTTCCGCTGCTGTATCAAATGGCCTTTATGATTTGCTTTAACTAGAAATGTGTCCAATGGACACAGATGCCCCCGACCGTCGCATTTTCCAAAACAAAGGCCAACACCAAAGAGCGCAAGTCATGTCTTGAGTAATATATCCAAGAAGTTTTAAGTCTAGCACAAATACCTTCAGAGTTACCTGTGTCACAGTTTTGGGATGGACGGACAGACAAAGGCAAATCTATATGCCTCAATTTTTGGTAGGGGGCATAAAATACCCAGGTGCACAAGTTCATGTCTTGATAACATATCCAAATACTTTCAGAGTTACATGTGTCACAAGCATAAAATTGCATATTTTTCAAAAACAAAGGCCCTTAACTCTGTTAACTTCAAAGGTGGTTCAATGAAAATACCCAGGTGCGCATTTAGTTCATGTCCTGAATAATATATCCATGAAGTATCAAGTCTGAAATACAAATACTTTCAGAGTTATGCATGTCACAAAGTTTTGGGACGGATGTATGCACATACAGACAAAGGCAAATCTATATCCCCCCTCCCCCATTTTTGGTGGGGGCATAAAAACGTGATGCGACCAATCATATGGTGAAATTTGACACACACTATAATGACCAAATTCAGCCGTAATATCCCATGGCTTATTGATGATCTATCGATCAGCCATGGGTATTCACGATGACCAAAACAATGCTGTTCAGCATTTGTAGCACATCATCTTAGAGGATGTTATTTGAAATTATAACAACAAAAAAACAAGAGGGCCAAGATGGCCCTAAAGACGCTCACCTGAGGACATTTGTGCTGACCAAGTTTGAGGAAGATTGAATCAAAATTGTGGCCTCCAGTGTGTAAACAAGGTTTTTCTAAGATTTGACCTACTGACCTACTTTTGGATCCAACCTGACCCATTTTAGAACTGGTTCAAGATATCACCAAGACAAACATTCTGACCAAGTTCGAGGAAGATTGAATCAAAATTGTAGCCTCTAATGTGTAAACAAGATTTTTCTAAGATTTGACCTACTGACCTACTTTTCAATCGCTTTTTAGGTCTATTAGATTAATGATCTTCGATAATTCGTTGAAATTTCTGAAGAGATTCGTATACCTACCAAACTAAAACCGGAAATGTAGGGCTGAATAGTTTCCTAATTTTTCATTGGTTAATAATATTATAACCTAAAACGACCGAATGTGTTTTTATTACCAACAATACGATTATCTGTACTTTCATATCTTTCTTAAAAATTTTTATTTAATATACAATTGACACAATTTTTTTATTAATTGTAATTATATTATTTTTTAAAGTAAAAAATGATTCAATCAAGAGCCAAATTTTAACCATTATCTAGTCATAATCTCTCAAACTAGTAATATTGCAAAATATTTTTTTTATGATTGGTCTATATGAATTATGTGGGTACGGACCACTAGACAATATTTCACATCAAATCTATAGATTAAGCTCTAGGTCTTTTCCTATGTAACTCTATGTGAAACAAGTGACCACTGGTGCGGGGTCATTTATCACTGTAAGGCTATGATTTGAACAACTGAGGTAATGAACCATTATATGATGCTACATACCAACAAGAGGGCCAAGATGGCCCTTGGTCGCTCACCTGAGAAAGATGATTGCTTAAGAAATAAAGATGCTTGAGTGTAAAAGTGAAATCTGTTGTTTTTTTAAGGTGAAATGGGCATAACTCCTAAATTTACAGGTCAATATCAGTTATAATTGAACCTGATTGTGAGATTATGGGCATAAACATTGTCTTAAAGTTTAAAAATGATTGTTAAAAAAATGAAGTTGGTAGAGAATAAACAAAGTGAAATCTTACATTTTTTGTATTAAAAGGGGCATAACTCCTGACCTAAATGACCCATCTCAGCCACAACTGAACTCAATCGAGACATTATGGTCATTAACAATGTCATAAAGTTTGAAGATGATTGCTAAAAAAAGGAAGATGCTAGAGTGTAAACAACGTGAAATATGGCTTTTTTTATATTAAAAGGGGCATAACTCCTGACCTAATTGACGGATCTCAGCCATAATCGAACTCAATCGAGACCTTATGGTCATAAGCATTGTCATTAAGTTTGAAGATGATTGCTAAAAAGATGAAGATGCTAGAGTGTAAACAAAGTGATTTCTGGCATTTTTTGAATATTAAAAGGGACATAACTTCTGAACTAATTGACGGATCTCAGCATTAATCGAACTCAATCGAGACATTATGGTCATAAACATTGTAATAAAGTTTGAAGATGATTGCTCAAAAGATGAAGATGCTAGAGTGTAAACAACATGAAATCTGGCATTTTTTTTATATTAAAAGGGGCGTAACTCCTGACCTAATTGATGAATCTCGACATAATCAAACTCAATCGAGACCTTATGGTAATAAGCATTGCCATAAAGTTTGAAGATAATTGCTCAAAAGATGAAGATGCTAGAGTGTAAACAACTTGAAATATGGCATTTTTTGAATATTAAAAGGGGCATAACTCCTGACCTAATTGTACGATATCAGCCATAATCGAACTTGGCCGTGATTTTATGGTTATAAACATTGATATAAAGTTTGAAGATAATTGCTCATGAAATGAAGATGCTAGAGTGCAAACAATGTGAAATCTGGCTTTTTTGAATTTTAAAAGGGGCATAACTCCTGACCTAATGTTCCGATATCAGAAATAATCGAACTTGGCCGAGATTTTATGGTTATAAACATTGTTTTGAAGTTTGAAGATAATTGCTCATAAAATGAAGATGCTAGAGTGTAAACAAAGTGAAATATGGCATTTTTTTAATATTAAAAGGGGCGTAACTCCTGACCTAATTGATGAATCTCAGCCATAATTGAACTCAATACAGACCTTATGGTCATAAGCATTGCCATAAAGTTTGAAGAGGATTGCTCAAAAGATGAAGATGCTAGAGTGTAAACAACTTGAAATATGGCATTTTTTGAATATTAAAAGGGGCATAACTCCTGACCTAATGGTACGATATCAGCCATAATTGAACTTGGCCGTGATTTTATGGTTATAAACATTGATATAAAGTTTGAAGATAATTGCTCATGAAATGAAGATGCTAGAGTGCAAACAATGTGAAATCTGGCTTTTTTGAATTTTAAAAGGGGCATAACTCCTGACCTAATGTTCCGATATCAGCCATAATCGAACTTGGCCGAGATTTTATGGATATAAACATTGTTTTAAAGTTTGAAGATAATTGCTCATAAAATGAAGATGCTAGAGTGCAAACAAACAAATTGTGGACGGACGGACGGACGGACGACGGACAATCATCGATCCTAAAAGCTCATCCTGAGCACACGTGCTCAGGTGAGCTAAAAATCTAAGCTCTAGGCCTTCTGGATTTAAAGAAGAAGATTTTTAATGATTTTCCTATTTAAATCTATGTAAAACAAGTGACCCCTGGTGCGGGGGCATTTATCACCATAGGGCTATGATTTGAACAATCTTGGTAATGAACCATTAGATGATACTACATACCAAATATCTAAGCTCTTGGCCTTATGGATTTACAGAAGAAGATTTTTTAAGATTTTCCTATATTACTCTATGTAAAACAAGTGACCCATGGTGCAGGGGCATTTATCACCATAGGGCTATGATTTGAACAATCTTGGTAATGAACCATTAGATGATGCTACATACCAAATATCTAAGCTCTAGGCCTTATGGATTTATAGAAGAAGATTTTTAAAGATTTTCCTATATAACTCTATGTAAAACAAGTGACCCCTGGTGCGGGGGCATTTATCACCATAGGGCTTTGATTTGTACAATCTTGGTAATGGCCCATAAGATGATGCTACATGTACATACCAAATATCTAAGCTCTAGGCCTTTTTTATTTAAATA
>CM037784.1:62757506-62807506 GCA_021229015.1 Solen grandis | reverse complement strand
TCATTTGCTTCTGCAATACGTATCGTGAATTGCATCATTTCAAAAAACAAATACTGTGATATGTATCGTGATATGGCAATGCACTGTGAGTTATCAAATGGTGGCATATTAACCATATTAAGATACAAGTCATTGCTAATACAAAGCCATATAATTACATTCATGATTAGTAGTTATAATGATATTCAGTGGATCATGGTATTAATAATGTTAAATCTGAATATCGTTACAAGTGATCTTAGTCAATGTGAGGAAACCGTCCGAATACCGGTACTACTGATATCTGAAATCATGGTGTCTATGCAAAACAAAAATAAGCTTTTTGGATGTTGTCTGGCTTTTAAATCTGAATTGTACCATTCTCCTTTTATAAGTAAATTCTCCATTATTGTGATAAATAATTTGACAATAGTTCACTCACATTTGTATATAAACATGTGATAAAGCCATATTAAAATACAGTAAAACTTTGATAAGTTGAAGTTGAAGGGACTGACCTAAAAAGTTTGAGACATCTGGACTTCTTTTATGTATGGAGCTATATCAATGGTCAAACTGTTAAGCCTTTGAATTCTAGATCAGTTGGCTTTGTTAAATCCTTTCCGATCGGAAATGGTCCAAAATAGGTAAGACTAGTCACAAATACTATTACTACTTATGGTTAAAAAGGTCTGTTTTTTCCTGAAAACTAATTTTGTATTTTGATTCTAAATCCAACATTTGTCTTTTTCTATAGGACATGTCTTGAGCCTATCACTATTATCGACTTATAATTGAGTGAAAGATAACTAGAATGCAATAATAGCAAATAATTTCAGAATGAAACTGAGGTTTCATCATCTCTGCATGATTTAAGAGCGTTATGTGGTCACCATATCCTGCCAATTAACATAACATATTTTTACCTTCCTTTGTTGTGTCAGCCCACATTGGGTAGTTAAACTACCAAAACAATGAATATGTTAACTGTAAAATGATTTCTAGTTATAAATACTGTTCCTGGTGATGATAATATTAAATTGCATGACTCAACCTTTCAATTCCTGTGGTCATCAAGACTGTTTTTCCAAATACATGTACATTGTAAGTCAATGTACTGCTGCGTTCAGCAAACAAATGGGACATCATGCCTGGCCTTACACAAGTATCCTGTGCATATCATGCCACTAGTACATATTCATATTGCTTGACTCTAAGTGAAATCAAACACAATTTATTATTTTTGAAATAGACATTATTACTTTCCTCGTATATTGTTGCTTTTTAGCTCACCTGAGCTCAAGGTGAGCCATTAGGATCACCCGTTGTCTGTCGTCATGCGTCGTGAACAATTTGCTTTAAATAACATCTCCTCTGAAACCACTGGACAGAATTTGATGAAACTTGGCAGGGATGATCCTTAGGTGAACCTTCACAAAAGTTGTTAAAATAAACTTGATCCATGTAGAACTCTGGTTGCCATGGCAATGGAAAGTAAAAAAATTTTAAAAACATTAAAAATCATCTTCTTCAAAACTACTGGCCAGATTTCAAAATGTTTTTTTACAGATTTTCCTTGGGTAAACCTCTACCAAGCTTGCTAAAATTATTCTGATCCGTGTAAAAACATGGCCACATGGGCAGAGCTAATTTGCCTTAAAGTATATAGTGAACTTAAAAAGACTTCTGTTTCAAAACTACTGGCCAGAGTTTAGAATGTTTTGGCACAAAACTGATGTTTTATGGGAAACCCTCTACCAAGGTGGTAATATCAATGACTATTGTCTTACCAAAGCTGACTTGGTATTGGACCACTATCTCCAATTATATCCCTTGAAGTATAAAAAATGTCATATTTAACTTTGTTTCGATTCTAGCATCCACATTTATAAAGTATTCTTGATTAGATGTATACATAATGATAATTAACCAAGGATTATTATGCCTTGTTTGGGAGTTATTGTCCATAATACTTCATAAGGTTGCCTTTAGAGCAGTGGTACACGGGTGAGCAATATAGGGCCACCATAGTCCTCTTGTTCTTTTTTCCTCTCCATTAATTATTTATGTACTTCTTTGGTTTACATTGTTAGTAACATTTAATACTACAATAAAGGGTCCACTGACAATTTCGACAATTAATGCAATGATGAATTGATCATTTATTAGCTTACCTGAGCACAACGTGCTCATGGTGAGCTATTGTGATCACTTTTTGTCAGGCGTCAGGCGTCCGTGCATCCATGTGTGTGTCCGGCATAAACAATTTCCTTTAAACAACATCTCCTCCTAAAACGTTGAATGGATTTTGACCAAACTTCACAGGAATCATCCTTATGATGCCCTCTATCAAGATTGTTCAAATTATTTTGATTGGTTGAAAAAGTTGGTCACAGGAGCTAAAATCGATTTTAAAAATGCAAACTTTGAAAATCTTCTTCTGCAAAACTGTAACATTGAGAGCTTAGATATTTGGTGTGTACATTTGTCTATTTGACATCTGCCAAGATGGTTCAAATTATAACCCTGGGATTAAAATTGGCCCCACCCCAGGGGTCACTTGATTTTACATAGGCTTATATAGGAAAAAAAAAAGAAAGAAAGAAAAACCTTCTTCTCGGAAACCACAAGCCCTGGCGTTTAGATATTTGGTGTGTAGCATTGTCTTGTGGGCCTCCACCAAGTTTGTTGAAATCATGGCCTTTGCATCAAAATAGGCCCCACTTTAGGGGTCACTTTGTTTTATACAGGCTTAGAAAAATCTTTTTGTCAGAAACCACAAGGTTTGGAGTTTAGATATATGGTATTATGTAACATGGCCTATAGGATATCAATGTGAATAATCTCTGCCGACTTATTCCATTTTACTACATTACATCATGCCATGGGGAAAAAGGCAAGCAAACCATCATAATATAGTTATATACCTGCACAACTAAGTTGTAAGGAGGTATACTGGATTCAGCTTGTCTGTCTGTCCGGCTGTCCGTCGTTTTTTTTTTTTGTCCCAACCATAACTCAAAAAGTAAAAAAAGATATCAAGATGAAACTTCATATATGGATAGATCCTGTTGAGGAGGAGTGCATTGACCAAGAACCATAACTCTCTGTTGCATAATTTTGGAGTTATTGCCCTATGTAAATTTTTATTGCCCTATGTAAATTTTTGTCTGGACCATATAAAAGGTTTCAAGATGAAAGACCTTTTTGAAGGGAAGTGCAGTGCCCAAGAATTGTAACCCTCATTTGCATCATTTTGGAGTTAATGCTTAGTGGGCCTTTATCCAAATAACTTAATGTATGTATTAATATCATTTGTTTTTCTTGTTTAGCCAATACATTTTCATGTCTCAGACCTACATGTTACTTGTATTAAAATCTCTGTGACAATGTGCCATGACAATGGCAGTTCTAGTTATTGGTTAAATTATCAACCAATGAAAGCATGTCTAGCAGCTATATAAAATGGCCTTCGTGATTGGTTTTAATGTGATACAACCAAGGAATTAGCGTAATTTGATACACCCTAAAATGACCAAATCCAGCTGTAATATCCCATGGCCTACAGATTATCTATTGATTGGCTGTGGGTATTTGACCATGATAGGACATTCATCAAGTTTGTTCAAGTTATGGCCCTGGGATCAAGATTTGGAACCTACCAAGTAGTCACTTGATTTTGCATAGACTTATATATTGGAAATAACATAAAAAAAATTTTTGTAAGAAACCACAACATCTGATACTTGGTATATAACATGGCCAGTGCATCTGAACCAGACCCTGGGGTCAAAATTGGTCCCACCATCGGTATCACTTGATTTTATAGCTATGACCATCAAAATTTGACTAGGGGTACAGTTTTTGTGTGGAATTATGATTATCTTGCTGTACTCCTGCGTGGATTATTTATTCAGTATGTCTATGTTAGAGAAGGCAATGAAGGCGGTATGTCTCAAGTGAGCATTTCAGGGCCATTAAGGGCTATCTTGGCCCTCTTGTCATGTATGTATCTTTCAGCAAGAAATCTGTAAATGTGTACTTTTTCTCTCTCTCTCTCTCTCTATCTTTAGTGTTTTAATTGTGACCAGTTTATAATCGCTATATACACATGTACTTAGACCTATCTATTATTTGTTGACCCACTGACATTCATTAAATTTTCACTTTATATTCCTATTATGTTAATTTCTTTTATCTATTCAGACCAACCTTTCATTCATTGGCTCCATTAAGTTAAATAAATTTCAATTAATTACCAGCTTAATTTGTGGGGGCCTTTGTGGCTGAGCAGGTAATGTTCCTGATTTAATATCCCTCACACATCGCAGTATATGACTGATAAACTGGTGCAGAGACAGCATAAAATTAAAAAAATCAATCTGTTTCATCCAAAAGAGCAGCATTCTCTTACTTACTTTTATCTCACAGGAAGACAGAGACACTAATTCATTTCACAGTAAATTATTTAGAAACATAATCTGATAACAAAATGCTTGAATTTAATAATTATAATTAATCTAAATAACTGCCGAGTATTGTAGTTCTGATAACAGAAACTTAATATTAACATGCATACTTTAAATAATATCTATAACAATTATGCAATGTCTACCGTAAACTACACCGTATTAGGTGCAGTATTTTATAAGGCACACCTAAGTATTTCAGGCTAACATGCTTGAAAGAAAGAAAGAAGAAAAAGCATATATCATTGTAAAATTTTGATGGTGTGTAATCGCTGCCATTTTGACTGACCAGCCTTACTGTATGTTATTTATGGTAATATATAAACAGGAGGGAAATGCTGCACGTAATATGATATGATTTATAGTAACATATAAACATCATGCAGGAGATTTTCATCATTGCTTATTAGCATTTCTTTACAAACTAGTCAGTTTAAAAAATACTCTTATGTTAATCGTTTTGTTATATTTTTGCAAACAAACTGCAATATATTTTGTCTGCAGATATAATCAGCTATGTGGTATATCAAGGGCTTTGCATGACACAGAAATACCTGTAGTTTAAATGAATTTCAGTACTTTTATATACAAGACATGCATGCATTGATGTTGACAGCATATATTGCTGGATGAATTTTACTCACTCGTTATAGTTTTGTTCACGACTGCCTCACAAAAATTGGTCTGTTGTCCCCTAAACTCATTTGCAATTAATAAAGACTTGTTTTTAGAAGTCTTTATTTTTTCATTTTTTTGTTTTTCATTTTTTTTTTATCTTACTGTGAAGACATGATAATAATGTTTTATATAGGGTTAGTATCATTTTCTCATTACATCTTATAAATTGATTTTGATAATTTTTATATTTAGTTTTAATTTAAGTGTAATTACATAATCACTTTGTTCTTGTTAAATTTACAATGTGTGGTCTAATTGTAACTTTTAATTCCTAGAAAGGTGTGATGCTAATTTATTTAATCAAGCTTGTAATGATAATTTATTCATCTTTTCCACCTGGCATAAATTATCACTGGATATCATAGACATACTGCTTATCTCATTTAGAATCAAAATAAGACAAGACTTCATATAACACATTTAAATTTCCACCTGTACACACAAAGTAATATTCCTATGTAGAGCTTGTTTATTTTCATGCTTACAGGTGTCAAAGAATCCAAATGGAACGGTTCGATACTCAGACTTCTTTGACAAGTTTTATGGTCAGCAGGCAGGTGGCACTACATCACGTAGACAAGTAGACAAATGGACCAACAATGGGGTCCCAAGGTAGATATGTTAACCCAATCTTCAAACTTTTTCTAGATTCCCTATGAGTCCTAATCTACTCAAGTTCTTTTAATATTGCAGAATCCCAATATTTAACTTTAAGCTCACCAGAGCACAACATGCTCAAGGTGACCTATTGTGATCACCCTTTGTCTGTTGTGCAGCATCAACATTTTTGAAAAAAAAAAAAAAAAAAAATTCTGAAAGATTCTTAGGTTGCCTTTACAAAAGTTACTAAAATAATCTTGATCCATGCAAAACTCTCATTACCATGGCAACCAACAGACTTTTATTTTAAAAAACTTTAAACAAGAAATATCTTTAAAAAAGATATTCGGCGTAGGATGAAAGAAAAACGGAGATTTCCAGTCTTCTAGAACATTCCCAGGAAAAGCGCGCGAAAGACCGACGCACAACAAATTTAGTACGCTCTAGAAATAGTTCAGTATTTTTTCTATGAAATATACTTATTTATAGACGGTAGTACAAAAAATATATCTGTAAATAGGCTTGTTTGATATTTGTTCATATCATTATTGCATATGACAATTATGATATAAAAGCGTTATTAGCTGTTTTGGTTTTGGCGAATTAATTTTCAATGAGAGCATCTCGGCAGGCTGGAAGAATTCAATATACATAGTAATTAAGGGGTTTCATGTCATAACACGGTGGATTCTTTTTTGTTGTTTTAAATCATTTTCACAAAGTAGCATTCCTCAATTGATGGAAAAGGATTGTATTTAACTTACTGAAATCACTTTCATGTTTACATCAAAAAGAAAAGTAATAACACCAAGCTGAATGATATATACAAGCTGCACCCCTTATTTACAGTAATTTTTTAGTCCATAACGATGCGTTAACCAATAACAGGGGTCCTTTTATTCAGCTTAGAATTATTTACCGCTGTTAGCGTACATTTGATTGGTTTAAGATGCGAGTTGAAATCGAAATTATACAGCTACGCCGAAAAAAAAACTTCTCCTGAATTTAATTAGTCCCCAGCAGTGAAACTGGTTGGGGACTATAAGTTTGCCTGTGTCCTTCCGTTTGTCCGTCATTCCATCCTTCTGTCCTCGCTTTCCTGTCCGCTCCATAACTTGGACATTTAAGGATGGATTTCAATAAAACTTAATAGAAGTATTACTCATTACCTAAGAGTGTGTCACGCACATCATCCATATGCACCCTTGAAAGGTCAAGGTCACAGGAGTTGTTAGAAATTGTCTTTATACTCTATATTAATGGATGGATTTTTAGCTCACCTGAGCACATAGCACTCTTGTGAGCTTTTAGGATCAATGGCTGTCCATCATCCATCCATTCATCTGACCGTCGTCCACAGTTGTTTCAAATGACAACTCCTCTCAGACCACTGGACCAAATTTAATAAACTTGCTTGTGATGTTCCTTACATGAAGCTCTACCAAAGCTGTTCAAATGGTTCTGGTCTATTGCACATCTAGGTCACAGGAGCTAGAAATAGGTTTTAAAAGTGAAATATTTAAAAAAAATGTTTTTTTTGTTGTTTTTTTTCGAAACCCTAAGGCTTAGAGCTTAAATATTTGGTGTGTGGCATTGTCTAGTGGACCTCTATCAAGTTTGTTCAAATCATGACCCTTGGGTCATAATTGGCCCCACCCCAGGGGTCACTTGATTTTACATTTCCTTACATTTGAAAAACGTCATTCACCACAAGGCCTGGAGTTTAGATGTTTGGTGTGTAACATGGCCTTATGGACATCTGCCAGCTTTGTTCACATCATGATTCTGGAGTCAAAATTAGCCCCACTCCAAGGGTTACTTGTTTTTACATAGGCTTATATAGCAAAATCTAGAAAAATATTCTTTTTTTGTAAGAAACCACAAGATTATGGATTTAGTTATTTGGTGTTTGGTTATGTAACATTTAGATCATTGCTCATCACACCAGGCCCCGTGTTTTCAAAAATAAAATGGTACTTAAGTATTATTTTCATACTCAAATTCCAAATATGACCATTAGTTTCAAAAGGGATTTCAGGATGATACTCAGATTTGAGCCTAAAATCGTACGTAAATATTTTTAAGAACATGGGGCCAGGAGTAATTTTATTAGAGCTCTGACCTTCAAAATTTTGATGGTAGACACATTTAGATGATCTTGCTGTACTTCTGCATGGTTTATATATTCAGTTTGACTTATAATACTATAATAGGCAATGAAGGCAATGTTCCTCAGGTGAGCGATTCAGGGCCATCTTGGCCCTCTTGTTTGCATAGATGTTCCTTGGGTTACTCTCTATCAAGATTGTAAAAATTATTTGGATTGGTAGAAAAGCATGGCTGCCAGGGGGCAGAGCCTATTTTCCTTGTATGTATATAGTACAAAATATGAAGATTCTTCTCGTCCAAAAGTACTCTTTGGATTTCAAAGATTTTTGGCACAGATTATTCTTGGGTGACTTGCTGCCAAGATTGTAAAAGTTAAAAGGATCCGTCATAAAACATAGCCTGGAGCCTGTTTTCTTTATATGTATTAAGAACAAATTTGAAAAATCTTCTTCTCAAAAAGTACTGGCCAGATTTCAGAGTGTTGTTTTTTTTGCACAGGTGTTCCGTGGGTCACTCTCTATTTTGATTATTTGGATTGGTCAAAAAACATGGTCACCCATTTTCCTTATATGTTTATAGTACAAATTTGAAAAATGTCCATGTCCAAAAGTAAATATTGGATTTCAAAGTTTTTCAGCACAAATGTCCCTTTGATCACTCTTTACCTAGACTGTCAAAATGATTTGGATCCATCTCAAAATATGGCTGGCAGGGGGCAGAGCCCATTTTCCATAATATCATAAGATAATCAGTATATGATTAAATTTGGCTGTTTCGTTTCCAACCACTAAACCCTGGCTCTCAGGTGAGCGATTCCAGGGCCTTCATGGCTAGAAGAAAATTAATATGCAGAACTCTGGTTGCCATGGCAACCAACACCATCTTTTTAGAAAAAAACTTTAAAATCATCTTCTCTGAAACCAATGGTCAGAATTAAATTTCTTTTGGTACAAATGGTCACCTTATTTTTCTCTACAGTATTTGCTAAAATGAAGTTGATCCCTTGAAAAGAATTGGTTTTAGTTCCTAAGGGAGATAATCAGTATTTTATTTATTACTCTAAACAGAGAGTATTGATTAACTCCCTTGAGATAATCAATATTCTATTTTAATACTCTAAATAGAGATTATTGATTAACTCCCTTTACTGAGTAATTTGTGCAATAATTTAAATAACAGTCCATGGTCCTGTACTGTCATTACTTGGTTTTAAGTCCCTTTAAAATAAGTCCTGCTGATGGTTGGCTAGTTCTTATTTAGTCTGTATAGAAACTTTGAAATTGTATTTTTTTTATTCAAGGATATTCAGTTACTGAATTTTTTAATTCTGGTGAGCATTCTAGGGCCATGATGGCCCTCATGTTTTCAGTTTTTGTCGGGAGCATAACTCATAAACTATGCAAGGTATATTCCTTGTGGCAAGCCCTTTCCATCAATGTTACACTTTTGGACTTTCGACTTTGACCTTTGACCTTTTTGTGAAATGTTTAACAAAAAACTTTAAAATTGGCCATAACTTATTTAATATTTGACATACAACTTTTATTTTTGGTATGCATATTCATCTTGATAAGGCCTATCCAGACAGTTTCAACCAATATATTCAAGGTCAAATTTTTTAAAAATATTTAATAAAAATATTTAACGTTGGCAAAAACAGACGAGCGTTGGCATCTGCATGCGGTGCTCCTGTTGAATTATCTTTATTTAATTTTACAATGAATTTCTGTCCAGAGAATAACTTATTTACTATATACTTGAAAACTTTAGA
This sequence comes from Solen grandis, assembly GCA_021229015.1. Classification (NCBI taxonomy): domain Eukaryota; kingdom Metazoa; phylum Mollusca; class Bivalvia; order Adapedonta; family Solenidae; genus Solen; species Solen grandis. The sequence continues at coordinate 62,797,900 of CM037784.1, read as the reverse complement.
AGGTATTGACTTCATATATAAGTAGATGACAACAAGGAATAGTGCAGTGACTGAGAACCATAACTTTACCAAGTTTGGTTATGATTATCTCCCTTTATTTATTATACCCCTGAAGATAGCTTCGGTTGTATATCCTTTGCGCACCTATAACGTATTAGAACGTACACGTTTTTTCTCTCCTCAAAACCGGGGCGATTTTTACATTGAACGACTACAACGTGATAGAACGTATACAAATTTCATTGTTTCAAAACCTGACCCCGATTCAGCGTAGGAACCCTGAAACTTTTTTTCTTAAAATATGCAATGACCAATTTTTGAAAATGAACTGAAACTTAATCAAAGACAAAAATTAAAATAAGACTAAAACGTTTGAACGTTCAATATACAGTCAATTGACTATAAACTTGTCAAATAATTTTTCAACCATTTATTGTCAATAATTGAGAGTTAAAATCAATAAATATTTAAATGCTCAAAAATAAACTTAAAAGAGCAAAAGCGTGGTATTTTTAAAACTATTATTTACTGTTATGTTCGGGGTGTAAACTTAAGAAGTTCTGCATCTCAATATGACAACGGATCATGTTTACTATTGCTTATTGATCTGTATTGATTTTTTCAAAAGTATGTTTTTATATGATACAGGGGTTTATTTGTTAATGACAAAGTTCGTAAGAATACGTTACAGTTCTCCTCTTGTCTACATCTATTTATTACTTTCAGCTAAACCCTATATTGTAATGTTCCGTAATATGCCACATTTTAAGATTTAACACATTTAAACAACTGTTGCTTTAACAAGTTATGTATAATACGGCTTCATACGTTTTGGGTAAAGACACTACAATGAAAATATGACTCTTAAATCAGTTCACATTTATACACGTAAAACACACGGTTTTGTACGCAGAGGGTTGGATCTGTCCCGATCAAATTTTGCCAGATCCACTCAAGTATATATACGGTTTCATACGTTCTGGGTTGTTAATGCAATACAATAAAAAATATGACTCTTAAATCAAAGTTCACATTTATACACGTAAAACACACGGTTTTGTATGCAGTGGGTTGGATCTGTCCCGATCACATTTAATCAGATCCACTCAAATATTTATACGGTTTCATATGTTCTGGGTTGTTAGTTAATACAATGAAATATATGACTCTCAACCTAAAGCAAAATTCACAACTGCCATTAAACACGTCTACACATAAAACCCATGTTTTTGTACGCATTGGGCTCCTGCCGCCCCGTTCACATTTTGCCAGTTCCACTTAAACTTATATCGATTTAATACGTTCTTGGTTAATGCAATACAATGAAATATGTGTCTCTCAACTTAGATCAAATTGACACAACTTAAATTTCACAATTGACACTAAACATGACATTAAACAATTGACATGAAACACACGGTTTTGTACACTAAGTTCTGCATCTGTTCTCCTAATCACTAAAGTTTTCTATCTCTTCTTTTTTGCTGCACGTCGAGTCTTCATAGTTTTCAGGGAACCCACGGATGTTTTGCCTGCAACAAATCAGTCTTTCATTAGAAAAAGAGACCCATACTCAGATAAGAAACTACAGCCATCTAAATGCAGCAAAAACAATAATGAACAAAAATGACTTCATGAATCGAATCTATTTGAAATTACTTAAGCTACATTAAAATATTCACCTTTGGTGTTCTTGGTTTTAGCCCTTTGTTAGACCTGGTTTCATCTGACTGCAGCGCTTATGCAAGGGGCCTTTTCAATGATCGATGAGATGCAGCATAGCCCTAGTACCAGTAATCTTTTCGGGTGTGTTCGGCATTTCTTTTGATCTCACTAAAAGACGAAATTTTCAATCAACACTTTTTTCCTTGTTTCAATACATGTAGTTCATTGCTGTCTCTTAAAACGTTTTAAATGCATGGTTGTTCACTATAACATAAGTTATTTAAAAACCTTACTATGAATTATCCAATATCTATTGCACAAGTCTTGTAAATAAGTGATCGAAATAATTATATTACCCACACCTGTTGCGCCCTTGACTCGAAGTTTCGTTGGCGTCAGCAAGCAATCACCAGTTTGTGTTGATTTGTCGATTGTTAGCACTTTACGTGTCATACTGCTATGATATTCAGCAAAGCAGTCTCTGTAAAGACAAACATATATTTTAAGATTTCTTTTTGCCTAAAAAATTACCCCTCATTAAATATATTACGACTTTAAGTACAAGTCTTTTGGTGTTGTGTGTGGTATCTCCCTCAGAGCCCTTTTATTATACATTTATTAAAAATACTCTGAGCGTATGTTTAACTGTTTAAGTTGACCTTGCAATCCATGCACCTATGTTTCGTCTCCTTCGGTCTTCCTTTTGCAGTCTTGTGTCCTTTAAGCCGGCAAACCGACACGCTCTTGCACGACTGTTCATTTCCCCCACCTCATGTGGAGCTGACAGAAGCAATTCATTTGAATCGGTTTGTCTTGCGCTTCGTTTTTGTATCACTGAAGCCAGTAAGTAACTGTTCAGCAACCTCAAATACAAAGCAATGTATGATTTAATGCAAATGTTGGAAATGTTAAGTGCAGTCAAGAAACATTAAAATAAATCTCGAATTTAATAAAAAGAATGAAAAAGAAATATATTACAAGGCAGTTTAAGAAAACATCCGATGATTACCTTCAGATGAAACTTCTTGTGCTTTGCCTTTTGATGTTGGTGCTTGTAAATGACGAAGGCGTTGATGAGAGCTAGGTCGAGGGCAAACCAAGCGAAGTATGTCCAACAGCGTGTGCAAGATCTCTGGAGGGAATAATTGCTTCGAAGATGGTCATGTCTTTCGATTCCACCCATGTATTTGTTGAATTCAACAATGGCCTTTGGGCACGGAAACAATGTTTTACTCCATTTACCATCTTGGTTTCTTTCTTTTCGCTCAACAGTGCATTCTCTTCTGAAAGGCATTGTTTTGGACCTATTGCCATCAACATCCTGACACCTATGTATGCCTTGATGATGTCAACGGTGACGGGTTTGTAAAACTTGTCTGTCCAAGTTTGGTCTTTTCTCTGTTTGTATGCCTAGTAAATAAGGACATATGCATGCATTGATGTTGTCATTATGTCGAAAAGGTGTTCTGGAAATACTTCGAAAAAGTAATCCAATGGTTTGCATTCCATTGAAAGTTGTCTTTTAGGTCCTGGTTTTGGCCCACAGAACTTATTTTCCTCTATGGTTTGTAGCTTTGAAGTCCACTGTATTTTATATGGGTCATGTGTATCGTCAATATCTGTGGTGTCACTTTTGTCCCCTGAACTTGATGACGAACTTTGAATGTATGCAATAGCATACTTTCAATTGTTGTCACTTTCACATTCAGAATTGTCTAAAAGTGAACTGTCACTTTCACACAGTGAGTCATCTACTTTCGACGCTTTTGACATGGTGCTTATTGTCTTCTTTCCAACACCCTTACTGTCTTTTTTCAGAAGCTTGAAAAATGGGGTATCGTCGTCTGTGTCTGTCTGGCTTGTTGTTGTATGTTTTCGAAGTTTTCACATTAGGTCGGCTTAATGATCGAACTTCAGCTAATGTTAGTTCGTCTTCTGTGGAATACATTTCATTGTCTGTTATTTTCGATTGCTTATTTTTGTCTTCAGCAGTTGAGTTGCTGTACATGTCTTCATTTTCCCAGTTATGACTTGTTGCTTCGTTACGTTCGAGTATAGGTTGGTGTTTAGTGAGAAGATTAGAAGATAGAACTACCTCTTTTTCTTTCTCAATAGCTGAATCATTGCCGACGGATGTATGTGTGTGGTTTTTGAAATAAAAATTTTCTTTAGTTCTTTTTTCTGTGATGACATGTTTCTGATAGTCTGATGATGCCTCTTCGTTTAATTGGACTGCAGCTTGCTCAACCAAACACTGTGTTGATTGTGTAACATTTGTGCTGTGAACTACATCTGTTTGATTTTCCACTTCCAAATTCGACTTCTTTTCTCCATCTTCACAATCTGTTTCGAAATGCCCATGGATAGAGTTTGTACCACCAGGAGTGCATTCTTCTGAACTTGTTGATGGTTCTGTATCGTTCACTTTTGCATATTTTACAAGCGCATCCAGTTTTCGTTTCTCGTCATTTTTATTTTCATGGGTGATTGCCTTATCTTGATGGGCACAGCTGGCAAGTTTTCTTTTCCATCTTCACAAATTAAACTTGCTTTCGGCGGTTGATCGTTTATGGCATGCGTGGACACCTGTTTCTCTGAAAATGTGTTCTCCTCCCTATTCTTATCGACATTTTTCTGTAGATATTCGACATTTGCGTGTACTGAACTGGTCCCTTTTCCAACTTCATCTTTTTCTGACAGTTTTTCGCCAATAGGAGTGTTGACACTGCTTGGTTCCATTTGTATGTCGAGAGCCTGTATCTCCATTGTTTAAGTCTGAGTGTTGTTCCAGTAGAGGAACGAAGTGATTTGGCTGAAAGACAGACCCATGTCTATTATCAAGATCGCCGTGTCGTGACCACATGACGTATATTGTTTCTGGCGCTTCAGCATCAATCATACTGTGAAAAAGTGGACGAATGCCTTTATTTCTCATTGGATAGACTGACCAAATGTTCCATTTCAGCGCAGATGACAGAGCAAGTAAGTGAATAAAGGACGACCAGATTTCCCTTTCGTTTGCCACAGCAAATACAGTTTCTTTCAAATTGCCTGTCTCCTCAAAGGCCTTGCTTCCTTTTGCCGTCAGCAATAAAGCAAGAATATTTTCAGCAGATATTGCAAATTCTTGTTTTGAAGTAGCTAAGCTAAAATGTGGATGTCTAGTGTAGTACTCTGCATTAATGTAGAGTTCTGCTGCTGTGAGTGCTCGAAGATCATTTGCCGTTTCATCACCTGCAGCAATAACGATGCTATAATTAACCTTTTCCTGATAGAAACATATGGAAACATATCAAAGGTAGACCATGGTGAAATATTTCCTACATGGTCTGTTTCATTTAGGTTTACTCCACTCTGTCTATGGGAAGTCGTGTGTAAAACAGAGAAAAGACAGTGTAAACGAGTTTAGTAAATATCCTTTTAGTTCTGATGTGAGACGAGGCTACTCTTTTTGCAAATACACGCTTTTATCGTAAAATGGGTTAAAGTGAAAACTTGGCACTCTTATTTGCCATTCATTACTTAATTCTATCTGTTTTAAGAAACATTTTTTTTACGTAGAAATAAGCATTATATTTGATCAAAAAAACATTATTTATTCTAGCCACCTTGAATAAGCATAGTCATTTTGAAAAAAACAGCAGGAATGATTAACTAACCTCGGAGACTTATTGAGACTGCGTTGTAGACACAATCACCATTTCCCAGTGTCTTAGCGGGGTAGAGATGGCGTCTGGTAATTGCAGACAATATGATACTATAACGTTTAAAAGCGCATGTCGGCAAAAAACTGTAAGAGTCAAAAACGTATTTCAGTCTAAACTGATTCAGTAATAATGCAAAATATAAAAGTTACACAAATAATCCTGTATAGTTATAAAACGGATAATCAACTATATGGTACGCGGCAGATATCTTTCAAAGAAATTAAAATTGCTTTGTTAACAATGAAACCGTGTATAATTTGCTTTAGAAAGGGAAGCCCCATAGTGGTTTCTACCGTATTTGTATGTTCCCAAACATTTGAAAAATGAGGTGCTTGAGAATACTATAACGTATTAAAGCGTATAATCGTTTGTCGATAAACAACTGTGACGGTTAAAAACGTATTTTAAGCTTGATTTTCGTTGTGAACCGTAAAATGTATTTTAAAAAACGCGAAAATTCGTTACAGTATTGAAAATTGTGAAAAACGTATACGTTTAAGAATGTTGTAGGGATTATCTGTAAAAATAGCCCCGGTTCTGAGAAGAGGAAAATTGTATACGTTTAAATATGCTACAGCGTTTCGCTGCTAAAATCGACCAGGTGTCTAAAGGATATGGTGCTTGTCCGTCCATCCATTTGTCTGTCAGTCCACCACATCGATGTTCGCTCAGTAACTTGAAAACTATCAGGTGTGCTGTCTTCATACTTAGTAAGAATGTAATGGTCATGGCCAGTTGATGAGCCCTGATAATTTTGAGGTCATTAGGTCAAAGGTCAAGGTCACAGTGACAGTGTAAAATCCTTGTTTGATAAATAACTTGAGAAGGAATAAGCCTAGGTGTGTAAAACTTGGTAGGGACATTGCCCATGGCCAGCTAATGACCCCTATTTACTTTGAATTCAAAGGTCAAGGTCACAGTGACACTTAGTGTAAAATCTTTGTCAGATCAATTACTGTTTTAAGTTGTTTTCTTTTATCTTTCTTTTTTTTTTTTTTGCTTATCATGGTCTGGTGTTTGTTCGTCCGCCTGTCCTGGCATTGCAAAAGTAATAGAGGGCCAGGTAACAGAACAAAAGAGAATTCTGTAACAATAGAATAAGGGGCCATGGCCCTCTGTTTCATCTGTCTGTCCATTAATTAATAATATAGAAATATATATCTTACCTAATAATATGAAATAAAACTTAAATAACAACATTGATGTCCAAAGTCTTCACCAACATTAACACGGGAGAGTAGAAAAAACATTTTTTATGCCCCCCTTCAAAGAAGAGAGGGCATATTGCTATGCACATGTCGTTCGGTTGGTATGTCGGTAGGTTGGTCCATCCGTTGGTTTGTTAGTAGGCCAAACCTTGTCCGAGTGATAACTTAAGGTCTGTTTGACCCTTAAGTCTCAAACTGAATATGGTTGTTGTTTATGACTAGTAGACCCCTATTGATTTTGGTGTCAATAATTTAAAGGTCAAGGTCATGTGTTAACATATTTTCATATGAAAGGATAATTATAGTTCTATTTGACCCTGAGATCTCAGGCTTGGCATTGTTGTTGCTTTTGACTGAAGGAGGCCCCTGTGGATTTTGAGATATGTATCTCAAAGGTCAAGATTATGAGATGATAAGTTAAATTCTCACAAACACTGTGTAAATTGTCCGACTGATTACCCGAAATCTAATTGACTCCTAGGTCTCAAACATTGTACAAAAGTAACTTAAGACTAATAGAAGAACCATATTGAATTTGGGGTCTGTACCTCAAAGGTCAAGGTCACAAGGTCATAAATTAAATTCTTTTTTAGCTCACCTGAGCACTTGTGCTCAGGATGAGCTTTTGTGACTGCTTTTGTCCGTCCGTCTTCCACCGTGCGTCATCCATTGTCAACAATTGCTTGTGAACACTCTAGAGGCCACAATTTTGGCCCAATCTTCATGAACTTGGTCAGGATGTTTGTCTATATGATATCTCAGATGAGTTCGAAATTGGGTCATGTGGGCTCAAAAACTAGGTTACTAGGTCAAATATAAGAAAAAACCTTGTGAACACTCTAGAGGCCACAGTTTTAGACCAATCTTCATTAGATTTGGTCAGGATATTTGTCTACATAATATCTTAGATGAGTTCGAAAATGGGTCATGTGGAGTCAAAAACTAGGTCACCAGGTCAAATCTTAGAAAAACCTTGTGAACTCTCTAGAGGCCACAGTTTCAGCCCAATCTTCATAAAATTGGTCAGGATGTTTGTCTACAAAATATCTTGGTTAGTTCGAAAATGAGTCATGTGGGGTCAAAAACTATGTCACCAGGTCAAATATTTAAAAAGAACTTGTGAACATGCTTGAGGCAAAATTTTTGGCCCAATCTTCATGAATTTGTCAGGATGTTTGTCTTTATGCTATTTTGGATGAGTTTGAAATAGGGTTATGATGGGTCAAAAACTAGGTAACTAGGTCAAATTAAAGGCTACAGTTTTGGCCCAATCTTCATGAAATTTGGTCAGGATGTTTGTCTATATGATATCTTGAATGAGAAAATGGGGCACGTGGTGTCAAAAACTAGGTCACAAGGTCAAAAATCTTAGAAAAACCTTGTGAACACTCTGGAGGCCACAGTTTTATCTTAATCTTCAAAAAAATTGGTCAGGATATTTGTCTGCATGATATCTTGGATGAGTTTAAAAATGGGTCATGTGGGGTCAAATACTAGGTCACTAGGGCGAATAATTTAGCAGTCACAATTGTTTATCGACAAACGATTATACGCTTTAATACGTTATAGTATTCTCAAGCACCTCATTTTTCAAATGTTAGCACCAGGTCAAATATCAAAAACTTTTGAACACACTTGAGGCCAATTTTTTGGCCCAATCTTCATGAAACTTTGTCAGGATGTTTATCTTAATATGCTATGTCGGATGAGTTTGAAAATGGGTCATGTTGGGTCAAATACTAGGTCACTAGGGCGAATAATTTAGCACTAACTGGTAACAATTAAAAAAGGAAGGGAGGACACTTTTTTGAAACCAGATTTTGTAAAACGTGTCTATAACAAAATTCATCATTGAAAATGAACCAGGTTGTATTTTAAATGCATAAACTAAGAAAATCCTAAACATAATTGAGGTAGTTTTTCTCTCTTAAGGATAATATAGTGAATTTATTGTTCCAATAGAGCTTGACAACAGCCGGGGAAGGCTATTTCCGGTTTCTTTCGTAGTTAAGTTAAAGGTAAGTTTTTATTGGTCAGTCAAAATGAAAACAAGACAGAAATTTCTTGGAAAAAAACTTCACTGAGTTGCAGAGGTCCAGAAATACATAAACATTGTGATTGACAATGGGCACAATATAATCATTATTGGACAAGCAGGTACAGGGAAGTTGTACCTACTTACACAATATTCAAATTAAATATATTAACTCCTGAGCGCTTACCTTTTATTCACTGCAAAAGAAACTGGAAGTAGCCGGTACCGGCTGTTGTCAAGCTCGATTGGGACATTAAAAATACATGTTAGTCATTTATAAAAGTAAAAAAAAAACACACGAGAAACGGCTCGATTCTTTATTTCTATTCATTTCAAATGTAAATGAACCATTTTACTTATCGTTATTGGCTGAAATTGCAATATTCAATATTTAGCCGAAAATAGTGTCTTTCCTTCCATTTTTAGCTCACCTGAGCACAACGTGCTCATGGTGAGCTTTTGTGATTGCCTTTTGTTCATCGTCCATCGTCCGTGCGTGCGTCCGTGCGTCCGTCGTCAACAATTTCTTTAAACAACATCTCCTTCTAAACTACTCACTGGATTTTGAAAAAAACTTCACAGGAATGTTCATTATGGGGCCCTTTACCAAAGTTGTTAAAATTATTTTGATTGGTCAAAAGTCTAAGTCACAGGAGCTAAAAATAGATTTTAAAAAAGAAAAGTTTTTAAAATCTTCTTCTCCAAAACCACAAGGCCTAGCCTTTTGATTTTTGGTATGTAGCATGATCTTATGACTCTCTACCAAGATTGTTCAAATTATGACCCTGGGGTCAAAATTGGCCCCGCCCTAGGGGTCACATGATTTTACATAGAGTTATAATAAGAAAACCTTAAAAATCTTCTTGTAAGAAAGTATAAGGCCTGGAGCTTAGATATTTGGCGTATAGCATCATCTTATGGACCATTACCAAGATTGTTAAAATTATGGCCCTGGGGTCAAAATTAGGCCTGCCCCTGGGGTAACTTTTTTTTACATAGAGTTATGTATGAAAACCTTCAAAATTCTTGTGAAAACCCATAAGGCCTGGAGTTTAGATATTTGGTGTGTAGCATCATCTTATGGACCCTTACCAAGATTGTTAAAATAATAGCCCTGGGTCAAAATTAGGCCTGCACCAGGGGACACTTATTTTACATAGAGTAATGTAGGAAAACCTTCAATATTCGTCTTGTCAAAACCCATGAGGCCTGGAGTTTAGATATTTGGTGTGTAGCATCATCTTATAGACACTTACCAAGATTGTGAAAATTATGGCACTGGGGTCAAAATTAGGCCTGCCCCAGGGAACTTTTTTACATAGATAATGTAGAAAACTTCAAAATTCTTCTTGTGAAAACCCATAAGGCCTGGAGCTTAGATATTTGGTGTGTAGCATCATCTTATGGACCCTTACCAAGATTGTTAAAATAATAGCCCTGGGTCAAAATTAGGCCTGCACCAGGGGACACTTATTTTACATAGAATAATGTAGGAAAACCTTCAAAATTCATCTTGTCAAAACCCATGAGGCCTGGAGTTTAGATATTTGGTGTGTAGCATCATCTTATAGACACTTTCCAAGATTGTGAAAATTATGGCCGTTGGGTCAAAATTGACCCTGCCACAGGGGTTACTTTATTTTACATATACAGTAGAACCTCGCCAAACCGAACATCGTTAAACCCAATTCCTCGCCATTTTGAAGTTTATTTTCGGTCCCAATTTCTTCCCTTCTTATTTTTAACTAAAAATAAAATGCTTAATCCAAATTTGCTATTTCGATTTTTTCGCTATTTCGAAGTAAAATTCCGGTCCCGAGGTTGCAATTAATGTACATTTTTCAATTTTTATTTCGAAGTCAAATTTCATAAATTTTCGTGAACTAATTATTGTTCTTATTATCATTCGTATCCGGGTCAGTAACCCAGTTTATTTTGCGGAGGCAATTGGAGTGATAGCTCAGGCAAGTTTTTCACACCTTTTTTTGAGATTGGGTTGGGCAACGTGTGTTCCACCGGAAATGTTGATTATTGCTAATCGATGTCTGACAGGTGGCATAATATGCACGTGCCAGAAGATAAACCCAGGTGTCAGATCTTTAGTACATTCCATATCATAGCGTTCGTCACCGGCATGCGACGCTACCTGAAGCAGCATATCGACGGTAAAAATATGTATCATTGTTTGACATGGTAGAATGATTATGTTCATCAGAAGCATCTAAGTAGATCATGATATATTTTCATTACTTTTCATAACTTGCAAACAGTATATACGTACACCTAATAGGTGGTTATCATGGCATAACGATTTCAACAGTATGCATCGGTAATGAAAACGCAGACATGCACGCTCACAAATTAAAATTTCCATTGGATTTTTAATCCGAATAATCGTTATTTCGAAGTTTTCAGCTTGGTCCCAAAGACTTCGATTTAATGAGGTTCTTCTGTAGTTATTATAGGAAAACCTTCAAAAATATTCTTGTAAGAAAGTATAAGACCTGGAGCTTAGCGATTTGATGTGAAACATTGTCTAGTGGTCCTTACCCAGGGTCACATGTTTTACATAGATAATATAAAACAAATAAAAATAAAAAATCCTTTTGGTTTCAAAGATAATATAAAATGATAAAAAAATCTAAGAGAATATATTGTGTCAATTGTATATTAAATAAAAGTTTTCTGTTAGAAAGATGTGAAAGGACAGATAATCGTTAACAGGTTTATCCAGTCAGTGAAAATGTGAAGCATGTGGTGAATTGTTGACCTTTTTTACATAAAATTAGCATGTTGTGTGCACTTGAACTATGTATAAATAGAAATAAAATAGGGGGAGGAGTATCTTGAAAATTTAGGAACCGTCCATTAACCTAAAACCCTTAAAATAAGTTAAAGCAGTGATACTCAGGTGAGCGATTTAGGGCCATCATGGCCCTCTTGTTTAATGTTACTATTAGGTACGAAATGATTCGTTTCATGCAACTTCGAGCCCCTATGTCTAGAGGCAACAGTTTTGACCCAATCTTCATGAAATTTGGTCAGGATGTTTGTCTATATGACATCTTGAATGAGTTTGAAAATGCGTCACATGGGGTCAAAAACTAGGTCACCAGATCAGATCTTTGAAAAACATTGTGAACACTCTAGAGACCACAGTTTTGACCCAATCTTCATGAAATTTGGTCAGGATGTTTGTCTACATAATGTCTTGGTTAGTTCTAAAATGAGTCATGTGGGGTCAAAAACTATGTCACCAGGTCAGATCTTTGAAAAACATTGTGAACACTCTAGAGACCTACATTTTTGTCCCAGTCTTCATTAAACTTGATATGAATGATGACTGCATGAATTCCCAGTTGAGTGCAAATTCAGGTAGGATCAAAATTTAGGTCACTTAGTCAAATGTTAGAAAAACACTTTAGATGCCACATTTTTGTCATCATGCCTAGCACAGCAATTTTACTCAGGTGAGCGACACAGGGCCAACTTGGCCCTCTTGTTAACAATGTGTTAAGGAAGCATTGTCCATCTGAAAACTTTACTTAAGGATCTCTTTTGTATGAAAATAGCATAATTGTTGCCTATAAGTAATAGCAATCCCCTTTTGATTTTGTGTATGTACCTCAAAGGTCAAGGTCACAAGGTTATAAGTTGAATTCTCACAAACACTAGTAAGTATTGTCAGACTGACCATGAAACACTTATAATCTTTTGGTTGTTTATTATTGACTATGTTACTTGACTTAAATTTCATATATGTAAGTCATCTCCAATTCATTTATTTCAGTGAAGATTCATTTATTTCAGTGAAGATTTAGTTTCATTTTTTTTTTACAGAGTTCAGTATTTTCAGTAGTAAACTTTCACCAAGATAAGTTCTGAACAGAAACATGACATGCCCACATTATGAAGTCAAACATCATAGTTTACATATATTTATGGCATATGGGGGGAGGGGCATATATATATATTACAAACATTTCTTGTTTATTTCTACTGATCATCTGTGAACGAGCTACTTTAGAGATCAAATTTGAAAATGACTTAACTATGATTTATAACAAAAATAATACAGCACCGGGCTAAATTTGTACATACACTTCCACATTAAATTGTAAACTTCTACATGTAAACATTTTTTTTTTCAGAATGGTTCCTCCACCCTCTCCAAAAGAAATAAATGTAGACATGATAGAAAAACTACTGAAAGAAAAGGTAACCTTTTCTTGCTTTTGTCTAGGAAATTATTTTGTCTTTCACTTTTCATATTTTGAAGACCTTAATGATACATGAGACATATCATCATTGATATGAAACATTTTTCCTTTCAAACATTCATGTAATTTAAAACGTTTGTGTAAAAGTCATAAAATAAATATTGCAATATCGTGCATGGTATGTTTTCTGTATAATTATGTATTAAAAGTTTGAAAAGCACACTCTTTGGACAGGAAACAGAATGTACATTTTATCCAAATTATGCAAAAATACCAACATCATGGAGACATAATGACAGTAGGAGAGGTAACTAGCTGAACTATTTGATTCTTCACAGATGGAGAACAACCTGAAGTCGATTGTGAAGGCCCTCCAACTGTTTGACTACAATCGTGATGGTCGCATCCAGAGGCATGAGATGAGGAGAGTGATAGAGAATTACTGCTTCAAACTCTCTGATCAGCAGTATGACAAGTATGTATGATTGGACTCATTTTTCCCACCCCCAAGTGTAATAAATTAGGTGGTACAAAGGCACACCATCCAATATACAATTTAGGGAAATTACTATATGGCTCAGGAAAAATCACTATTCGTACAGTTATGGGGATATGTAGGCAAATATTTTAGGGACATTAATATACAGTTATTGGGAAATCACTAAACAGTTGTTGGGAAATCACCATACAATTTTAGGAAAATCACTTGACAGGTAAGTAGAAATCACTAAACAGTTATGGGAAAATTTTTAAAAAAGGAATATAAAAGCTGTAGAGAAATAACTAAACATATTTATGGATATCATTATATTTTAAAGGGAAATCACTATACAAATGTTAGGAAATTATGAAACAGTGACTGGGAAATCACTTATAAGGGGAAATCACTATACAGTTATATTGAGTCACTATACTGTTAGAGAATCACTTTACAGTTAAGGAAATCACTATAAAGTTATATTGAGTCACTATACGTATAGAGAAATCACTTTACAGTTAAGGAAATCACATACAGTCATTGAGTCACTAACTTTATAGAGAAATCACTTAGTTAAGGAAATCACTATACAGTTATATTGAGGTCACTATACTGTTATAGAGAAATCACTTTACAGTTAAGGGGAAATCACTATACAGTCATATTGAGGTCACTATACTGTTATAGAGAAATCACTTTACAGTTAAGGGGAAATCACTATACAGTCATATTGAGGTCACTATACTGTTATAGAGAAATCACTTTACAGTTAAGGGGAAATCACTATACAGTTATATTGAGGTCACTATACTGTTATAGAGAAATCACTTTACAGTTAAGGGGAAATCACTATACAAGTCAGGGTGTCTGAAAAGAAAACTTTACTCTTTCATGCTTTCACCATTTTGATTCAGTAATTGCATCAAAATTTGTATACAAAGCAAAACAAAGATGTAAGTTTGTTTAGCTCACCAGAGCACAATATGCTCAAGGTGAGTTATTAGAGTCACCCTGCGTCAGTCGTGCATCGTCCCTTGTCAACAATTTCCTTAAAACAACATCTCTGAAACTGCTAGGTAGGAATTGATGAAACTTGGCATGAATCATCCTTGGGTGGACCTCCACAAAAGTTGCTAAAATAAACTTGATCCATTTAGAACTCTGGTTGCCATGGCAACCAACACCATTTTATTTAAAAAAACAACAACAAAAAACTTTAAAAATCATCTTCTGAAAACTTAGTCGGAATGTCTGTTTCCATAAAATCTTAGACAAGTTTGAAAGTGGGTCATATGGGGTCCAAAAATAGGTCAATATGAAAAATCCAACATATGTTGCTCATTTTTAATCAGGTGAGCGATTCAGGGCCATTATGGCCCTCTTGTTTTTATGTTAAAAGGGACATAACTCTTGGCCAATATCAGCCATAATCGAAATTGACTGAGAGATAATGGTCATTAACATTGTCATTAAGTTTGAAGATGATTGCTTAAGAAATGAAGATGCTAGAGTGTAAATGGACAAGTGGATGTGGATGATGGACATTCAACTGAGCTAAAAAAAAACCTACACAGGGGTTAAAAGGTAACAGGCTGGAAAGGCAATATGTATACCAAATTGGCAGAACTGTCAAACTAATCGATTGGAAATGTTAGGTTGAGTTGATGTGATTGAAAGAAGCACTACTCTGAAACCAATGGTCAGAATTTAATTTTATTTGACACAAATGTCACCTTATTTTTCTCTACCATATTTGCTAAAATGAAGTTGATACCTTGAAAAATGAGGCCTTTCACAGGGTTACCTAGTTTCCTTAAATACTCTATACAGTCCATTCATGATGGTACGAAGTAGCCCCGGGAAACGCATTTATTTCGTTCCATCGCGTATTTCGTTCCATCGCATCTTTCATAATGACGATTGAGAATCCCTTTATGTATGTGCTCACTCGTTTGTTTATGTCGAGTTTTAGTATGTATTGCCGAAAACCATGTACTGTCGTAAAGATTTAGTGTTGTAATATGTTAAGTGTGATGTTGTTTCATTATTTGATTCTCAATATTTTTTATTTTTATACGATGATATCCTCCCAGAAAAAATATCTAATAAAATTCTTATCCAGTTATCCTGCCAGGTAAACTGGGTCCTTCACCGAATTACTCAGAATATTTCTTTAAGATATTCAATAAAATTGTATTTGTAGTAGTATTAGATTTATATGTTGGTATTAACATGAAGTAGAATGGAATGACAAGTCAGACCTGGAGACCAATATTCATACTACTGCTGCTTATTAAGTTTTGACATAAAATCACTCATTAATCTTTGTAACAAACTCGCTTGTAAGCTTCGTGTCAGTTTGCAACAATCAACGTCACGGATGGCGTGCTAATAGGATAACAGACACTGTAATGGCGGACGACAGGTGTCACTCGGGTAGGTGTGAAAACTGACCGACACTTCGTTCGAACGCGTCATTAATCAGTTGTTAATTAGCAAATCGGACCACGTACATACTTCGCTCCAGTGCATCTTTCGTTCCATCCTATTCGTTCCATCGCATCTTTTTTACATTGAATAAAGAACAAATATTGCCGGGACCTGGCAATTACTTCACATTACACCGTCATTTCGCTCCATCGCATTTCGTTCCATCGTGAATAGACTGTATTATAATTTAATTTATAGCAGAAGTCCTTTTAAAGTCTCTGAAACCAGTGGTCAGAATTCAATTTCATTTGGCACAAATGGTCACCTTATAGCCCTCTACCATTATTGCTAAAATAAAGTTGATCCCCAGAAATATGAGGCACCCATGACATTGGTTAGTTTCTGTAAAATTAATACTCTATATATAGAATATGCGTGTTTGAAAGGTCAAGGTTACAGAAGTTGTTAGAAGTTGTCTTTGGTGTTCATAGGCTACATCTTCATGTCTGCTCTTTGGATGGATTTTCATTAAACTTTACAGAAGTGTTGGTCATCACATGAAGATGTGTTGGTGCAACAACCATATGCACGCTTGAAATGTGAAGCTCACAGGAGTTGTTAGAAATTGTCTTTGGTATTATTTATGGTTAATTTTTTTATGTTTGCTCTATAACTTCCATATCTATGTTTGGATTTTCATGAAACTTTACAGAAGTATTTGTCATAACATGAAGGTGTGTCACATTCATCAACCATATGCACGCTTGAAAGGTCAGTGAAGTTCAGGAACATAACCCATTTCCATTATTTTCTTGTTTCTACCTGGTACAAATTCTTCATCGGGGGGCAGAGTTTGGGTGGGAGTGTTTCCCTGGTGGGGACTTCTGACAGTATTGCTTGCTATTCTGACAAAGCTTGGTTGTTACAAAAGATCTTATTTTCCTTTTTTATTACTTGAAATTTATAGACAACACCTAGCCGTGATAGGCTGTTATGAATGATTATCTTTTGATAACTTAAAACATAAATAAATGAAGAAACAGCTATAGTCCAGCAAGACCATATCTTTATCCCCACTACCCAGGGGTGGGGTGGGGCTATATAGGAATCACTTTGTCTATCTGTCAGTCCGCCTGTCTCGAATTTTTTATGCCCCACCAACTCCGTTTGTCCATCACACCTCAGGTTTACCTTTGCATTTAAGCTTTTTTTCTATGAAGATGACTTCACATCTTGATGAAACTAGGTACACATGTACATCATTTTATGATCTATCTAATATTTATGCAAATTTATTGCTTTGACCATTATTACATGGTTGGATGAACATGCTGAAATTGATTGTTCTGCCTCAGGTTTAACTTCATGTTTAAGTTTTTTTTCTATGAAGATGACTTCACATTTTTATGAAACTATGTACACATGTACATCAAAACATTAATGCAAATTTATGGCTTTGACATGGTCTATGTTTCATGGTTGGATGAAAATTGTAAAATTGGTTCTGTCTAAGTTTCACATCAGGTTTACCTTCGTGTTTAAGCCTTTTTAGCTCACATGAGCACAACGTGCTCAAGGTGAGCTTTTCTGATCGCCTTTTGTCCGGCGTCCGTCGTCCGTCGTCCGTGCGTGCGTCCGTGCGTGCGTGCGTGCGTCCGGCGTCAACAATTGCTTCAAACAACATCTCCTCCTAAACGGCTTGGCCAATTTGTAAAATATTTTGCAGGAATGTTCCTTAGATGAAGCTCTACTAAAGTTGTATAAATGGTTCTGGTCCATCGCATAATTAGGTCACAGGAGCTAAAAATAGATTTTAAAAATGAAAATTTAAAAAATCTTCTTCTCTGAAACCACAAGGCCTAGCCTTTTGATTTTTGGTATGTAGCATGATCTTATGACTCTCTACCAGGATTGTACAAATTATGACCCTGGGGTCAAAATTGGCCCCGCCCCAGGGGTCACTTTTTACAAGGCCTAACCTTTTATTTTTGGTATGTAGCATCATCTTATGGGCCACTACCAAGATTGTACAAATCATAGCCCTATGGTGATAAATGACCCCGCACCAGGGGTCACTTGTTTTACATAGAGTTATATAGGAAAATCTTAAAAAATCTTCTTCCATGAATGCATAAGGCCTAGAGCTTAGATATTTGGTATGTAGCATCATCTTATGGGCCACTACCAAGATTGTACAAATCATAGCCCAATGGTGATAAATGACCCCACACCTGGGGTCACTTGTTTACACAGAGTTATATAGGAAAATCTTAAAAAATCTTCTTCTATGAATCCATTAGGCCTAGAGCTTAGATATTTGGTATGTAGCATCATCTTATGGGCCACTACCAAGATTGTACAAATCATAGCCCAATGGTGATAAATGACCCCACACCTGGGGTCACTTGTTTTACATAGAGTTAAATAGGAAAATCTTAAAAAAATCTTCTTCTATGAATCAATAAGGCCTAGAGCTAAGATTTTTGGTATGTAGTAGCATCTAATGGTTCATTACAAAGATTTTCAAAGTCTTGGCCCTACGGTGATTAATGACCCTGCGCCCAAGTCTTCTCTGAAACCATATAGCCCATTGCTTAGATATTTGGTGTGTAGTATTGTCAGGGGTAAAATGTTTTAGATTAAGTTATATCAGAATCCTTGTCTGTTTAAAAACCTTGACATCAGCTGAAGCAATGGTACTCAGGTGAGCGATTCAGGGCCATCATGGCCCTCTTGTTTCTAATGAAAATGTCTTCACATCTTAACAAAACACATGTACATCATGATATGATCTATTAAATAATTATGCAGTTTTATAATTGTGACCTATATTTCAAGGTTGGATGAACATGGTAAAATTGATTGTTCTGCCCTAGGTTTAACTTTGTGTTTGAACTTTTATTCTTTGAATATGACTTCACATTTTTATGAAACAAGGAACAAATGTATATCATGATATGATCTATTTAATATTTATGAAAATTTATTGCTGTGACCATTATTTCATGATTGGAGGAACATGGTAAAATTAATTGTTCTGCATGTGTTTTTAAACTTTTTATACGCTGCCAGAGGCAGTCGTATATTGGCGTCATCTTCTCCGTCTGTCCGTCCGTACGTCCATATCTTGTGAACGCAACTTTTCCTACATTTCTGAATGAATCTTTTCAAAACTTGGTCAATGTCATTACTATAATGGGTAGATGTGCATGAAGTGGCAATTTTCCGGTCCATTGAATTTTACAAGATTTGTGTCCCTTGAAACTTAGTCTCTGTAGCTGATTGATATTGCAGCCTTGTGAACGCAACTCCTCCTACATTTCTGAATGAATCTTTTCAAAACTTGGTCAATGTCATTAATATAATGGGTAGATGTGCATGAAGTGGCGATTTTCCGGTCCATTGATTTTTACAAGATTTGTGTCCCTTGAAACTTAGTTTCTGTAGTTGATTGATATTTCAGCCTTGTGAACGCAACTCCTCCTACATTTCTGAATGAATCTTTTCAAAACATGGTCAATGTCATTACTATAATGGGTAGATGTGCATGAAGTGGCGATTTTCCGGTCCATTGATTTTTACAAGATTTGTGTCCCTTGAAACTTAGTCTCTGTAGCTGATTGATATTGCAGCCTTTTGATGCAATTCCTCCTACATTTCTGAATGAATCTTTTCAAAACATGGTCAATGTCATTACTATAATGGGTAGATGTGCATGAAGTGGCGATTTTCCATTCCATTGATTTTAAAAGATTTGTGTCCCGTGAACTTAATGTCTGTAGCTGATTGGTATTGCAGCCTTGTGACCGCAACTCCTCCTACATTTCAGAATGAATCTTTTCAAAACTTGGTCAATGTCATTACTATAATGGGTAGATGTGCATGAAGTGGCGATTTTCCAGTCCATTGATTTTAAAAGATTTGTGTCCCTTGAACTTAATGTCTGTAGCTGATTGATATTGCAGCCTTGTGAACGCAACTCCTCCTACATTTCTGAATGAATCTTTTCAAAACTTGGTCAATATCATTTCTATAATGGGTAGATGTGCATGAAGTGGCGATTTTCCGGTCCATTGATTTTTACAAGATTTGTGTCCCTTGAAACTTAGTTTCTGTAGTTGATTGATATTGCAGCCTTGTGAACACAACTCCTTCTACATTTCTGAATGAATCTTTTCAAAACTTGGTCAATGTCATTACTATAATGGGTAGATGTGCATGAAGTGGCGATTTTCCAGTCCATTGATTTTTAAAAGATTTGTGTCCCTTGAACTTAGTTTCTGTAGTTGATTGATATTGCAGCCTTGTGAACGCAACTCCTCCTACATTTCTGAATGAATCTTTTCAAAATTTGGTCAATGTCATTACTATAATGGGTTGATGTGCATGAAGTGGCGATTTTCCGGTCCATTGATTTTTAAAAGATTTGTGCCCCTTGAAACTTAGTTTCTGTAGTTGATTGAAATTGCAGCCTTGTGAACGCAACTCCTCCTACATTTCTGAATGAATCTTTTCAAAACATGGTCAATGTCATTACTATAATGGGTAGATGTGCATGAAGTGGCGATTTCCGGTCCATTGATTTTTACAAGATTTGTGTCCCTTGAAACTTAGTCTCTGTAGCTGATTGATATTGCAGCCTTGTGATGCAATTCCTCCTACATTACTGAATGAATCTTTTCAAAACATGGTCAATGTCATTACTATAATGGGTAGATGTGCATGAAGTGGCGATTTTCCAGTCCATTGATTTTAAAAGATTTGTGTCCCTAAACTTAATGTCTGTAGTTGTTGTATTCAGCCTTGTGAACGCAACTCCTCCTACTTCTGAATGAATCTTTTCAAAACTTGGTCAATGTCATTACTATAATGGGTAGATGTGCATGAAGTGGGATTTTCCAGTCCATTGATTTTAAAAGATTTGTGTCCCGTAAACTTAATGTCTGTAGTTGATTGGTATTGCAGCCTTGTGAACGCAACTCCTCCTACGTTTCTGAATGAATCTTTTCAAAACTTGGTCAATGTCATTACTATAATGGGTAGATGTGCATGAAGTGGCGATTTTCCGGTCCATTGATTTTAAAGATTTGTGTCCCTTGAACTTATTCTGTAGCTGATTGATATTGCAGCCTTGTGAAGCAATCCTCCTACATTTCTGAATGAATCTTTTCAAAACTTGGTCAATTCATTTCTATAATGGTAGATGTGCATGAAGTGGCGATTTTCCCGTCCATTGATTTTTACAAGATTTGTGTCCCTTGAAACTTAGTCTCTGTAGCTGATTGATATTGCAGCCTTGTGATGCAATTCCTCCTACATTTCTGAATGAATCTTTTCAAGACATGGTCAATGTCATTACTATAATGGGTAGATGTGCACGAAGTGGCAATTTTCTGGTTCATTAATTTTTGCAAGATTTTGTCCCTTTAAACTTAGTCTCTTTAGCTGATTGATATTTCAGCTTTGTGAATGCAATTTCTTGTATGTTTCTGACCTAATCTTTTCAAAACTTGGGCAATGTCATTACTATACTGGGTACAAAGCAGGGATTTTAATGTTCATCAATATTTGCAATAGTTATGCCTTTCTAAACATGGTCTCTTGAAAACACAACTCAAGTTTCTAAACAGGTTTAAAGTGCATAAACAGGGATTTTCTGGTACAGTGATTTTTGCAAGAGTTATGCGGAGAAAGAAAAAAGGATTCATATTTATACTGTATTTGACCTTCTTTCATATTGGAAGTATTTTTAGGGTTCTATCTCTGTTCAGCTAAATTTATTGGTCTACAGACTTCATTATGAGCTTATGCTTACAGAAATGTTAAAAGCAATAATTAAAAGGCCTATCTTGGTCTTTATATTTTGTGGCGGCGTATATTGTGGCATCACTGGCACTCTTGTTTTTCTATGAAGATGACTTTACATCTTCCTGAATCATGACATTCATGTACATCATGATATGGATTATTTGCTTGAAGTATTTATTTAATTTTATGGCTGTGACTTGGTAAAATTGGTTATTCTGTCACAGGTTTACTTCTGTGTTTAAGCTACTTTTTCTGTAAAGGTAAATTCACATCATCATGAAACTTTGTACAAATGTACATCATTATATAAACTTTAAAAAATACAAGCAATATTGATATTAATTAATAAGTATTTGGTTCTGATCATATTCTGACGGGGCATTAATGTCTCACAGACACATTTTCTTGTTTGTCTAAGCTCTAACTTAACAAGGCCTTGATTGGCCTGGATTGGCCTTGCCAAATGCTTTGGCACAAATGTTCACCATATTAAGAAGGAGTGTTGCGCGAAAGAACTAAATTGCTAGCTCAAAGGTCAAGGTCTTACTTAGAGGTCAACAATAAAAAGTCAGTGCCAATACGCTTGTCTGGGCTGTAACTTAACAATGCCTGGATTTCCAAATGGTTTGGCACAAATGTTAACCATATTAAGATGGAGTGTCATGCCAAAGAACCAAATGGCTAGCTCAAAGGTCAAGGTCATACTTAGAGGTGAACAACAGAAAATCAACGCCAATATGCTTGTCAGGGCTGTAACTTGACATAGGATCCCTGGATTTCCAAACAGTTTGGTACAAATGTTTACCATATTAACACTGAGTGTTGCACAAAAGAATCAGATTGCTAGCTCAAAGGTCAAGGTCATTCTTAGAGATCAACAATAGAAAATCATTGTCAATATGTTTATTGTTTATGGATGATTACTCATTATCTATTGATAGTTGCTAATGTTTTTCACATCATCTTCTTAAAATAAATTATAGACCCTCATAATGTTCATTTCATAGAAGAATTATAGTGTTGTTAACTTACTGCTTTTCTGTGATTTAGATCCAGACTACCCCCAAAATGATCAAACTTATGTGACAAAGATTACAGGCTATATTCTTCCTGCATGCCAGGACCATATTTTTTGCCACAGACTTTGATGGGTATGTCAGCTGGTAAATAACATTAATATGTTATTGAATGACAAATAGCAGGGTAGTAAGGGTATTAATCACCGTCAGTGATAGTTCTAGTTAATGCATTGAATGGTAAAAACTCTAAGGGCCATATGACTTTGCATTTTTTTATTAAGCTGATGGTACTCCGGTGTGAAATTTAGAGCCATGATGGGCCATCTTGCTTTTCCAGCTCACCTGAGCACAACGTGCTCAAGGTAAGCTTTTGTGATCACCCTGCGTCTGTCATCGTCTGTCGTGCTACATGCGCCATGTTGTCGTATGTTGCCACAATTTGCTTTAAACGACATCTCCTCTGAAACCGCTGGACAGAATTTGATTAAACTTGGCAGGGATGATTCTTGGGTGAATCTTCACAAAAGTTGCTAAAATAAACTTGATCCATCTAGAACTCTGGTTGCCATGGAAATGAAAATTTTTTTTTTGAAAAATTGAAAAACCATCTCCTTCAAAACTCCTGGACAGATTTCAAAATGTTTTAAGTACAGATATTCCTTGGGTAACCCTATACTCAGGTGAGCAGTCCAGGGCCTCAATGGCCCTCTTGTTTTACTGTTTACTTTTCATCATTACTACATGGTGATGAGGATGCCACTGTCAAACCTGTTCAGGCAGTCTGACATATTGTAAATGGGGGTACTGAATAGTAAAAGTTTATTGGGATAAACTTTACATTTTCTGGAATTTCAATCCATGCAAAGGTATTAACTATAAACTCAACAAAAAGGAATCTCAATGAAAAATTACGATTTTACAGTAATCTGTTATTATTTATGCATTTACACCCAGTGTCTTTGTTTGTGCTGACAGGTTATGGCAGCGCTATGATTTCCATCACACGGGACTGGTGAGCTACAAGGACTTCCTGAGTCGGTTGGGTGTGTCTGTCAACTCTCGTACCCGTCAGCAACAAGAGGGCTCCCCTGCAGGTAGGTGACACACCCAGGTTCCTGTTTGTTGGGGAAGTTGTGAATTAAATCAATAATTTCTTGCATGACCTTTGTCATTATTCAGATGTTACATGTGTCTATTCTTGAATGATACAGCACACTCAGTTTCTGATGGTTAAGAACTTTGTTGTAGAAATTGTGTGTTATGGTGTTGATTTTTGGCTGTTACATTATAACTATGTTTATCAAAGCGCTCAATGCGCTGAGAGAGGGCCGGATTAACAGGAAAAAAGCTGTGATTCTTAATTATTGATACAATAGAGGCAAAAGTCACATGACACAAATACTCTCCTGCAACTCTAGTCGGTAGTAAGACAATCAAATTCGCACTCTGTTTGTTACAAAACAATCCAGAATTAGGGTTATGAACCTGACTGTATGAACTTCAGAAGTAGGTCTTTTCCTAGGATACGATTTATATACACTATCTACTGTTGCTTAAGTGTAGAACTTGACAAGGTAATTGATTGTTTTAGATACTTGAATGTTTGTTTCTATTCCAAAGTTAAGAAATGCTCTGAGAGTAAACTCGCTTTCATGCAAAATTACGTGTGAACTACTTTAGGTGAATTACAGACATTCGAAAAGCTACTTTTTAGCTCACCTGAGCACAACATGCTAAAGGTGAGCTTTTGTGATCTCCCTTCGTCCGGCTTCCGGCATCCGTCGTGCGACGTGCGTCGTCAACAATTTGGCTTGTTAACACTCTAGGGGCCATATTTTTAGGCCAATCTTCATGAAACTTAGTCAGAATGTTTGTCTCCATTAAATCTTGGACAAGTTCAAATTTGGGTCATTTGTGATCAAAAAGTAGGTCACAAGGTCAAATCTTAGTAAAATCTTGTTAACACTCTAGAGGCTACATTTTTGGCCCAATCTTCATGAAATTTGGTCAGAATGTTTGTTTCTATAAAGTCTTGGACAGATTTGAATTTAGGTCATGTGGGGTCAAAAAGTAGGTCATGAGGTCAAATCTTAGAAAAACCTTGTTAACACTCTAGAGGCCACATTTTTGACCCCATCTTTATGAAACTTGGTCAGAATGTTTGTTTCTATAAATTGAAAATCTTACTGGGAAAAAAAAAAAAAGAATTTGGGTCATGTGGGTCAAAAAGTAGGTCATGAGGTCAAATCTTAGAAAAACCTTGTTACAGTGGCGCTATCGTATCAGTTGTCAAAAATAACGTATATCATTTGTATCGCATCGTATCGTATAGTAAAGTATACTCAATCGCATTGTAACGTATCAAATCGTATCCTATTGCATTCAATCTTATTATACATAATGAACAGGATCTTATCGCAACGTATCGTAAAGCAATGGTATATCGTAAATCGTATATCGTAAATTGCATAACGTATATCGTATTGAATCTCTGTAAGAATTTTGGCAGTCTATGTTTCGGGACACCCTTTATTTATTTTTTTATAGAAAATAATTATTCTTCGTGTCTCTAAATTCAACATTTTGCGAAATTATTATTTTTATCATAAATTATATTATGTAGTATAATCTTATTATTTGTTTAGTTAAAATAACATTTTTTACTTTTTATGTACCGGTGTAACAGCCCAGATTTTCCCCCCAGTCAGTCCTTTCCCCGGGGAAAAACCTGACAGTCAGATTTTTCCCCGGGAAGAAACTGACTAGTCAGTTTTTTCCCCACCCAGTCAGTTTTTCCCCCCTCTTTTTTAATTTTTTTATAAGGTTTCTGAGGTGGGGAAATTCTGGACTAGTCAGTTTATTCCCCCCTGTCTTATATATTGCTTGTGATTGTGGGGAAATTCTGGACCAGAATTTTCCTGACTTCATGCTCAATCTACATGACGGGGGAAAAACTGACTGGTCAAGATTTTCCCCACCATCAAGAACAA
Organism: Solen grandis; assembly: GCA_021229015.1. Lineage (NCBI taxonomy): Eukaryota > Metazoa > Mollusca > Bivalvia > Adapedonta > Solenidae > Solen > Solen grandis. Next base: position 62,772,340 of record CM037784.1, on the reverse strand, counting down.
TCTAAATGACAGGGGGAAAAAACTGACTAGGCCAGAATTTCCCCACCATCAAGCACAATATATAGGATAGGGGGGGGAAAAAAATGACTGGTCCAGAATTTTCCCACCATCAATACAATGTAAATGACGGGGGAATAAACTGACTAGGCCAGAATATCTCCACCATCACGCACAATATATTGGATAGAGGGGAAAAAACTGACTGGTCCAGAATTTTCCTGACTTCATGCTCAATCTACATGACAGGGGGAAAAAACTGACTGGTCAAGAATTTCCCTACCATCAAGAACAATCTAAATGACAGGGGGGAAAAACTGACTAGGCCAGAATTTCCCCACCATCAAGCACAATATATAGGATAGGGGGGAAAAAACTGACTGGTCCAGAATTTCCCCTCCATCAATACAATGTAAATGACAGGGGGGAATAAACTGACTAGGCCAGAATATCTCCACCATCACGCACAATATATTGGATAGAGGGGAAAAAACTGACTGGTCCAGAATTTTCCTGACTTCATGCTCAATCTACATGATGGGGGAAAAACTGACTGGTCAAGACTTTCCCCACCATCAAGAACAATCTAAATGACAGGGGGGAAAAAACTGACTAGGCCAGAATTTCCCCACCATCAAGCACAATATATAGGATAGGGGGGAAAAAACTGACTGGTCCAGAATTTCCCCTCCATCAATACAATGTAAATGACAGGGGGGAATAAACTGATTAGGCCAGAATATCTCCACCATCACGCACAATATATTGGATAGAGGGGAAAAAACTGACTGGTCCAGAATTTTCCTGACTTCATTCTCAATCTACATGAGAGGGGGGAAAAAACTGACTGGTCAAGACTTTCCCCACCATCAAGAACAATCTTAATGACAGGGGGGAAAAACTGACAGGGGGGAAAAACTGTCTAGGCCAGAATTTCCCCACCATCAAGCACAATATATAGGATAGGGGGGAAAAAACTGACTAGGCCAGAATTTCCCCACCATCAATATAATCTAAATGACAGGGGGGAAAAAACTGACTAGGCCAGAGTTTCCCCACCATCAAGCACAATATAGAGGAGGGGAGAAAAAACTGACTAGGCCAGAATTTCCCCACCATCACGAACAATATATAGGATAGGGGGGAAAAAACTGACTGGTCCAGAATCTCCCCACCATCACGCACAATATATTGGATAGGGGAGAAAAAAATGACTGGTCCAGAATTTCCCCAACATCACGAACAATATATAGGATAGGGAGGAAAAAACTGACTGGCCAGAATTTCCCCACAAAAAGGATAGGGAGGAAAAAACTGACTGGTCCAGAATTTCCCCACCTCAGAAACCTTAAAAAATTAAAAAAAAGAGGGGGGGGGAAACTGACTGGGTGGGGAAAAACTTGACCAGTCAGTTTCTTCCCTGGGGAAAAACCTGACTGTTACACCGGTATATACATGTGTAGTGGCCTACGTGACTTTCTGCAGCAGACGCCGTGCGTCGTTAAGCAATTTAATGCATGTGTGAAAAATATGTATTCAAAAGCATTAAATCGGTATTGAAGTAAACGCTGGGCTACATACATTCCTATAAGTTTTATTTGATGTGTTTGATCAAAATTTTCATGATTAGCAAGTCTGAAAATTAACAATTTAAATCTGATCCAATTATGCATAATTATTTAAAACATTGCAAGAGATAATCGTAATATACCTACATTATAGTTTTAATGTGTTTTTTTTTTATTTCCTACTTTATTTACCCCCCCCCCCCCCTCTCTCTCTCTCTCTCCACATATGCAAACGTCATAATTCGCACAGAACATATTTCGTTTTCTTCTCTCCCTCTCTTTCAGTTTGAATAAGCAATATAATATCAGGAGGTCTTGGATTCGAAACCCAACCAGGGTACATTTCTCCGGTGTAGCGTCAAGACGTATAAAATTTGTACTAGATTTGCCCTTGTCTTGCACTCGGCAAATTGGGGCTGCTATGGGAACCCGGAGAACTCAGTACTGGTTCTAAGCAGGAACTTCTCTCCCGTGTATCGGTCTGTGCTATTCCCCTGACACCTAAAATAACCAATGTGTCTTTTTGCAAAATGAGCTAGGGTATCGCAACCAGACTCACTTGTATCCAACCACTGTTTTTTCCGATGCTTTTTTTTCAGCAAAAAAAAAAAACACACACAAAAAAAAAACAAAAAAAAAAACAAAAAAAAAACAAGACTCCTACAATAGAAGATTAACATACTGCCTTTGAGAATAAAGGCATATGGTTTTAGTCAAATTACCCATCTCTCCTGTCCGTGAAAACACAAATTCATGATAAAAGTTAAATGGGAAAAAAATCTATAAATTCCATATTATTACATGTATAGTTCGCTTAAAATATATCTGATTTTTTTTCTCATGTATGTACATTTATGCATGAATGTGTATATTTAACCAACGTAATTGTATTTCACCAGACGCGTGTCATACCTTCTTATCAGCGGGCACAGCATGTGTTAATTTTGACCAGATATGTCACCTTTATGTAATGCCGATACCGATATACCGTCACTCACCCCCAATCCCAATCCCACCCCAAGGCTAGGGAGGGACAATCAACCTTTACACAACATGAATGTTATAACCGTACTAATTAAAGTGACAGAAAACCTGAAAGATGGTCGCAGGCCTATTGTGAGAACATTATCACAGAAAGAACCAGAGTGTTATGTACGTAGTGTCACTGGGTAGCTCAAAGACTGTTCCTATATTATAATAAATATTATACAATAATTTACATGTAACTTAGAATAAGTATGTGTATATACATATATACACTATTGAGCACTTGCGTAATATAAACTGTGCCGACTAAATTCATACCTTCTGACTAAAAGCTCTGCCGTCTACATGTTATAGAGTATATATTCACAATATTGCGATTGTACATAATGAAGTGTGACCCTTAATACAGAAAACTCAAAATTCTTCATCCTACCAAGGAGTGTCCCGAAGACAACGGAGGAATCTACTAGACAACAACAGCATCACTACAAGTTTCTTCCATTAATTAATTTGATTCATATTGTTTAGTCCTTTTAATGTATATCATTATTACATTATTATTCTAAAATTAAATTGTCATTAGAGAAGTATTATATTCCGAAGAGGAAGACATTCTATATATCAGTATATTTCCATAGCGAATCTTGTTGATGATGATATATATAATAAAAAAATCTCTCTCTCTCTCTCTCTCTCTTTCGAGGGGGTGGGAATCTTTACAAATTAAAGACTAATGGTCTTTTAAAAAATATAGAAATCACATACGAGTAAGTCTTAGAGTATTCTTATGATTGATAAAACAAATAAAAATATTTTTTATAGTTAAAACAGCAAGTAAAATAAAGCAACAGTTCTTTTATAGGAACAAATTATATGTGCTTATGGTTGAAAGCATGGGACCAATTTAGAAGTTGTTTGCAGATTAATTAGATTTTTTGCTATCATCATGTGTAAGCTGCGACAGAATCAGCGACATCTTCACTAATTACTTCTCTTCGAACAAGATGGCCTTCCGGTCTTCATTTTTTAGCTCACCTGAGCCAGAGGCTCAAGGTGAGCTATTGTGACCGGTCTTCGTCCGTCGTCCGTCCGTCCGTCGTCCGTCCGTCCGTCCGTCGTCCGTCCGTCCGTCCGTCGTCCGTCAACATTTTGCTTCAAACGACATCTCCTCCTTAACCGCTTGGTCAATTTTGATAAAACTTCACAGGAATGTTCATTATGGGGCCCTTATCCGAAGTTGTTAAAATTATTTTGATTGGTCAAAAATCTAGGTCACAGGAGCTAAAAATAGATTTTAAAAATGAAAATTTTAAAAATCTTCTTCTCCGAAACCACAAGGCCTAGCCTTTTGATTTTTGGTATGTAGCATGATCTTATGACTCTCTACCAAGATTGTTCAAATTATGGCCCTGGGGTCAAAATTGACCCCGCCCCAGGGGTCACTTGATTTAACATAGGCTAATATAGGAAAAACTTGAAAAAATCTTCTTCTCCGAAACCACAAGGCCTAGCCTTTTGATTTTTGGTATGTAGCATGATCTTATGACTCTCTACCAAGATTGTTCAAATTATGACCCTGGGGTCAAAATTGGCCCCGCCCCAGGGGTCACGTGATTTAACATAGGCTAATATAGGAAAAACTTGAAAAATCTTCTTCTCAGAAACCACAAGACCTGGAGCTTAGATATTTGGTGTGCAGCATTGTCTAGTAGATCACTACCAAGTTTGTTCAAATCATGGCCCTGGGGTCAAAATTGGCCCCGCCCCAGGGGTCACCTGATTTTACATAGGCTAATATAGAAATAACATGAAAATTTTTTTTTAGGAAAAAAATTTGGTGAAAATATTGGCCCCTCCCCAGGGATCACTTGATTTTACATAGACTTATTTTGGAAAAAAATCTAGAAAAATTTCTTCTCAAAAACCACAAGGTCTGGAGTTTAGATATTTGGTATGTAACATGGGCTAATAGACCTCTACCCAGTTTGTTCAAATCATGACCCTGGGGTCAAAATTGGCTCTGCCCCAGGGGTCACTTGATTTTACATAGCCTAATGATATCAGGTGAGCGATCCAGGGCCATCATGGCCCTCTTGTTTAATTAAATAATTGTTTAAAGAAGCAGCAATACGGGTATCTCTTTCTCTCTGTGTATAAGGTGCAGGTTGCATGCAGTTGCTCATGCATCATTACATTTTTTTTCGGCTATTTGACAGTTAACCAGAAGTTCTCTAGCACATGCTATACTTCTATGAGTTGGTTCACAAGCGCTCATTGAGCGGTCGCGATCGTATATAAAAGGGCATGGACCAATTATATTCATAATTTTTTAAGAAAAGATATTGTGTTAATTAACACAAGTAGCAGAGTACTAGATATCAGTAAAGTACTTTTATCATTTTTTTTTATTGTGATTGTTATTATCATACGTAATCATAAAAATATATTTATAAATAATCTTCATTAAAAAAAAAACTTAACTTTCTCTCATTACATGTGCCGTTAACAGTGGTCCTGATTGAGATTGCAGAGTCCGTCGCTTTTTCAGGGGGACTGCAATTTAGTAATTTTGTCCCCATTTCCTGTCGATAGCTATGTTTATTTCAGAGGAACACACGGATTACCAGTTATATGTAACGATAAATATTGTTAACAATATGAAGTTTTTGCATAGTTCTGGACTTGTAGTCAAATCAAGCTTGCAGGTACATGTATAAAAATGTCATGCAAACGTGCCTACCGTGTATCGTATATCGCATAACGTAAATCACAGATCGTGGATGTATATCGTATGGTATCAGATTATAAAGGCATCGTATCGTATCGAATCGTAAAGGTAAATCAAACTTGCTATCGTACATCGCATATCGCAGAACATATATCGCATATCATATATCGTTCGTATTTCAATCGTATATCAATCGTATTTTTTGACAACTGATACGATAGCGCCACTGTAAAACTCTAGAGGCCACATTTTTGGCCCAATCTTCATGAAACTTGGTCGGAATGTCTGTTTCCGTAAAATCTTGGACAAGTTTGAAAGTGGGTCATGTGGGGTCAAAAAGTAGGTCATTATGAAAAATCCAACATATTTTTTTCATTTATAATCAGGTAAGCGATTCAGGGCCATCATGGCCCTCTTGTTTTCTTTTTCAGGAGTAGATTTACGTATGTAAAATGAGTCCCTGTTCTGATTTATAAGTGTCAGGGATATCTTGTTCACGCTTAAAATGGATGTTTACAGAGCAAAATAACACGTTTACAAACAACAGCATATGAATAGCGGTTACAGTTATGAATAAAAGGTCTGCGTGACATATTCCATTCGTATTCATATGTGCAGAATCGCATTGCGTGGATCCGCACTAAGCGCAGAGAGGTACAGTTAAACGTGTCATGGAAAATATGCAAATTAGCAAGGTCAGCGATGCCTGGTAAGTGTTTGTAGCTACTAAAGACGGCAAAAATTTAGCTTGTTAACACTCTAAAGGCCACATGTTTAGCCCAAACTTCATGAAACTTGTTCAGAATGTTTGTTTTCATTGGACAAGTTCAAAATTGGGTCATGTGGGGTCAAAAAGTAGGCTACAAGGACAAATCTTTGAAAAACTTTATCAACACTCTAGAGGTCACATTTAATTATTCATGGAATTTAAGTGAAATGTATTTTTCTTATAATTTTAAAGTTGATAATGAAACATTCTTTGACATATACGAATCACTACCATCAATACCATCATGATATGTATTCAAAACTTCCTGTCAAATAATCATCAGTTCAAGGTATGTATTTTAAGTTGTGGTCATAGATGATATTTATAAATTGTATTAACTTGCATTAATTTTTTTTGTTGGCTTATAATGCAAGGTTTTCATGCACATGATTTTTATTCATGCAGGATCTTGGCCAGGGTGTTGAGTTGGGAGGGGGGGCATAAAAAAGTTTCATGTCTATCCTTATCTTTCCTGGGAGTCTTTTTAGTTCACCTGAGCACTTGTGCTCAGGGTGAGCTTTTGTGATCGCCTTTTGTCCGTCGTGCGTCATGTGTCATCCGTCGTCAACAATTGCTTGTGAACATTGTAGAGGCCACAGTTTTGGCCCAATCTTCATGAAACTTGGTCAGGATGTTTGTCTGCATGATATTTTGGATGAGTTCGAAATTGGGTCATGTGGGACAAAAACTAGGTCACCAGGTCAAATCTTAGAAAAACCTTGTGAACATTGTCGAGGCCACAGTTTTGGCCCAATCTTCATGAAACTTGGTCAGGATGTTTGTCTACATGATATCTTGGATGAGTTTAAAATTGGGTCATCTGGGGTTAAAAAACTAGGTCTCCAGGTCAAATTTTAAAAAACCTTGTGAACACTCTAGAGGCCACAGTTTTGGCCCAATCTTCATGAAACTTGGTCAGGATTTTGTTACATATATTTAAAAACTTTGTGAACACTTTACTAACCTTATTGTAACCTGGTCAGAATGTTTGTTTACATCAAATCTCGTATGAATTCAAAACTGGGCAACATAGGGTCAAAAAGTATGTCACCAGGGCAAATTTTAGAAAAATCTTGTGAACTCTCTCCAGGCCTACATTTTTGTCCCAGTCTTCATTAAACTTGATATGAAAGATGACTGCATGAATTCCCAGTTGAGTGCAAATTTAGGTAGGATCATGATGTAGGTCACTTAGTCAAATGTTAGAAAAACACTTTAGATGCCAGATTTTTTGTCATTATGCCTAACACAGCCATCTTACTCAGGTGAGCGACACAGGGCCATCTTGTCCCTCTTGTTTAAAAGTTAAAGTTTGTCTCATCACCCTCTCTACGCCTGAAACTCATATTTAGACCAACATACAAAAAGGTCACTCAATTTGTTATCCAATTAAAACTGGAAAACATAGTAATCTTTCTATTAACAAAAAATCTCTTGACAATCTGAGTGAAATATCTCTTTACTTTCTTATTACTTCTTAGATATTTTACACTTATTTTCTATTACCAGATAAAAAGTACATGAATCTACATTGTGTTCTTGTTTTAATTTCATTTCCTTTGTCCATGTAGTACTCTGGTAAATTATATTTATCTACACAGGTTATACCATCCCATCATCCCAAACACATAAAATGTTTTAGGTTGACAACCAGTCTTCTGTAAGGACACTACTTTGAAAATTACTTGAACACTTAAGAATACATTCCAGCCTTGAAACATTTATTGGTGTCTTTCTTCTGTCATTACCCATTACTTGACTGAATTGCATTGTGGCATTTTTAGACAATATGAAAAATGCAACATATGTTGCTCATTTATAATCAGGTGAGCGATTCAGGGCCATTATGGCCCTCTTGTTATTTATTGCTTTTCTGTGACGTTTTACACATTGTTACTAAGTTAATCATGAATTACCCTGTAGGGAGTCCCAAATTCCTGAAGTCACACGAAGCATTATTCAGTCTAAAAAGATAGTCCAATAAATGATTACAAAGAAAGCATGTAATCAACATTTCTTTCAAGTATTTCTTGAAGAAGTTCTATTTCAATGTAGAAATCAATATTGATATGTCTTAAAAGAATACAATAATGTCTTTTAGTAATCCTGTTACAAAACAGTAAAATATATAAAAATGGTAATATTCACTGTTAACAGTGAAATTAGCATTTTTAGTTCACTGTTATTTCCCTTTAGTCCACATTAAAGTATCAAATAAAAACAGATATCATATACATGCATATAGAATCATTTATTATCACCTAAAAGTGAAATGGACAAACATTCAAACACAAACTAAGTTGCAGTCTCTAGTCCCTTAAAATTTTTAATTTTTGCATCTTTCCACTGTTCTTTTCAAAGTGGTGCCAGTATTTTAGTGTTTTTTGGCAATTAGAAAATTGTAAGAATCTACTGGCACAGTCAAAAAAAATATTTCAGATGAGGACTATTTCTGTATGACACAAATTTAAATAACCTAGGTACCATAAAATGCCATGTATTGTGTGAACCCATGTATAGTGCGCAGCCTGAGTTTGTGGCTCGAAAACTTGGAAAAAAGTATTTCCCTTCTATAATGCACATATCTTTTTCTTATGACGTGGAGGCCGCCATCTTATTTACTCATGGCTGTTTTGTGGATGTTCGATTGCACAACAAGTGAAAAAGTTCTATTGCTTCCGAAAGTCAGGTGTAATGCAGCGATTATTTTCACACCTTTAGTATCAACATGTTAAAGCTGATAGTTTGAGTAATAATCTGAAACTACCGACACCTTCTAGTTTGTTTTTCGCAAGTCTCTTAACAAAGGGTATTTGAAGTACACAATTATCATGAACCAAACAGCTCTGTCCAATACGAAATAAACTTGTCAAAATTTCGTAGGATTGAATTGAAATAAATAAAATACTGTTTATTTATGCATGGTCACAGTAATGACGATGCAAACATCCCATTTGTTTGTATGTTGTCAATTAATTATTATGTAAAGCACAGTACAGTACGGGATTTCCGATTGAAGCATAAGAAAATGTAAACACCAATATGAAAAAGAGAACAATGATTTCGTAAGCATTTATTGTACTAAACCATGATAGGAATCACAAATAGACAACATTTTACAGGCAAGTACATACAATCAAGCTTTAATATCAATTTTGCACATGATATATACCAACGGACTCCACCAATACGGCTTCCTAGTGGGTGGGGAAAATACAAAATACTAAGTTCTCTTGTATTGCCTTCTTTCAGAAATGAAATATAAGTAAAAAAAAAAAATGGCACTATACATGGCATTTTACGGTAGTTTTATATAGAAATACGAAAAAGGGATGGGGACCAATGAAGTATTTTGAATAACACCAGGTATTTGAACAAGAGGTTGTGGAATAAGCAAGGTTTGACTTAAACTAAACATGGAAACAATGCACATTCATAGCATTCAAGCTTAACAAGATGTATGAAGTTTGAAACCAGATTATTGACATATCAGTATTTTGAATAAAAGTATCTAATGATCCCAAATGTCAAAGAGACTGATACTGCAGTCTCGTAATTACAAAAGAATTGACAGTGGAGACAAGGAGCTTGATAGAAATGTTAGAAAGGGAAGGATTTTCTCCTAGATACAATGTTTGAAATTATGGTTACAAATCATAGAACAGTTTAATATTCTAATAGATAAAACTCCTGATTGAAGGAAGGTTGTCTGAAACACAAGAATATTGGAGCACCATTACTCCTCAATTTATACAATATTTGTATGAAAATTTACCTGGAAGACTGCGGGCTGTAAGAAATGCTGATAGGTACATAGGATACTAATGACCTTTGGTAAGAACAATTGATATTTAGAACAGACTTTCTTTTTAGTTGTGTGTGACATCACTCACACCAACTATAATACTATGTTTTCAACCCAGGTTCTCCTAGATTTAAAACCAAATAACCTCTCAATAGTGTAAATATGATCAAACAATTGTATATATCTCTACGACATAAGTATATTGAAAAATCAATGCTGTGTCAAAAATAAATACTTAAGGCTACAGAAATCGCTTGTGACATGAAAACATTATAGGACTTATTTTTCAATGCTGATGTTACCTCAATCGAATGATGTAACTATTTTTATCACGTGATCACTTTACCAAGCACCAATATAGTTTGTTTCAATGCAAAGGTGGCTCACAAATAAATTTGATAGTAAATGTGCACAATATGCTCAGGATGAGCTATTAGGATCACCCTGTGTCTGTCGTGCTTCATCCGTTGTACATCGTCAGCAATTTTCTTTAAACAACATCTCCTCTGAAAATGCTGGACAGCATTTGATCATACTTGGCAGGGATGATCCTTGGGTGAACCTTAACAAAAGTTGCTAAAATAAATCCATGTAGAACTCAGGTTGCCATGGCTAGGAAAAAAAAAATGAAAACTTTTAAAAATCATCTCCTTCAAAACTACCATTCAGATTTCAAAATGTTTTAGTACAGATGTTCCTTGGGTAACCATCTACCAAGATTGCTAAAATTATTCCGATCCGTAAAAAAAACATATGGCCACCAGGGGTGGGGCTAGTTTGCCTTATATGTATATCGTAAAAAATTTAAATGACATCTCATCTGAAACCGCAGGACAGAATTTAATTAAACTTGATCCTTTGGTGAACCTTCACAAAAGTTTGCTAAAAAAACCTTGATCCATGTAGAACTCTGGTTGCCATGGCAACGGAAAGAAAAAAAAAGAAGAAAACTTTAAAAATCATCTCTTTCAATACTACTGGCAGATTTCAAAATGTTTTAGTACAGATATACCTTGGGTAACCGTATATCAAGATTACTAAAATTATTCCGATCCGTAAAAAAAAACATGGGCGCCAGGGACGGAGCTAAATTTGCCTTATATGAATATAGTTAAAACTTTAAAAAACTTCTGTTCCAAAACTTCTGGCCAGATTTCAAAATGTTTTGGCACAGATGTTCTATTGGTAAACCTCTACCAAGATAGCTCCTTTAGAGCAGTGGTACTCAGGTGAGCGATATAGGGCTATCATGGCCCGTTTGTTTTTACAAGGGTTGTTCAAAATATTTGAGGAAAAGTGTTCTCATTTCTTTATTGTAAATGGCAGATTTTTTTATAATGTAAGTCAATAGTATTGTCATTTTAATGTGCAAAAATTAGATCTGTATCCCTCTCATGGAATAAAATATAGTTTCTTTAGTAACATAATTGCCATTTTCCTGGTCCAAAGTTTTGTCATTTTGATGAAAATGGTCGCAAATTATAGCATTTCAGATGTACAATTTTTACTGTACACATTTCAAACTACATATACATAATGCGCAAACGTTGCAATGTTGTTCATGATGTCATTTTGATTTCTTACATCAGAAATGTAAACAAAAGATGCATTATCTGCTGCCTGATGCAAAAATAAGTGTTGAGCAAAAACAGCCATCAATTTTTGTGTTCTGAATGAGATAAGACATAATGCCTGAAATTGCTGCAAGAAAATATATTCATATGATACAAACAGTAGGACAGGGAAGATACTTTTGATGATGAACTCAGCGGTGGTCAAGTAACAAAGACGCCACTTCCATCTAAAAGTTGCTTGGCAGAGATGGGCGCATTGCCATCCCAGAAGTTATGTGCCGAACAGACTGTAGCAATGCGATTGTCTTCATGCTATAGGGTTAATTGTTTTTTTTTGTATGAATGATGACATTATTTTGTGTTGGGCTGGGATTTTTTAATGATGTTACTATGTTATGCAAGCGATTCATATGAAATTTTGTAATATATAATCTGCTTTTGTATTACATTTTACTGGTCTGAATTTTCAGATGTTCTGTTTGTGTAATAAGATATAAGAGTACTTTCCGCAAACTTTGTGAACACCCTTAGTAGTATATTCTTGTGAAAGCAAAGAATCATCAGTAAGTTACTTTACTTTCAGCTCTGAACTGGCAGCAGAACAAGCCGAACCCTCACATGCGTAACTTCAAAAAGAGGCAGGATGAGGAAGAAGCGCTTCAAGGAATGAGCTTCCGGGAAATTGAGATTGAGTTCCGTAAGCGGGTAGGTGATAAGGCAACAGTTTCCAAGTTATTAATCCCCTGCCGCGAAGCGGGCAGGGGGGTTAGAGGAATGGCATTCGTCTGTCTTGTCCTGAGAAGTACTCATGCAGTGTGAGATATATAACCTTGAAACTTCATGAGTGGAAATACCTCTAGAAGGAGAATTGGAAGTACACAAGAACTGTACTCTGCATAATTATGATATTTTTGGAGTTATTGCATTTTTATTTCATACTTAACTGTGTCCAGAGCATTACTCATGCACTATGAGGAGCATAATCCGTTTCAGTGTTGGTTTCTTGTTGGAGTTATTCCCCTTTTTCACAATATCATGTTCTTTAGATAACTCCTGTTCTACTCATGCTATTAATATAAAATTTCATTTATCGAAAGAAATTGATAGGAGAAATTGTCCTGCACAAGGTCCATAACTCTTGCCTTAGTGTTCTTGGAGTGATTACCTCTTTTCACAATTTCTTGACCGCAAGATAATTCATTTGTTCTACTTATGTTATTAAAACAAAATTTCAGTTAAATGGAAAGAAATTGATGAGAGGAAGTGTCACACACAAGGTCCATAACTCTGGGAAGAGCTTGATCAATATTGTCAGCCATTTTACTATTTACTCCATGAATACTGATGAGGTTATTCAAGACTCAATGAATATGAATTTAAACATTGGGATATTTGCTATGAAGTAGAATCAGCCATGTACTTAATTACTGCAACCATCTACAAACGTTTTGTACACTAGCCACACAGGGCTTACCTGTTGCTTGTCATCCTTATTATCTTTTTACATGTGAAAAAACAACACATTTGCAAAGGTGAACTAATGTACAAAGCAAATAATGCAGACCCCTCATACACATGCCACTGGAGGGAGAGACATAAGTCTTCTTTGAAAACAAATCTCTAGTTAATTCTTGTTTTGCACTAATGTGAAAAACCTTGTGGTCACACACCATATGCTTATGCATTTTTGATCCCCTGAAAAATTAGGCAACCAAATGATTAACCAACTTAAGAATTTGTTATATATGAAACTTGAATCTGATTGCTGCTGAAGGTAACCAGGTAAAATCAAGTGACTTGAATAGTTTGTAATAAGCTTATGTACTCTGGTGAGTGACTTGGGCCATATGCCCCACTTGTTCATAATATTTTGATACTTTCTCCCAAGTTCACAAGCTCATGATTTCTCTGGAATGATGTTAAGACAATTGAATTAAGGAATTGAAATGTAGGTTATTGATTTAATCTTTGAAAATGTATTATGGAGAAACCTTGAAACACAGCATCAGCATATGCGGAAATAAATGGCCGAAGGAAAAGAAATTGTCTGAGATTAAAATTGTGTCTACTCGGGTACTCTCAACAGTCAATTACTGAATGTATTGAGAGGTCTTTAGGAACCTAAAGACATTTCACACACAAATGCAAATTTTATGTTCACCACTTCTATTAATAGAGTCACATGTTCATCAGCCCTGTATATTCTCTTTATAGAAATTTGGGGGTAAGGGAATTCAAAAATGTATAAAGTACTAAAAAGGATAAAGTCAAGAATGAAATCAGTTTCGTGTAATGGAAAAATATAGGAAAGTGTTTTTATTGTTTCATGTTATAATTGCTTTATTTTTTTTGATAAGGAAGTAATAATACATTAATATCTTAATTTTATAGATACGTTCAGTCCATCATTTATCCTTTCCAGTCTTGACAGAAAATTATTTGTTGAAACACTGTGGAAAGTTAGTGTGTAACATAAATATATAACGAAAATCTTAAAGAACTGCTAACTTTTTAACGGACAAGTTCACACAAAGCTAACCTAACATAGTCAGAAACAATCAGATCGCATTCTGAAACCCTTGAAAGGTCATGAATATTAATGTGGCAACAGTCAAGCTGCATGTTTTTTTCTCACCCATTTACAACGGAGGGGGTGGGGGGGTATGGTCTATTACTCCAACAAAGGAAGGCATGAATGCCTCTTATTCCTCTTATTTGTGATTTCAAATATTATAACAAGAGGGAAAAGTTTTTAAGTGTGAGAATCATCTAAAACTATCCAATATTTCATAGAAATATACATCTCGGCCCTATAGGCCTCAATGTGTCTTTTCTGTGTTTCAGCCTTTTTCTCTTACATAGAACTTATTTTTGTGTCACCTGCTGTAAGCAGAAGTAATGTTTCAAAAAATGAAGATTTTTCATATCCAATATATATTTGAAAGTTGAGCAAAATACATTCTTTAAAGCTAAAATCAAGAAAATTATATATATATATATTTTTTTTTTTTGTATTTCAAATATATGACTTAACTTTTCCACAAATTGGAGTCTTTTCTTCAATTTTTTCTAACAAAATGGAGATTTATATCTGCTGTGACATGGACTCTCCGTTATATTTTAGTTTAAACTATTGAGATATGCCTAGAAAATGATGTAATGTTTGCCATCAGGGGCCAAGTTTCTTGTACAGTGTTAATTCTACATTTAATTATTGGTTTTGTTATGTTTTTTAGCTCACCTGAGCACAACGTGCTCAAGGTGAACTTTTCTGATCGCCCTTCATCCAGTGTCCGTTGTGCGTCGTGCCTCGTCAGTAATTTGGCTTGTTAACACTCTAGAGGCCGTATTTTTAGCACAATCTTCATGGAACTTGGTCAGAATGTTTGTCCCCATAAAATCTTGG
>CM037784.1:62709960-62757406 GCA_021229015.1 Solen grandis | reverse complement strand
CAATGCCAAAATGTGCATTCCACGGCGTGGTCACGGACATCAGGTCCTTCTAAAAAAGAATGGTTACCGTCGTGATATGTGTATGATAAATAAGAGGTTAATTATCATCTCCAATGATATATATATATATATATATATATATATATATATATATATAATACCTTTTTAAATAAGAATTCGTTCTTTTTAATTACGATAGAAGACTTGCATATTTCAAAACTTGTCATTTTAATATATCTGATAATACAAGTTATTGAATCATAAAGTTTTTTTTTCCATTTTTATACATATGACATGATTTTATCTTATAATAACAATAGTGGTTGCTCCCTTTTCGAATATGTGGCTCCATGGCAAAATTTAAAACTTATTTCATACTGCCGTGTTTCCACGCGGCATCAGTTACTTTGGGCGGTTTGGTAACTACGCCTCTACTGTATTAGCATCAGCAGAAACTTTCCATGCCGCATGTTCCGTTTATTTATTATTTATTTATTTATTTACTTATTTATTTAAAAATACTTTTAAATTATAGTATATTATTTTGAAAAATGACTTTGAAATGGACTCTCAATATTTAGAACTTAAAATGTACTGACACTTAACGTTATGCAATATCCTACCGTGTAACCATTTCCGTAAGACGTGCCAAATTTATATTATTGACGAACGGTGTTCCAACTCCCACTAAGTGATCACTTTTTGGTAGTCCCTTAGGCATACTCCTTAATACAATGTCGACTGAACTACTTCTGCACGTTAAACATTATTTCTCACGGGGTCCTGTTTAATTTTCACAAGTTGACCAATATTGCTCTACCTTAACAGTTTTATCACCAGCTTATCATTTTTTTTTGCGCTGAACAGTTTTTTGTCACTACCGATTCATTTTGTGCACGTTAACATAATAATTTCCCATAGGATCCTGATCAATTTTTGTCACAAGCTGATCAATTTTTTGCACTATTCGAACAGTTTTTTCATTTGATGATCTTTTTTGGTAGTCCCTTAGGCGGTCTCTTAATACAATTTCGACTCTACTACTTATGCACGTTAACACATTATTTCTCATAGTTTCCTGTTTAATTTCTATCACAAGTTGAACAATATTTTGCTCTGCCTGAACAGTTTTGTCACAAGCTGGTCAATTTTTTTGCGTTGCCTAAACCGTTTTTGCCACTAGGTGATTTTTTGCGCTTACTGAACAATATCTGTCACTACAGATTTTTTTGCACATTAACACGTTATTTCCCTTAGGGTCCTGACCAATTTTTGTCACAAGCTGATCATTATTTTCACTATCTGAACAACCTTATGTCACTACCGATTCATTTTGTGCACCTTATTACGTATTATTATTATTACACCACATTTATATAACACTTTTTTCATATATGTTATACGTTCAAAAGTGCTTTACAATCTGTTGATTACGTGTAACACGTAATTTCCGACAGGGTCCTGATCAGTTTTTGTCAGCTGGTAAATTATTTCACTATTTGAACATTTTTGTCACTAGCGTATCAAATTTTTTGCACTGCCCGAAAAATTCTTGTCATTAGGTGATCATTTTTTTTGCGCTAACTGAATAATATTTGTCACTACCGATTTGTTGATATTTTTGCACGTTAACACGTAATTTCCCATAGGGTCCTGATCAATTTTTGTCACAAGCTGATCAATGTTTTGCACTATCTGAACAATTTTGTCATGAGCCGATCAAATTTTTGCGCTACCTGAACATTTTTTTTCACAACCGATTATCATTATGTGCACGTTAACACGAAATTTCCCATAGGGTACTCATCAATTGTTATCACAAGTTATTCAATTTTTTTTTGCTCTACCTGAACAGTTCTTGTCAGTAGCTGATCATTTTTTTTTTTGCGCTTCCTGAACACATTTTGTCACTACCGATTTCTTTTTTTTTTGCACTTTTACACGTAATTTCCCCTAGGGACCTGATCAAACTTATCATTACTTTACACTATCTGAACAATTTTTGTCACTAACAGAACATTTTTTGCGCTTCCTGAATAGTTTTTGTTACTAGGTGATCACTCTTTGCGCTAATTGAACAATATTTGTCACTACCTTTTTGTTTTTCTTTTTTTTGCACGTTAACACGTACTGTCCTAATCAATTTTTGTCACAAGCTGATCAACTTTTTACACTATCTTAACAGTTTTTGTCACTGGCTGATCTTTTCTTGCGATATCTGAACAGTTTCCTACATTCACGGTCACAAGCAGATGAATTTCCTTTGCGCCTCCTGAACAAATTTTGTCACTACCGATTTTTTTTGCACTAAGTTCATTTTTTGTGTTCTTTAATTTAATAGGAGATCATTTTTTTTTGCGCTTCCTAAACAGTTTTTGTCACTAGCTGATCCATCCATTTTTGGCACTAACTAAATAATGTTTTTGTCACGACCGATATATTTTGCAAATATTATTACTTAATTTCCCATTTGGTCCGAAACAGATTATTTCACTAGCTTATCATTTTTTTGCGCTACCTGAAGAGTTTTTGTCACTAGCTGATAAATACTTTTGCTTTACCTGAACAATATTTGTCACTACCGATTCATTTTGTGCACATTAACACGTAATTTCTCAAAGTGTCCTGAACAGTTTTTGTCACTAGCTGAACATTTTTTTTGCGCTACCTAAACAGTTTTGTCACAAGCTGACCAATTTTTGCACGTTAATACGTATTTTCCGATAGGGTCCTAATCAATTTATGTCACAAACTGATCAATTTGTTGCGCTTCTTGAATAGTATTTGTCACGAACTGATCATTTTTGTGTGTTTTTAGTTTTACTTATTTCTCAAAACGAAGATCTAGTTTGATATTTCTGAGATATATCCAATCATTAGACACGGATTTATCAATGGTCATAATAAATGTTAAAATGGGTTGCTTGCATTATCGACATTATCTCATTTAAAAAGTAATTTGCTGTTCTGTTCATTAAAATATCTTAATATCAAGTTTCTTTACCGTTACTTGATCCTTCTTATAAGTTTCTTTCACCGGGGGATCCTTAATACGAAGCGACTTTATATGACCCTGGTGAAATGGAGAGTGACTGTGAAATACCTCTATGAACTGTGCGTTAAAATAGAAATGTAAAAAGAAGGATTTGGTGTCATTTCCTAGCTGTTCCGGGAGATGTTCGCGTCCACAGCAATTTATTTTTGATTTCGCTGTCAATGATTAATTATTATAATTATTTTTTTCCAGTTTATTTTTTATAAAGAATACGCTATTTATGATACACCCAGAACGTATTTTTATTTCGAAAAGGTATAATATACATATTTTATGAAGACGATAATAAGCACTCTTGTATTGACCTCATATTTATTATACACATATCACGGTAACCATTTTTTAAGAAGGACCTGATGTCCGCGACCGCGCTGTGGAATGTAAATTTTTGTGATTATGTCATTTGGTTGTCTTTCTAAGCATAACGTCATTGTTGTAGTCAACATGGCCGCCACTCTCAAGAGATGAAAATGGGAATGGTCGGTCAACGTTATGGTCGACGCGCATGCGCTATACACTTACTATTTATATGTAAAAGAGTTATCATAAAAAGTAACAAACATGGCCGCCTGCAAAATAGAACCGATTACGTCATATTTTTTAACCACAAGTTTGACCTACTTTTGCCCCTAAAGAGGCCCGGATACAACTCAGGATGACATTTTGCTTTTAAGCTTATCATATAGATTAGTACCTAAATAATACTCATTTGAGAAATTAGAAAAATTGAATGTTCGAGCATAAGAAGAAAGATAAAGTTTAAAGCAAATACTTCTGTTTTGTATTTTTGTTTCAAAATAAAGGTGGGTTTTAGCCATACATAAGGGTATATAATGATAGATTGATGCATAGTAAACCCCAAATTCGGTTTGTTTCTTTAAACTCATAAAATTTGATGTTTCAACATATTTACTAATAATTGTGAATAACTTAAAAAAACACTTAATTTTCATTCTAAAATTTTCTTCTAAAATGCTGCTATATAGGGTAAATTAAACAAGAGGGCCAAGATGGCCCTGTATCGCTCACCTGATTAAGATGGCTGTGTTAGGCAAAATGACAAAAAATATGGCATCTAAAGTGTTTTTCAAACATTTGACTAAGTGGCCTACATTTTGATCCTACCTGAATTTGTACTCAACTGGGAATTCATGCAGTCATCATTCATATCAAGTTTAATGAAAACTGGGAAAAAATGTAGGCCTCTAGTGTGATCACAAGATTTTTCTAAAATTTGCCCTAGTGACCTACTTTTTGACCCTATGTTGCCCAGTTTTGAATTCATCTGAGATTTGATGTAAACAAACATTCTGACCAAGTTACATTAAGGTTAGTCTAAAACTGTAATTTCTAAAGTGTTCACAAGATTTTTCTAAGATTTGACCTGGTGACCTATATGTTAACCCTAAGTGACACAATTTTAAAATCATCCCAGATATCATGCAGACAAACATCCTAACCAAATTTCATGAAGACTGGGCCAAAACAAGTGCTAACAAGGTTTTTCTAAGATTTGACCTAGTGAGCTAGTTTTTGACCCCACATGACCCAATTTCGAACTCATCCGAGATATCATGTAGACAAACATACTGACCAAGTTTCATGAAGATTGGGCCAAAACTGTGGCCTCTAGAGTGTTCACAATCAATTGTTGACGACGGACGACGGACGACAGACGACGCACGACGGACGAAAGGCGATCACAAAAGCTCACCCGAGCACAAGTGCTCAGGTGAGCTAAAAACACATATTTTTTTCTTAGGCCGTTATCACCCATTTTTTTATTTTATATTATAGTAGATCAGATGATATTGTTAATCAACGAAGAATCATGAAATTCTAAATGTTTTCAAAAATGTTGAAACTGCCGCAATAGTCTTTATTATTCCTATCCAATCACTTTCAGTCAATAGCGTCACCTGGTTCGGTAATTACCCATTCATTGGGTATCCCGCAATTTACAATTCTGGGGGTGTAAATTAACATTACCCTAAATATACGCTCGAAAGAAATGACAACGATTTGGAAAACAAATTAAATTTACAGAAATTAATTATTTTTAAGTTTTCATTTTAAGTTAGTGTTTTTTCATAATGTTTATTTTAAACAACATGCTGCAAAATTTCTATACCTGCACTCTTTTAAAAACAGAATAGATTTGTGCGGGCGTGTTCAAAGGTTCTTTTATTCTCCACGTCATAAGTATGCGAGGGTCAGGCAGGACCATCCCCCATCATACTTTCCAATATAAATCTGTTTATACATATACAGATATAAGATTAATAATGATGCATAGAGGGATGCATATGAAAACAATACATGGTGAGCATGGTTGTTTACCTTAAAGAGAGAAAGAAGGAAAGAAAGAAAAATGTTTTCCTTATTCTCCACCCGCCTTCCTTCTCACAACCCATCCGCCCTCCCCGTTTTCCATATATAGCATCACCTGCATGCAGGGGTTACTCATTTATCAAGAACATTTTATTCCACGTAGAAATAAAGAGAGAAATAAACACACACAAGTTCTGTATCAAAGTATCTGAGTGCCTTAAACTTCTGAAACATATAAACCACTACGGATGTTAAATAATTTGTATATATATTTATTCAATTAACTGATGTACTGATTTTCCATTTCATCATTCTTTTTTTTTCAGAAATTTAACGAATACATGTATATCAGGTTTATTTTTTGGCTCCAATTATAGTAGATATTTTTGTTTCCAAGACAATGACTTGATTTATAATAATGTCTGACTTTTATTAGTCCTAAAAATCTGTTTTTGAAAGAAAAAGGTTAACAATTTGGATACGTGATGAAACTAACCATTTTGACCAGAAATTGCGTAAAATATTACAATCATAGAAAAGTTGAGCTAATGTGTAACTTCTTAAGGTACAAAAAAAAAATGATAAAATATCTTTTTAAATGGAAAGATAGGTCTTCTCCAGATTAAGCTATTTAATTTTACAATTCATTGCAGTAGATGTAGTTCGTACTTCTGCTTAAACGATTCTCAAATTTCTCAATTAGTTTACAGGAATAAATTTAATCAAGCGTTCTTATATGGAGCTATGATATTTAAAGACATGTTTGATCATAAATCTTCTCATTGTCTGACATGGAGGAAACCAGATCGCTATCCATTGCCGACATTTAATGTAATGAAAACTTTCGGGCATATCCTGGAATAAGGTTTTAGTACGTGCTTTTTGGCAAATATTTATCATTTTCGACTGGATCGGTTATTAACTTGTATGTACAATGCCTATTTAAATGTTCTTTATCTGAATAAATAATATGTAATTACTACAAATTCAAAAGATGCTGTTTGAACTGTTGTTTTTGGCGTTACACATCACAAGCGGAAGTTTTGAGAATTTTCTGGACACGGCGCAGAGGTTCTGTCCCCTGACCGATTTCTGCACGAAACCGTCGCTGCAGAACGTCACTATACCGGAAGGGAATGTCCCGTTGTGTACAAAATGCTCTTGCGCCGAAACGTGCTGGTGGAAGGAGAATTGTTGCCCGGATGTTGCAGGTCCGCCTTCTAGTTTTGAAAAAATACCGTGTCACCACTCTGTGTTTAATCATTCGAATTATTTTGACATTGATTATATTGATTCAAAAGTAAAATTGTATAAGTATTACAAAGTACACACGGTTTGCAAGCACGATTTCAACGACTCGGACATTTTAGAAAGATGTGAAAATGTTTATTTCAGAGAAATTGACACTGTAGAGGACATTGCTTTTGTTTCAGACGCAAATGATCAATACAAAATATATAAAAACAAATATTGTGCAACGTGTAACGGAATCAACGAAACGGTCATGTATGTATATGTCTAAAATTTCGTCAGTAAATATCCTTATAACATATGCTTTGTCGACAATTATTATGAATACCAGTATATTCAATAAGAGGGATTCAGTAGTTATCTTGATAGAAATAAAAAAAAATCAAATGTCCTATTAGAGCTTGCTATTGTGCTATTGTTCGTTTGTGGTTTCTTTTTTGATTAAACTCTCGCACACTGTACATAAACTATAAAATAAAAATAGAAAGATAGTTAGATAAATAAATACAAATTTATAAATACATATTTGTTGTGATTCTCTTGGACATGGCACAGAGGTACTGTCCGAGCTCTAAACAAAACAGAAGCTTATTGTAATCCTGAAATTAAAAAAGAAATCTTGTTAAAATATTTGCTTGTTCCAGGTGGAGTATTCGAATACATGGATGCAACTCAATCCTGCAAACCACGGATGTTGGTGTAGCTCTGTTACGAAAAGTTGCTCGAAGATGTCGGATAACCTTCGACCCTCCAAACAAAGATGTATTTGATGATATATGTATATCCGCTTCCGGTATAGCATTTATAACGTGTAATAAAACGGGACTTTGGCAAACTTATAACGAGGACATACATCGTGCATGTCTGCAGTCAGGTAAGTAGTTGATCTGATAAGCTCCATTGTTGGGCGTATACTGGTAAGGACAGATCTGTTCCTGTTTTAAAGATGTCAGAATAATTCGGCTTGGTGTGGTATCATATCCTGTCTCTGCGGCGCGATACAGTTTAGCAGCACTTCAGTAGAGCGCCCAAATAAGTGAGATACTGAAACGTTCACCCTAGTTTGACATCTTAAATAGCGACAATCAACGTATACAGTGAAGGTATTCGCGATGTGATTCACTATACACATAATTATTTAAGTCTTTGTCATTGATAATAATCAAGAATGCGGATCGTAGAGTGAAAAAACATCTAAGGATCAAGATATTGACCAATTGGTCAAATTGACCAAACTTGAGCTTAACAGTTATGGCTCTCCTCATTATTTCCCCTGGCATTATTTTTTTATTTTTAATATATTTTGATCCCAGAAAAATAAACCGAATCTCTCTCACTGAAAACAAAAATACCATGCTCAAGAAATTGAAACAAACCACATCATGTATTCGGTATCACAACCCTGTAAACTAATAGATGAAGAGCAAATCCATAATTCAAATATATTTAGAAATTGTAATTATTTTTGACATTTACAAAATCTAAGTAAGTATGTTATGATCTATCGAGACACTAACGTTCCACGTTCAGTCAAACTGGTATTTTTTGCCTCGGGGATGTACTCCTGTTGGAAATTGATCTTGGGAGGCGTCGGGAACAGGACTCCTGGTATCCGGTGGGGGGATGGGAAGTTTCAGGAACGTTGTGAGTCATGTGGGGCTATCGGGATGCCTCTAGAAATCTGTGAAAATACGTCAGGATGGGGGGAACCACGGGGAAGATCCGGGGAACAATCCATGAAGCATCCTAGTAATATTATTTTGCTCAGACATCCCCTAAACATCGGCTCTAAAAAATTTGTTGTTTTTGTCAATTTAAGATTGAGAAGGTCAACAAGGTAATAGGATATTGTTGGAGGTATCCTCATGACCCCATAAAAGTTCTCTCTTGACTCACTCTGTAATTCCACTATCAAATTCTCAAAATCTCCATAATCTCCCCAAGGCATGTGGGATCGGTCGCTAGTACTCACTGATATATCCACAAACAGAGATGTTCCCCAGATGATATTTCAATTTAAGTGAAACTCCTCGGCTTCTTCGCTGATTATCAGAGAATGTCTTCCGGAGCTTTCTGGAACATCGAGAGCTAGCCCCGGTGATTCAGGAATCTCAGAAGCTTTGTGACCATAGCTGAAACATCTACGAAACATCCCCAATGCCTTATAAGTGTCATTTCTCATGAGATTGCTCTGTTATGTTTTTTTTTGCTCAAACATCGGGAGTTATCGGGGGAAAATTTATCCTCATCGCCGATGCTTTCCCCCAGTGGTACCTACACTTGACTTTATTTTCATTTATTTTCCTCTAAGTCTCACTTGCTGACCATTAAACAATCCCAGATTATACCTGCTGCAAAGGTAAGACGTATCTCTGATTGCACCGAACTAGTGTTAATCGAATTGCAAGTTATCTCGCTGTCTATCTCTCCTTTCCTGACACTTGCATAGCCCTTTACCTACAAACTCAAATGTACCCCCTTCAATTGTGTTCATACAGAAATCTTGTAGCTTTGGCAAGTGAGAGGGAAAAATGTCAACATTTCAAAACTCTTCGTGGTTGGATTTCAAAGGTTCTTGACATTGATGTTCCTTTTGTTACTCTCTACAAATATTGTTTAAAATGTTGGGCTCAAAAACATGTCCGCCAGACTGGGGGAGTGTGTTTTCCAAATATGTACATAGTATGCATTTGAATAAACTACTTGCCCAAAATAACTGGCTGGCTTTCGCATTTTCTTTACACATATGCTCCTTGGGTCACCAAGATTGTTGAAATTATTTGGATCCATTGAAAGCCAGGGGGCGGGGAGCGGAGCCCCGATTTCCTTATGTGTATCAAAATTCTTGTCCAAAAGTACTGGCTGGATTTCAAAGTATTTTGGCACAGATGTTCCTTAGCTCACTCTCTACCAAAATTATTTTTTTCTTCCGAATCTGTTAAAAAACATAACCGCCAGGGACTGAGACCCCTTTCCCTAATATCCTTAGATATTTGCTATTTCTCTTTCTCCAACTAATACTTTGTTCACAGCTTAGCGATTTCAGCGCCTCCATGACACACTTGGTTATAAGAAAGATGAAATAATATTTTATGTTACAAAAAAGAATGAAACTATAAAGAAAACTTTGAATTCCCTTAAGAGGTTTTGAACTCGCGCCTCGTGCATTGCAATGCAAACAGGGCTATATAGAGATATCAATTCTACAAATAGAGCAAATGCGACAGTTGAAAATGGAAGTCGAGTGTGTCATCAATCAATTACATATTACAGTTCCGGTTTCCATAATATAATTGTATTTAGATAAATAAATAAACCAACATCACTGAACGATGTTATAAAAGCAAAATTTGAAACTATTTCTCTGCGTGTAGTACAAAAACAAAGACAAATTTGTTACTAAAATAGTGGCATAAATTTGTCTGATTTAGAAATGTAAAAAAAAAATGATACAAAGAATACAGAAACAAATTGCATATTATCAATTCTGTATTTAAACAAGTAGCACTTTTAAGACATAAAGCAACTAAAACCACACACACACACACACACACACACACACACACACAATTAAAAGGCTACTTAAGCATACGTACTCAAATTTCAGTACTTAAAATATTTATATCTTTTTACATATCATTTCAGATGCTCCATTCTTTTATGAATTATATTCTGGACGCGGCTATCAAAGTTTCAGGAATGTATTTTGTTTTCTGTGTAATACTCCGTCAAATGTGATGCCTCCAAATCAGTTGTTCGCAAGCGACGTAGAGGTGGTTAGAACCGATTTCGCGTCGCTGTCGTATATCCTGGATTTCAACACAGCCTTTAGTGCCCAAGATGAGAGCCAAACTTTAAACAGACAATGTGAAACTTCCCAAGTATATGACCCCCTTTTTGTGAGTGTATCATTTATGTCAAAATTAAGTAAATTAATAAAAAAAGTTTTTGTCTGATAAACGACGACTAGAGGTCTAAACGACGAATATACATTTAAATGCTGGATGTTACAATAACAATTAGTTTCAGTGTGACGAAATGAAATAGTATATAACGCAGAGATATAGTGTGAAATAGTATATCTTAAGTTATCAGGATATAATTTCTTTTCAAGTTAAAAGATATAATTATTCATATACCTTGCGGACTCATCAGCTGTGTTGACCTTACATTCACAGAACTGTATGTGTATAACTGAATATGCACGTGAAGATATATAAAAAAATAATTTTTATACTTCTCTTGTAATTCATGAAAAAAGTTCTTTGTAATTGATATTTCGCATGCTCTCAAAAATGTGCAAAAGGAGGAGAACCGATTATGATTAACTAATATCGCCTACATTATGTTAGACTTGTTTGATGAGGAAAGATGATATGCTTTGCTTGTTTTCAGAATCTGTGTAGGAACCTTACATGCCGGCCATATCAGATGCATTATTTTGGAAGATGCCTTTCACTCTACAAGGACATCGAAGGAATTATTTTTAAAACTTACTTCCATATGGTAACCGAGGGATCGCAGTTTGGTGAACCCATGATTATTGACGGAACACGAACAAGAAAGGAAATTATAAAAGTATTTCAAATTGAAAAATGTGATGTTTGCAGTATGAAACTATATTTATCCAAAATATCTTCAAATACATCTTTAACCATATCTTCGGGCACCACGTTAGCACTTGAATTAAATCTCCGCACAGTGTCACCTTGTCATAGTGATTATATTATATCGTCTTTTCAAAATATTCAGAACCAAATGTTAGCATTGTATTTTACCAACACTATTATCAATGTTACTGTAGATTACACCAACGATGCCCCTGGCCCGTTTAGAAAATACGATCATATCCTACCTGTATTGGTGAATCAAACCTACTAAGTAAATATCTCAAATGCGAATACGTGTCCTTGACAACAAAGGAATATGACATCATCAAATATAGGCTATCTGAGGGCTACTGGGACGAAATACAAATGAATGCATTTGTTATTTCTAAGGAGACAGTTGGCATCTGCCTCGATTTCTATCTTGCAAACGTTGTACCAATGTTTTCCAGTACCCAGCTTTCTGCCATACCCAAGTGTATGTATGTCAGTGTTTTAATAATGCTGACATTTTGCCATTGTATATTCTTCTGATTGAATTATATTCGATTATGCGTTCGTAAAGAATGAACTTAATATATATCTAGCACGAGAAACCCTTAAAAAGTATATGTATGATATTAATTCATTTATTCATGTATTTATATATTGGATAAATTGGAAGGAGACATGCAAAAGGACCGCAGTCATTGAAATAAACTTCATTTGATCATCCAATCCTGTATATATATAAATATATAACTTAATACTACTTATAAAGACATTTAAAATTATATACATATTATTTGTTCCATTCCACTATAGATCATAATATTTTGGAGTGGTAACTACCAAAGTTTCAGGAATGTATTTGGTTTCCTGTGTAATACTCCCTCAGTTATGATGCCTCAAAATCAATTGTTCGCCAACTTGCGGGAGGTCAGGGACCAGCCTTCTCATAATCTTGATATTAAGACAGCTTTTAGCGCCCATGATAAAAGCCGAACTTTGAACAGACTATGTGAACGTTCCAAAGAATATGACCCGCACTTTGGATATCATGTATGTCGTGATTTCGTACATTTTAGATGTTAAGGGCCTATGTTACAGTTCTTTTCTTCAATAGAATTTTCTGATTTTCGCATGTTATTTAAAAATCTCGCTGAATTCGAAAATGTAAAACTATTGATAGGTCACCCTGTTTGTTTGCAAACTATGTTTGCAAATCCATGGAAACCGTATCTAAGAAAAACGCCCTTATTGTTTTGTCTGATAACGAAGACTAAATGTCTAAAAGATGAATATGTGAAAGATAACAATGTATAACGCGTAGATATATTGAACAATAGTATATCAGTTCATATGCGTAATATTGAGTTGTCAGTATATATTTTCTTTTAAAAATTAATGAATAGATTTGTTCATATACAGGCATTGTGGTGACATCAGCTGTGTTGACCGTTAAATTTAGAACATTTTATGTGTGTAACTGAACACGCATGGGAAGACAGACACCTAGAAGATATTTAAAAAGATAATATTATGCTTTTATTGTCATTTTTTCAATATAATATTATTTGTGATTCATATATTGCGAGCCTTCAAAAATGTACAAAATTAACTAATTTAGCACATGTATTTTTAGATTTGTATTAAGTGGAAAGTTAGTTTGATTTGCTTGTCTTCAGAGTTTGTGTAGGTCCCTAACATGCCTGCCATACCAGATGCCATATTTTGGAAGATGCCTTTAACTCTAAAATGGCATTGAAGGAATGCTTTTTAAAGGTTACTTCCGAATGGTAACAGTGGAATCCCAGATTGAGGAATCTATGATTATTGACCAAATTCGAGCACAAAAGGTAATTACATGCATAAAAGTTTTAAATTAAAATGTGATAAATTTATTAATACAAAAACATCTTCAAACACGTTTTCGGAAAACACCAAGTTAAGACTTGAAATATACCTCCAATTATTGTCACCATGTGATAATGAGGACATTAAATCAACTATTCGAAATATGCAGAACCAAATATTAGCGTTGTATTTTACCAACACGGTCATCAATGTTACTGCCCATTTCACCAATGATGCTCCTATAAACATGCGAAGGTTAGTAACATTACCAACTCAACGTCCCTGTATGGATACAGCAAACCTGCTAAAGGACCATTTTATCTGCGAATATGTGTCCCTGACAAGTAAGGAATTAAACATCGTCAAGAATAGCCTATCTGAGGCCTACTTGGACGAAACACAAATTAAATGTATAAATGTATTTAGTAGTGAGACAGTTAACTGTCTCGATTTCTATCTTGAAAACGTTGTAACGATGTTTTCCAGTGCCCAGGTATCTGCCATAACCAATTATATATATATTATGTCATTGATTTGACAACTTTTCAACTTTTGTTGAATTGGAGAGACAGTGATGCTGACTTTTTGCTCTTGTATTTTGTTCTGATTGATTCATATTCAATTAGGCATTCATAAAGAATGAACCAAATATATATCTAGCACGAGTAACCCTTGAGAAAATATACTTATATATTCTATCATTTATGTAAGTATTTATATTCAGTATTTAAACAAAAAGTAATACTAACGCAGAGTATCGAGATGGCACCTTTTTCAAGAATGGTTGATGTATGTTTTATTTATATAATGATTTCGTCAAACTGATAAACTGTACGGAATTTTAAAAATTAGCTGACACATTACAGTCCTATATTTTTTACTGTCCATATTATGAGCTTTTATATAAGAAAAATTTTTAATAAATAATTTTCAATCGTGTTTTAACTATAGTTTACATGCTTGTCTTTAAGGTATTCTTTTAGGAATTAATACGCTCACTTATATCTCGGGTTTACACGAGCGATAATTTTGGTTTGTCAGAACTTTGGAAATAACAAGGGAATTATTTTATTTCTAGTATAATTAAATATTGTTTTTTAAATGTACAGGTAGTATGTACTATTTTAGATTGGTTGTCGTATCAAGTATCTCCCTTTATTCAATAGTTGTCGCGGGAATTGTATCAAAGGATAAGATTTTTTTAAGTATCTTTGAGTTAATCCATTGTGGAATTATAGTTAAGCCAACAGTGTTATTATGTAAGTATTTGTTAGGTTTTCATAACCAAGCGGAAATACTTTTGCTTAACTTGCGATACTCTGGAAGCTACATCGATTTCAATAAACAGCCAATGTTTAGAATCTACAAACGAAGAAAGATATATCACTTTGGCATTTTCTTCAATTGTCAGTGTATATTGCATTATAAATTGTCTGTGTTTTGTACTTGTCACCCTGCACGTTCCACATTTTTGGCATCTTCTACCTCATGTTTGCTAGGCTTACCTTTTTGGATTTTGTTGCTTCATTCCTGTTTCATCGCATGAATAGATTAAAAAAATGTTGTTGTCCTTTTTCTTAATAAATTATGTATGTCATATATTATGTGACAATCCATTTAATGATGATTATCGTCTTGTTCCACTCAATTTTATTTTTTCCAAGAATTACATTTGATGAATGACATCTCATAATATTTATTTGGTATCACATGATATATTCAAATTCAACTAAAGTATGTATAACAAATTAACGCTGTATGAAGGAATAAACGTATGTTACGCGTTTCAGTTTCAGTTTAAAGACCATCGCGACAGTTTCTATTATCACGAGTAAATGTTTCATTGTCACTAGTAATGCAAGTACAACAGTTTTCCATGATGGAAAAGTCATGAACAATTAAGGGCTGCGTGCTATATTTCAAATGCAAAGTTTTCAGTACTGTTAGCAATCGCCAATTTGAATGATATATCCGTTTGTCGGTTTAAAACGATTAACAGAAACAGAAATTGCAACATTTCACGTTATTCCTGTGTAAAT
This sequence comes from Solen grandis, assembly GCA_021229015.1. NCBI lineage: Eukaryota > Metazoa > Mollusca > Bivalvia > Adapedonta > Solenidae > Solen > Solen grandis. The sequence continues at coordinate 62,742,287 of CM037784.1, read as the reverse complement.
GTACACTTGATTTCGCTTGTAGGTCTACAGGCCTATAAATATTTAGAAAAAAATATATATATTTATTACGCGAAAAGTAAATTTTCCCTTCGTAAATTCCCTACCCAAGAATTTAAAATGTTTATTTCCTACGAAATAAGCGGGGTAGCAGTATAGGCATCACTTAAGGGTCAAAACTAGGTCAAACTTGACCCTTTGAGGTGTAAACAAAGATGACATAATCGGTTCTATTTATAAATACGGGTCGGTCATGTTACTTTTTATAATAACCCATTTGCATATAAGATGTAAGTATACAGTGCAGCGGCGGCCATCTTGTTGACATAGCGGGCTCATTTTCATCTAATGTGCGAGGCGGCCATGTTTACCACAACAATGACGTCATGTTTAGAAAGACAACAAGACAACCCAATGCCAAAAATGTGCATTCCACGGCGTGGTCACGGACATTAGGTTCTTCTTAAAAAGAATGTTTACAGTGATATGTGTATGATAAATAAAAGGTTAATTATCAACTCCAATGATATATATATATATATATATTATACCTTTTTAAATAAGAATTCGTTCTAAATATAACTTAAATAGCGTGTTCTTTATGTGAATAAAATATAGTACAAATAAATCATAGCTACAATGGACAGAGAAAACAAAAAATATCACATAAATAAACGACTTACCACACAAAAAGGTACCCGATCTGCAGGAAAAATGACCAAAGCCTCGAATACTTTTCTGTTTTATCGCTCAGTTTACAGAGGTATTTCACAATCACTCTTGATGTGTCTGAGCAGACTTAATGAATGGGTCATTTATGGTCGCTTTGTGTCAGAACCCCGGCGAGAGAAGCTTATTACAGTAGAACCTCGCCAAACCGAACATCATTAAACCGAATTCCTCGCCATTTCGAAGTTTATTTTTGGTCCCGATATCTTCCCTTCTTATCTTAACTAAAAATAAAATGTTTAACCCGAATTTCGCTATTTCGATTTTTTTTAAACTATTTCTAAGTAAAATCCCGGTTCCGAGGTCTCAATTTATGTATATTGTTTAATTTTCATTTCGAAGTCAATTTTCATAAATTTTCGGGAACCAATTAATGTCCTTCTCATCATTCGTATCCGGTCAGTTACCTAGTTTATTTTGCGGCTTCACCTGAAGTGATGGCTCAGACAAGTTTTTCACACCTCTTTTTGAGATTGAATTGGGCAATGTGTGTCCGACCAGAAATGTTGATCAATGCTAATCAATGTCTGATAGGTTACATAATATGCACGTGCCAGCAGATAAACAAAGGTGTCAGATCTTGAATACATTCCATATCATCGCGTTCGTCACCAGAATGCGACGCTACATGAAGCAGCAGATCGACAGTAAAAATATGTATCACTATGTTGACATGTTTGAACGATTATGTTAATCAGTATCACCGCAGTAGATTATGAAATATTTTTATAACCACTTTTCATAACATGCAAATAGTATTTAGATCTATATACGTAACGATCTGCACCGGAATAAAAACGCAGACATGCACGCACAGAAACTATAATTTCCATCGGATTTTTAATCCAATAATCGTAATTTCAAGTTTTCAGTTTGGTCCCAAGGACTTCGGTTTAACGAGGTTCTACTGTAGTAGAATTTAAGGTCAAACCGCTCTCATAACGCTTGAGACTAAATAAACAATTGACCAAGGCGTTAATCAACGCTATGTTAAAATGGAATGACACGTAACGGTTTGCAATATCCTAAAGTGAACCTTTTTCCTAGAGATGGCACCGTCTACGGGACTAAACAAAATGTTTGATTTTCGACGGACGGTATATCCCCTAGAGAGACGACGCGTTTATGAAACGATATCCATCAATTAGATAACCATTAATTTGTAATATATATAGATAGAACTGGTTAACATACAGAATACTTCCAATTGTTTCTTCTCCTTTCTCTTTCTCACTCTATTTGTTATTATTTTCATCTTTTTTTCCTCTCTTCATCTCTTGTCACATTAGTCTTTTGTTGTTTAAAATAATATTAAAAATCTAAACACTTCGTGTAATAGCATAAAAAATACACGAAGCCATTCTTTAAAATCATGATTCTTTGTAATAGTACATAAAATTAAACAAAATTATCTGTAGTTCAAGGAATCGCGATTTCGTATCCGCTCATTCAATTGATATAGAACTTAATTATGAATGTATTGATGAAAACACAATTTCTAAAATAGATAATAAAAAATCCTTCCTTTTCGATGTCTTACATGCATGGATAAAAATTCATACCAGACAGATTTCTGCAAAAACCCAATAGGTAAAACAATTATATGGAATAACAAATTGATTAAAACCAATGGAGTGACATTTTTTTTTCTCAAAAAGTGGTATGAAAAAGGAATTCAATATTTCGAACATTTATATGACTATAGAAATAATTCAATATACACTTTCGAACAACTTATAAATTTATATGAAATTGAAAAATCCGATTTTATTAAATATCTGACACTAAAACAAATATTAGAAATAAACTTCAAAATGAAGGAATTCTAAATTTCACTAAAACAACTCTGATAGAACAAATTTCAAATATTAAACAAATAAATAAATATCTTTACAACATTATTTCAAATAGTCAAGAGTCCCCATCAAGTGAAAAAAGGTTAAATGAATCTGTCTAAATCCTAATAATTTCCCATGGAAACAGATATATAATAATATTTACAAGTCGACAATAGACACAACATTACGAAACCTCCAATACAAATTTCTGACAAACAATTCCCTACAAACAAGCTACTTTTCAAATTCAATCATGTATCTTCAAGCCTGTGTGATTTTTGTAATGAATCAATTGAGTCGATTGAACATTTATTCTGGGAATGTAATACTGTACAGCCTCTATGGAACTCATTAAATAATTTTATAAAATCAAAATCTATTGATATTGTTGTAAGAAAAAATGAAGCATTGTTAGGAATAACAACTAAAAGTATGAATTATAATGCTTGTAATACTCTTATAATAGTCATGAAATATTTTATATTTTATGCTAAAATTAATCAAATTAAACCATCATTTTTTAAAAAAATTAAAAAAAAAAAAAAAAAAAAAAAAATTAGATTTAATCAAAATGAATTGAAAAGTAGAAATATTTTAACCTTAAACATAACTTCTCTTTGAAACAAATATACAGAAAGATATGATAGACAGTTTTAGGGAGAATGCGTGATAGGAAAACATATGTTAATAGATTAAGATTTTTTTTTTGAGAAAACGAGATAGAGAGAGAGAGAGAGAGAGAGAAAGAGAGAGAGAAAGCATATTATTTAATTCCCAGCATAGTAAATGATAACTTGTTCATATGTATATGTGTAGGTGAGTGTGTGTACGTATATGAAAATGTTTGTGTGTATGTATATGTATGTGTTAATGTATTGTTTTTTTTTTTATGTATCTTATGTATAAATCAAACCTTTCTGAATTAAAAACGTTTTTTTTTTTTTTAACTTTTTAAACAAATAATTGTTTAAATACCATTTTATCAATTTCTCTTTCTCTGGGCTTTTTCAGTCTACCGATATTTTTAGCTACAATCCGAAATGATTTATTTATTCATTTATATGATGTACAACCGCAAGAAACAAAAACGCGATAAAGACCGGAGACAATTCAAATATTAACATGAAAATGACTTGAAGAAAATATTGCAAAACAATACAAACACAAAATACACTCCAATGAACTCCGTTTCTAGTGACCGTTTAGTGGTGACGGACATAATGAACATTCTACCGATTACACTGTAGACATTTATCGATTCTGTGTATATGTGTTGTAATAAAAATAACCTTATATATTCATTTATATACGCTTTCATAGTGAGAATTAAGTCAGAAATAAGTTATTGTTTTACCGATAATATGATTGAAAAACCTTTGTTTTAGTTTGTGTATATGGCGGCGTTGCGTATTTTTTACATTCTTGTAATAAACACTTATACCGTGGTTCTTCAAATTAATGATTACAGAGAAAAAGAACAAAATACACACAAACAAAATCGGCCATTTTAATGACAAATGATTTATCATGCAGACCCATCACAGTTTTATACATGATTAGTAGGTGCGAAAATACTTTTTATATATATATATTTTTTTTTTATATATTTTTATATTTCGACCAAGGTGTTAATTACAGGTGGTCACTGAGCCGGAGTATGGTTGACAAGGAGATATAGGTAGGTTTTGATATCAACCTCGAGGAATCGCATAGAAATAATATAGGATATACTATCTAGGGACCAAGGACGGAGCTCGAGGAATCCAAAATCGCATGTTTGAAGAATCGCCCATAAATTTATATAGAATAAGAAGGGCTAAATCAAGGGACCGGGCTTGTAGCTCGAGCCATCGCCGGTATTCAATGAATCGCCACATTGAGGAATCGCGTGACCACTGTATTTACTTACCATAAAGCCCCGTTTCACGTCGACTGCAGATCCTCACCCGCTGATTTTCCCCTCCTTGGTTCAATTTGCTGATGTACACATGCATGTAGCTTTCCGAGTTGTTTGACCAGCGGTATAAACAAAATGCATAGTCCCATGACCCATCTATTAACATATCTTATCAATAGATTACAATTAGATTTTGTCCCACAAACACGATGTTAATAAAGGAGCACATGTCATTGTTTGTGACCAAATTGTGATTAAATCTTACTTTATACAGTTATATCTATAAAGTTCATTATAATCTATATTCCTTTGAAACACAGTGCCATTCTCTCTTATATACTTCTTTGGTGTGTGAGTGTGTGTATGAAATCTGTTTCTCTCCTTTTCCGTCTCTCTTTCTTGTTTCACATCTGAACAGGAAACAGTTTACTTCTTATCTGACAGTAGCAGCACGAAATGATAACAAAGTAATTCGTATAGTATACCGATAAATGGTATTTGTAAAAAGAACGAATTAACACGCGGCATGTTCAAATTTATGAAAATATGGGTTTATTCATTTTTGAAATGATACTCTTGTCAAATTTACTGCATGTAAAATCAGAGCAGACCGTAGATCGACCTAGACGAAATATTTAATAACTCACGTATCACACGGGTGCCTTCTCTCCGGGTGGGAGTTGGAACACCGTTTGTCAATAATATAAATTTGGCACGTCTTACGGAAATGGTTACACGGTAGGATATTATATAACGTTAAGTGTCAGTACATTTTAAATTCTAAATATTGAGAGTCCATTTCAAAGTCATTTTTCAAAATAATATACTATAATTTAAAAGTATTTTTAAATAAATAAATAAAAAAAAAAATAAAAAAATAAACGTAACATGCGGCATGGAACGTTTCTGCTGATGCTTATACAGTAGAGGCGTAGTCACCAAACCGCCCAAAGAAACTGATGCCACGTGGAAACACGGCAGCATGAAATAAGTTTTAAACTTGGCCATGGAGCCGCATATTCGAAAAGGGAGCAACCACTATTGTTATTATAAGATAAAATCATGTAATATGTTTGGAAAAAAAACAACAACTTTACGATTCCATAAGTTGTATTATCAGATATATAAAAAATGACAAGTTTTGAAATATGCAAGTCTTCTATCGTTATTAAAAAGAAATTTGATACATTTAATGGGTATCTGATAAGTTCTCCCTTAACTCGTTAGCCACGTTTTTTTTTAAATTGGTTAACGAACCTTGTGAGCAACCAGATTCACTAAAGATCAGAAAAAAAGGTTTTGGAATATATTCAGATTTTTATATACATACCATCAACTTGAAAAATCATTGAAATCGCATTATAATAACAAGTATTACTGCATACTGAAGAAAGTGTAAAGATCACCCTATGTATATGGAAGGAATTACCTGTTGTAAAATGTATCTTTGGTCTATAGATTTATTAATTTATAGCATCTCAAAACATCATCAAAGTATTTGCTTTACTTTTTTTGTTCTATATTTCTGAATAATTTGATAATACAGTCGAACCCCGGTTACTCCACCACCTCTCATTCAAATACCCGGCGTCATTCGAATTACTTCGTTGGTCCCGATCACTCTCCTTCTTATTTCTATATAAAAATATCTGGGTTATTCGATTTTGTGCAATTCGAATACCTGGCCTCATCCGAAAAGTACTTTTTGGCCCGTGCCAAACAGTTCGTATGATTTTCGCACCCCCTTATCCGAAGTCGCTGACGAGCATTAATTACCGGCGACATTTTGAAAACAAACAATGGAAAGGCGCGAATGTCAATTAATTACCGAAATGAGTGGGAGACGGCCGCTTACAATTTGCAAAAGTTGTTAATTGATTAGATGTTTGTCCAGCATATCAATCATAAAGGTAATAATTAATGATTTAGATACCTGTGTAGTTTTTCGGATACACTGGTAAAAGAAGATTTACACAAGTGTAACAAGCAAACCACGATTACATCGTTTTTTAAATGAACATTTCGAGACGACGTTGATATCACGTTTATACATGTAGTTCTGACCTGATGAATGTTTATGTATTTATTGGTGTATGCAATGGTTATGTAACATTAATGCAGAAAAAGATTAATTTTGTCAATAAATATCATTTATCTATTGCTGTTTTCAAGACGACGTTGATAGTGGATACATGTGGTCGCTTGTGATTTAGTCAGACCTGAAAAAACGTACATGTATGTATCTTGGTTATTGACGTATGCTTTGATTATCTTCTTATCGATATCTTTTATGCATAAAAAGATGAAAGTTGTAAAATAAAAGTTAAGGACTATTTTACTGGCTAAATTGCAAAAACAAAAGACAAAAACCCCATGTACCGACCATTAAAAGGTTGGCAAATAAGAAATAGGCGAACTTAAAATGTTAATATATGAGTTAATACAACTTGAATTTCACTTTTGACAAAGTCCTATATTGCTTGCTACTATATAGTTAGCATACACTGGGACATAAAAGCACTATTTTCGGGACATGTTTCCAAACTCCCTTATTCAATTGTCATAAAAAAGACATTGATTAACAATAAGGTAATATTAGTTTAGATGAGTCGAGCCTTATTTTCTTAAAAAATTATCAAATATTATTTCAGTGTTGAACTGAATACAGATACCTTGTACAAATATGATCGCCTCCATCTTGATTTGTAGTTGGTTACAAAATCATTAATTCTTGCAACTTCATAATGAGTGTCATCAGCAAGGATTTAAAATTTCTGAAAGTTCATTTTTTGAGCAATTGTTTCATACCTTTCGATCTTTCCTATATATTTTCGATTTCACATAATTATGATTTAAATATAGCGAGTGTAAACAAAATTTCCATTTACACAGCTCTTCCCGGAAATGATGGCCTCATCACTAAATTTGTCTTAATTCGCAGTGCGACACTGTCTGCGAAATATCGTATTTGTTTCTAGAAAATGTATGAATAATGTCTTCTTGGTAATTCTTATAATAATTCAATCAATATCTTGCACTTTTACATCTTAATTATTTTGTATTTATAACTTTTGTGTACGAAATCTGAAGAACTATTTTAACCGCATTTTTCCGTGTCTCATTTCCGGAATGGTGAAACTTTTGGTTTCGAGACTATAATTTAGGGCGAAGGTCGTCATGTTGACAGATGGAAGGAAGGAAGAAATGGCTGTATAACGTTTGGTTCCATTTGAGGTAAGTGTATACTGAAGGGAAATGATGCATAAACATGTGTACTGTAGTCTTAACTTGATTTTCATGTCGATCTCTTATTCGATTACTTACAGTTTGGTGCTTTGCAAGTAAGCAAAGTTTGTTTACACAAGTGTGTAGTTCATGATGTCTGAAGTCAATAAGAAGTATGGTGTATCTTGCTGCACAATGTTACTTAACGTATAAGTTCTGTTGTCTCTGAAAGACATATAGCGAATTCTAAAGCCTTTAGAACAAGTTTTAGTGTTTTAGTAACTCACATTGTTACTAAATAGGTCCTCTTTTTATTTTTACATGGTGGATTTGTAAATATTGTTTGTGATATTGTGATATATATTAAAAATGGGAAATCTGCGGAAAGGAAGAAAGGACAGCAGAAAGAGATTCAATCGTGCTAGTGGTAAACATTCCTATAAAATTAAAATAAAAAATACGAAAGCTATTTATCATAGAGAACGCAAAATGGAAAGTTATTGTAATGACAAAATAAAGGTAGCACCATACCAAATAGTGCACAGGCAAGTTTGGGTGAATGGAAAGAACTGCACAAAATTCTATGTTAGAAGAATACCACTTCATGTGGATAAAAAAGCAAGAACATTGAGAATGAGCAATACTTCTTTGAAGCTGTTTTATAAGAGGCCTGTTCATGAATTGACAGGGAATAGAATCATTAATTTAGAGAAACTGAAAACACATGTCGTACAGATTTCAATGCACACAGCTTTGTGTGATAAAGCCAAAAAAAATGCCAGGTGTGAAGGATGTGATAAAAACTTTGAGTTTGAAACTTCAAGTTTTAACAGTGGCACAGGTATAGCTGATGTAAACTTGCGTGCAGTCTGGGGAAGTATTTCTACAGGGGGAGGGTGCTCCAAACTTCAGGAATTCTTTGGCACTTTGAATTTGTCATCTTTGAATCAACGTTCCTACAGTAAAATTGAACAGAATATTGGAAAATGGTGGGAAGGTGTATTTAAAGAAGAAATAATCAAGGCAGGTATTGGGGAGCGACGTCTTGCTATAGAAAGAGGGGATTTTCATGAAGGTGTGCCTGCCATAACGGTTATTTGTGATGGTGGTTGGGTAAACGATCGCTCAAGCATTCTTACATTGCAAGTGGTGGTGTTGCTGTGATATTTGGGGCTGTTACTAAAAAGTTATTATATCTTGGTGTTCGTAACAAATACTGTTATATTTGTGACAACGGGAAATCTGAACAGCAACATGTCTGATATAAGAATTGGACAGAGAGTAGCCAGTCAATGGAAAGTGAGATGATATTGGAAGGGTTTTTAGAGGCAGAAAGTTTACATGGATTAAGGTACATAAAAGTCATTGCTGATGGAGATAGTTCAGTATACTCAAAATTAATTGAACATGTTCCTGTTTGGGGACGTAAGATTCAAAAGCTGGAATGTGTAAACCATGCTTGTAAATGTTTACGTGCAAATTTAGAAAAATTAGTTCAAGAAAAAACAGATTATAAGGGGAAGGGGAAATTGACAAAACAAGTGAGAGTTAGACTAACTACAGCTGTTAGATGTGCAATTAAAATGAGGACGGCAAAATGGAACCATAAACAGTTAAAAAAGGACATAAAGAATTCAGTCTATCATGTCTTTGGATTTCATGATAACTGTTCGGACTTTTGTAAAAAAAACACCATGTAAAGAAAATTCATTTGACAAAGAAGAAGAGGATGATGATGTAACTGATCTGGAAGATATATTCCAGGATCAAGCAGATTTTTGGCATGTGGAAAGTGACACTGATCTACAGGAATCAAGACTATCTGCTATCAAGACAACCGAAAATGTCAAAAACATCATAAAGGATGTATCTATATTTCTAAATAGATTGGCTGAAAAAAGTGATAGGCTTGTTGGGAACTTTACCACAAATTTGGCAGAGAGTTGGATGAACATTCGTTGCAAGTTTGATGGTGGAAAAGTTATCAATCGTTGTAATCGTGGATCATGGCACACTAGATGCATAGGTGGTGCTTTGCGCAAAATTCTTGGACCTGCATGGTCACCTATCACTTACCAGAAAGTCCTGGATTTTTCTTTAATAACACATTCCATAAAAAATCAAAGCATTTGGTTTCTTCAGTAAACAATCAAAAGAAGGAAAAGTCCAAAGAACAGAGAAACAAAAGAAAACAGAAAGCATTGTCTGTGCCATCAAAGAAAGCGAAAATGGATTATGGACCTTCAGTGTTTAATGATAGTCCTGATGTTTCTGCAGATAAACTTAAAAATTGACATCGTAATTTTACACTAAACTGGTTAAAAGAACAGAAAGTCACATTAAAAAAAAGAAGTTGCCACAAAAGATCAAAGTTTGTCAAAACAATGGTATAGAGAAAGAAAACTTAGGTTTACCTCATCTAACTTTGGGAAAATTTACAAAAGAAGAAATCCAAATAATAGCACACATCTTGTGAAAAATCTTATCTACACTTCCTTTAAAGGCAATTTTTTCACAGTGAGGGGTCTTGAACAAGTGTCTAATACCTTAATAGAGTACAAAAATATACAGCAAAATGTCAGAGAAGTTAAAAAAATGGGCCTCATGATATCTGATGAAAATCCTTTTCTTGCAGCTTCGACTGATGGCAAAGTTCTTGAACATAATGGCAATGAAGGACTTATAGAAATAAAAAATGTGTTGCAGAAAAACAGATTATCATTCAAGGAAGCCAGTAGGACTGTGTCCAACTTCTGTCTTAAAATAAACAAAGATGGCAAACTTTTCTTGAAGGAGGATCATGACTACTACTTTCAATGTCAAGGACAGATGAATATATTTCAGTTACCTTGGTTAGACTTTGTTGTAAGAAGAACAGATCCATATGAAATTCATATTGAGAGAATATTTAAGGATGTCAAACTTTGGAAAACGATGGTGCCAAAACTGGAAAGCTTTTACCACAAATTTGTTTTACCAGAGTTAGCAATGCCTAGATATGGAACGTAACAGGGATAAGAAAACCACCATGTCCTTGGGTAATATTACTTTTTAGGATATTGTTTCATTTTTATTTGCAAACTTGTATATCTAGTAAAGCATGAAAAAAGGCTGTATTGAAAAAAAAAACTTTTTTCCATTTCTTACATAACATTCTGGTTGAGCATTTCTAAAATAAATTTGTGAACAGCTTCCTTGCTTGATGCTCAGCATATAAGGGTATCAGTAGTTCCACTAGGACTGGTTGGCCTGGTGTCAGGATAATGTAACTGGGTGTAGTATCATGCCACATGTCTAAAGCATGATACTGCAGTGTGGCAGCACTATATCTGTCTCAAGTTTTAAACATAATCTCCACCTGACTGAAATAGTGTAGGTGGGATGTTAAAATCATGTAACCTACAAATATGACATTTAATTATGCATATCATTTTTTTTATATTTCAGTTATGTATAATTTATGTTGTTATGTAGACTCCAGTCTGTTTTTGTTTTTTTCATTTTGATTTGTTTTGATGTGATAATCCAACAGTTTTACTTTGTATTTTTCAGTATGAGTCACAGTCATCACAGGAGAGAAAGCCGCAGAGATGTCCAAGAAAGAAGTTGACAGAAGTAGTGCAGGTACAAAATTTTAATCAAAAGTATAATTTTGTACCCAAAGAAGTTGAGGAATGCTGTAAATATTGTACTCACCACAGCATTGCCATTAAACCTTATTTAAGGTTTTAATACCATTGAGTCCCACTCTAAAATGTCTTAAGCATAGAAAGATAAAAAAACTTCTACCTACACATATTGATTTTTGCACACTTATGCACATTTTCAAAAGCCATTACTAGTATCATATTTAACAATAAAACTACAGTCATTCAGTCAGACAATGATACTGGGCTTGAGTTCTGCATCAGACCATATGTGACTAAGTCTTTAATAGAATTTATATGAGAGTGTATTTTTTTCAGAGGGTATTTTATGAAGTCAGCCTGTTACTGTTTCTAGCCTTGAAAGATGCTTACCTTAATTAATCTTAGTTATTATTGATTTGAAAATAATTTACAGCAGTTGTTACATACAATGAATCAAGAAATGTTTTAAGAAATAACAACAACAACAACATTGATTATTGTCATTATAAGATATTGATGGCATCAAAATTTTGTAAATTGAGGTTACATACATACTTGCAGATTTCAGCTATTTAAGGAAATGATCAATTGTTATTTTAGTTTCTCCGTACCAGTATACAATTTTGTCTCAAATTTGATTTGTTTATTTCAGTTGAAAGGTAAAACACAGTCAAATCTATCCGTCAGTGCCTGTTCAGGAATCATAAGAAAAGAGACACCATGTCCGGAAAAGGTAATACTTATAAACAATGTAACTGCAGTTAATGTATTTTAAATTCTGTTTAGACCTGCATATGGAGAATTTTAAATTATAAATAGGTGCATGATTGCATGATAGGTGCAACTTCTGTAAGCAGAGGTGAAGCATTTTCTGTCACGCTTAAGCAGGTGACACATGTTTTCCAGAGAACACTCTTGTTTATACTTATAAACACAATATGTTTGGCAATGTTTGCTAAAATTGATAGAAAATTAATTAGGTATTAAAGGAAAATTGTATTTTATCATATCAATATTATATATGTATTAAATCTAAAGAGTTATTGCTGGAATGGTCACTGACTGACAACTTGTGTTTTCTTCAAAGCTGTACCACATACTTTTTTTTATATTTGCATGAAAAGGAAAGAAAATAAATGTTCCAATTTTAATTTCTCAGTTTTATGATATATATATATATATATATATATATATATATATATTTATATTTATATATATATTGGATTTCAGTTGAAAGAGAATTCTGCTGCAAGGTATACATGTGCACCCATTAGTTCTCCCATGCCAAGCACAAATACAAGTTCTCCCATGCCAAGCACAAGTAATGAGTTGCAGAACTCTGACCAGGTAGTAAAATCGTAATAATATTATAATTCATGATAAATAATTTATCTGCTTTTATTAAGGCTCTTTAAGATATTAATGTTTTGTAATCTGTTGGTCCATGGATTAATTCTTGTGTTTCCAAAAATAATTTACACACTAAGTAACTGTCTTTCACATGAGATACTAAACCAAGCTACTGTAGTATTAGTTTATTGGTTCCTTACACATTGCATTACAAAGAACCAAGGTTGCTTCTGATTGGGGTAGGTTCTTTATTGTCCCCTATTTTGAAAAACTATAACACTACTGATAGTGTTCATGGAGCAATGGTCATATATTAAAAAAACTACTTACAGTATAAAATTAATTATACTATTCTCCTCTTTCTTTTCCTCAGTTATTTTAAAACTGTCCTGTGTATGACATATTACATGTACAAAATGACAGCGATGCTGTTGAAACTTGAATGTAAGCTACTATCATGTTAATATTTAATTATCAATATAACTATATGTATTGAAAAAAGGACTGCAGTAGTCATTGAATTGCATTTAAATTATCATATTGTCTTTTATACAGAATACCTGTTCCAGGCATAAAAGAAAAGTTTGCCCAAAGTTTCTTGGTAGAAGAATTTCTCATGAATGGTGCATGGATGAAAGTACAAAAGAAACTCAGTGGTTTAAAGGTTAATTTTTATATGCATTTTAGCTGACCTGAGCACTTGTGCTCAAGATGAGCTATTAGGATTGATGAATGTCTGTTGTTCACCCGCCCTTCCCTCCGACGTCCACAATTAGTTTGTTTGCATTCTAGCATCTTCAATTCTTTATCTTCAAACTTTAGGACAATGTGTATAGCCATTAGCTCTCTTTCAAGTTAGACCTCAAATTTGGACTCATGATTTGGAATTGAATTTATTTCATGGATTATGTATTCAGTTCAACTATGCTATAATATAGTAATTTGTACAGAACTATGCTATAATATAGTAATTTGTACAGACAGTCAATGCATTCTTTTCAGGTGAGCATCTTTAGGGCCATCTTGGCCCTCTTGTATAACAAATCTGGGATTTTCTTTACATTAGTTTATCTGTTATTCAAATATGTCTGTTCGCCTGTTCACATTTTATCACTGAAAATGTCGGACACAGTGGTCGGTAGCTGAGTGGTAAGAGTGTATGTCTTTGAATCAGGAGATCGTGGGTTTAATCACTGACAACACAACATACCAAAGCAATTAAAAATGGCACTGGTAGCTCCCTGCTTGGTGTTAGCATATATAGGGTAGATCCAACGCTGGTTGTCTTGTTTCAGGGTAATGTGACTAGATGTGGTTTTAGGTCACATGTCTATGGCGTGATACTGCCTTTTGGCAGCACTATCTACCTCAAGGAGACATAATTTATAAATGACTGAAATACTGTTTGTTGAAGTTTTAAACCATATTTTTTTTTAAATTGTCAAGAGTATTTAAAAGTTTGTTATTTGTTGCAACGTTTATTCACAACTCTATCAGTCATTCTATGGATTCATAAATAAAATGCACATGGCTAATGGTTGTCTATATATTTGTTGTACGGGTGATGTTTCTGAGTGAAGGTAGCACATGTTAAATGATGTTTTTCTTTACAATTACATTTAATTGAATGAAGGAAGATATACAGTATTCAATTAAGAAAAACCAAAGTATTTTACCAGTTGAGAACAAATGCAGGGATACTGGTTATCTATATTGATCACCAAATTAAATGTAATAAGTTATTGTAACATGGGTTGACTCTCCTTCAGGCACAGTTCTTGATGTGAAGCATGGCAAAGATGGCTCTCTCATAGTTGTATATGAAGTTTTATATGAAGGGGAAGGCACATCATGTGATGTAGAGAACCTAACACAGGATTATGAGAATGGGTCACTTGTGTTCATAGATTTATAGGAGATACAGTGTGTCAGTGTGTGAACATCAATTTGTAGGCGTCATAAGGTCTGCATATGAAAATAACATTGTCTGTGTGCCAGTCCATTTGTGTGCCAGGGCTTTTAAGTCATACAGGAAGGGATTATTATATGACGGAAGTGTTCAGCTCCTGAAGATTTGTCACATGTCTGAACCATGTCTCTATCCAGAAGGTCTTGGTCAATTCCTCCAGAAGTCATGTAGATATTCACAGACTTGTGTCCAGACTGATTCACCTTTGATTGGAAGGATTTAAAATAACTTTGCACAGCAATCCAGCACTTGAAGTTGGAATATCAATGTCAAACAAAGACTTCAAATTGTCATTATTTTTGTGTCAGGCTTAAAAGGTATAAAACTTCAGTCTACAAATTTTTAATTTTCATCTTAACATGTTATTATGTTGAAGTCAAGGCTTCATCCATGGCATTTTTAGCTCGACTATTCGAAGAATATGAGAGCTATTGTAGTCACCCTGGCGTCGGCGTCGGCGTTGGCGTTGCAACTTTTGGTTAAAGTTTTGCGTGCAAGTTACTATCAACCTTATATCTCAATAACCATTTATGGTATTGACTTGAAAGTTTATAAATATGTTCAGGGGCATCAGACAACCAAGGTAGATAACTCTTGACTGAATTTGATATGAATTATGGCCCCTTTTTAACTTAGAAATTTTGGTTAAAGTTTTGCATGCAATAGAAAATTTGGTTAAAGTTTTGCGTGCAAGCTACTATCCAGTTTGTATCTCAATAACCATTCATGGTATTGACTTGAAAGTTTATGAATATTTTTAGGGGCATAATACAACCAAGGTAGATAACTCTTGATGGAATATATTACAAATTATGGCCCCTTTTCAACTTACAAATTTTGGTTAAAGTTTTGCATGCAAGTTACTTTCATGCTAATATCTCAGTATCCAGGCATGGGATTGATTTGAAATATCCTTTAATATGTTTAGGAGTATCATACTATCAAGGTAGATAACTTTTGATGGAATATATTACAAGTTATGGCCCCTTTTTTAACTTAGAAATTTTGGTTAAAGTTTTGCATGCAAGGTACTTTCATGTTTATATCTCAAAGTCCAGGCATGGGATTGATTTGAAACATCTTTAATATGTTTAGGGGTATCATACTATAAAGGAAGATAACACTTGATGGAATAAATTTATAAAAATATGACCCCCTTTTAACTTAATTTTGGTTAATTTTTTGCATTCAAGCTACTATCCAGCTTATATCTCAGAAATTGCTTGTGGAATTGACTAGAAAGTTAAGGAGTGTCTTCAAGGGCATCAGAAAACAGGAGGATAACTTTTGGACTGATGCAAATTATGGCCCTTTTCTAACTTAGATTTTTGGTTTAAGTTTTGCATGCACAGTGTTATTGTGCTTATGTCTCAGTAACTAGGCATGGGATTGATTTTAGACATCATAAATATATTAAGGGGTATCAGACTATCAAGGTATATCATTTTTGACTATTATTATGTACAGGGAATGTGAAGGGCAAGAATTTAAATAGATTTCATTTGCTTTACCAACAAGCATTTTGAATAGTCGAGCGTGCTGTCCTCTGACAGCTCTTGTTACTTCTAGTACCAGCTCCTTTTCACTCATGTTCAGCCCTCAGTTTACCTGTTATTATAGTGTAGTAGCATTACAGGGTAGTAGCATGGTGAAACAGAAACATGAGTTTTCTGTACATAAATCATGACAGATGTGTTAATACTGTCATCTTACCACACTTGACTAAAGTTAATTTATTGCATATCGGAAACAACTTTTTACTTGAGTAGTGTTATTGCCATGTTTTATAAACCTTTAGTGTATTTTTATGTGCTTATATCACTAGTGAGTAATGTTAACCCGCCCAGTGTGTTGACAAAGGACATTAAGACAAAACATTGGCATCATTTTTATTTTAAACACTTTTTAGCATATTTGTTAACATCTACATTTTATTAATGATATTCTCTTATTATAACCAGAGTTTTTGAAAAGACATTATCATTATTAAATGTTTTTTTTTTTTGTTTTTGTTTTTTAATGAACCAAAACTGAGATATTGTCTTCCAAAGTTGTTTTATTTTTTTTTTACTTTGGCCTTAACCTTGTTAAATCGGTTGTCAAACTTCATATATATATATAGAGGATATTTGATATGATTTCTCATTGAGAAGTGATACAATTACAATATTTTCACGAGCGCGATTAAAAATCTGAAAATTGTATCACTTTGAGATGAGATATATTCCATATTTACACAAACAAATTTTCTGTTAATCTTATGTTTTTTTTCTTTAGTTTTTGCATTAAACTAGTCAATCATTACCAAAAATGCCGCCATATCACGTCAAATTTTTTGACGTAATTGTGACATCATGAAATCTTTATCCGTTTAACGTTCTACTTTGCTATACATTTCAATGTACAGATCGGGAACCAAATTCTATATCTCCCACAGTTTCAACTTTGAGATATGAATAATATCTCACAGATGGATTTCAGTATCTCATAAAAAATCATAAGATAATTATCGCTATTACAAGAGCTACTTCCAATTTAAACCAAATTTATCTCCCTTTAAAAATGATGGTTGAAAATTTTTAAACCTTGGTCATACCTTCTAAACTGTTAAACTGTCTGTCATCAAACTTCACATATTTAATTCACTATCACAAGGCTACATTCTTATTAAGGGTCATAACTGTTTGGTCCATCTTTAACCAACTTTATTTTCCCTTTTATTAAAAACATAAAAAAATAACATTAACAATGACATCTGTATGTCATGCTCTTGTGATATAAGACTGTAATTATAAGAGTGACTTAACAACCATTTTATTGTTCTTTATTGTTTACCTTTTTTTGTAAACACGTGATACTGTCCTATTTATACCAGTGTGTATATTTTACCTATGGTCGGTATTGGACACCATACTTATGTAGGAACTACTTCTTTTGTGTAAAGTGACATATTGGAAACCTTAAAATTTTAATGGACATTACGTTGTTATCAAGTGTAAAACATGGATATTATACATTATATTGAGATTTAAAGGCTTGGCTCACCTGCAAAGATAATTCATCAATTGTATGCAGGTATCTATTTTGGTTTAAATTGATACAGTTGTTTAAATACTTGTACCTAAAACATCAAAGATTAATACTTATGTTTTTTTCATACTTTATCCTAATTGTTCTGTTTTGTAGTCCAAGTTAGTGAGTTATGCCAATAAAACATATTTATAAAGGAGAAAAAATTTTGGTTTAAATTTGTCAAAATTCAAAAAGAGTACCCCACCCACCCATATTGTAATTTCATGAGTAACATAGTCCTTAAATCATCTACATTCGTTTTCATTTACGCTCCTAAATCGTAATAACATATTTTAATAAGAGTACATGATATATTACGTTCACTGCATGAAAAAGTGGGTGGGATGGGTTTTTGTTCCAACGGTCGACGTGGTTTGGGTTATTCGAAACCATGTCTTACTCGAAATAAGACACCGATCCCCGGGATTTCGAATAACCGGGGTTCGACTGTATGAGTTTTTCATCATTCATTTTTCATATTCTCGATTTTTTTCAGAGTTTATAGATAAAAAGTTTGGGAAAAAAACATTTATAAAGATTAAGCCAAAGACACTCTTGATTTACATGGACTTTTTAGAAAACACTTTACACATCTCTGAACAAAACGGCTTACAGATGAGGATATTTGTCAAAATTGCATGTAGCATGTAGCATTGCCTAGTGGAAATATTTAGACCCGCTGTTTGATACATGCACATGTTATTTAAATGTTCTGAAATGGCTTTGTTTCAATTAAGTCGTGCTTCAAAATCATCTGCGGCATCTTTGATGCTTTGTATCAAAATACGTCTTGTTTAATATATTGTTTAAATAATTAGGTATAAAATAGAAATAGAGACTCACGTATTAATAGTGATATGGTGCATAGATTTCTATTTATGCAGGATAATGATTATGATGAAGTAGAGTGATTTCATTTTCCGCTGACAGTGAGTGACCTTAAATCGACCTAGACGGAATTTTCGAATGAATGCCACAGGCTCACCGTCACTCGTTTATCGATAACTTTTACACGACCGAATGCGCTTTGGTGTCGTTTTGCTGCAAGCTATTCGTTTCGTAAGGCGTTTATTAATACGCTATTTTTGTTTTCGCTGTCCATGAATAATTTATATTATTATTTTTCGTACTACCGTTTATATAAATGATACTTCATTTAAGATATATTTAGAACGCATTTAGAACGCATTTTTATCTAGAAAAGGTAAAAATACAGATCATATTTTTATGAAGACGATAATAAGCACTCTTGTATATACCTCTTATATATTATACAAATAATACGGTAGCTATTCTTTGAAAGAAGGACCTGATATCCGTGAACACGCCGTGGAATGTAGAATTTTTGGATTATGTCATTAGGTTGTCTTTCTTAACATGACGTAATTGCTGTGGCCGTCGCGCACATTAGATGCAATTGAGCCCGCAAGGACAACAAAATGTGCTATACCTGGAACGCTTATATGTAAAGGAATTATTATAAAAAGTAACAAGATGGCCGCCCGAACATATAAATAGAACCTATAATGTCATCTTTGTTTACACCCAATAGGGTCAAGTTTAACCTAGTTTTGACCCTATAGTGGGGCCTATACAGTTAACATCGTACATGCGACCACCTGTATTAAATGAATTTTTTATTAAACGACCGTATTAAATCCGCCCGAACGTTTATACTGTTGTAATTATACATTTATCCCTTTAAACGACTTTTTCATTATGCGACCGACCAGCGATAAATCACATAAATCAAGTTGTCCCAGCAATTAAGATAATGCACAAATTCAACTTTTTTAGCGTCCGTGTTTTATTTCCTTCGGGCATTTTATCACGTTGCTGATTATCGAGTACGTTAGAAAATGTGTATTATTCATCTTTAACACATCGGAACAATCAAACAATTACCCCGATCTTTACTGCTCACCTGAAACCAATTTGGTATGACTACGCATGATTGCATCATGTGAAATTAAATTCTATATTGCTATTGGTCTATATAGTTCCTGGTTCCCGACTCAGCAACTAGCATAACAAAGGTGAAAGCATCCCTTCAAATGCCGAATGCTTCGGATTATGGTAAAACAATACATTGTATTTCGGAATAAAGTAAATTAATAAAGTCTTTTTGGAAATAAATTAATAGGGGGTTTCGGGAGTAATGTTAGAGACATAATAAAAGCTAATTGCTAAATAATATTGTTTCTTGAAAATGTCCCAATGCATCCAAGAATTTGATGTCATGTTGGTGTGTTTCTGTCACAAAATAATTTTGACGTGGCCTGAAAATAAGCGTAGATTCAGAGTACGTTGTATTTGTCACGTAGGCCAGAGCGGAACTGTGTTAACCGATTTTGGTTATATAATGTTTATCACAGGTTTCTTTTATTACCTTTTGTTCAGAATGAGATATGATTAGGCTTTGAAATGGTTATATCAACTGTTTTGCTAAGTTTTAAGTGTATTAAGAGAGATGTTTAAGGCTTAGAAGTTTAAACCTATAGTTTCTTTACATAGTGCATTTTTATCAGTATACCTCAGTGTTGTCAGTGTTTTTAGGGATGCACGAGATTCAGCGATTTACAATTTATTGCACGATTCACGTGATATTGGTTTTTTTAAGAGTAAATCATGGGGTTTTAGTATATAAGTTGATTTGTATGGAGCCTCAGTGTCAGATATCGATGGGAGCTACGGAAGATACCTAGTCCAGTCTAGAATATTCTGACCAAATTACATTACGGAGCTTGTGTGAGTAAAATTTTATTTTGTATTTCATTTTTTTCAGGTAGATATGAAGCTTAGATTTTATTTTAAATAATTATTTTGTAGATTGTTGTATTGTTTCTTCTCAGGGAAACAAGTGTACAATCGTATCTAATTTTCGGTAGTTTTCTAAGTTTTGGTTCTATAAGCCGAGGAATCTAAGTACATAGTTCTGCATTATTATGTATATTTGATGTAATTTTGTGAATAATTATGTTAGTTTATAGGTATGTCCTTAAAGGAATACGCTCGGCTGAAATGAAAATTTAACCATCAATAAACCTTTTAGTGTAGATCACTTTGACATGACTTTCATTTTTATACACGCTATATTTGTGAAGATATAGCTGTTTAAAGTTTGTGATTTCGATCGGCTATGGCCGCCGCCATCTTTGTTCATGTTTACCTTTCTGTGACGTCACAAATACCCATTGAACCATATCCCGATCGATGAGTGCGATTAATAGGGGTTGTGATAAAAGCATTAAAGGAATACGCTCGGCTGATTACAACTAGGTTTCAATTGAAAGATATTGATGTAAATAAACCAATTTAATTTCTCATTTCATTGAATCAATCGTAATAAGAAAGAAATTGTAAGTTAAAGACGTCTATTTAAACCAATTTGCTCCGCGATATTTTTTATTTCTATAATACATCTTTGTCATTTTTACCGTGAAATGCTTGCAACTGTTGTGCGGTGTTAAACTGATTGGATAAGAAATCACTGGCAAGCCTTTGTAACAGAATAAGCGTCATATAAAATCGCACCTCAGGGCCATAAAACACGGCCATAAAACGAAGCGTGCGACCGAGTCACCATGTCAACAGACAATTGATGTGCACGTTTTACTGAAACGGACATGTAGAGTATAATCATCACCACAAACATACTAAATGCATTACATAAATATGAAAGAAAAGTGTTGAATCCACGTTTTATATTATAATAATCTATATTATGCTATTTTATGGAAAAAGTCTGTTTAAATAAATATATATAAGTAAAAGTATCGTATCGCAATGAGCTCATGTTATTGTGATATACAGAAAGTAGTTAGCATAATTTACATTATTTTGTTAAATTGCGAGCAATTAGGTGTGTTAATCATAATTACAACACGGTGTCCCTTTGATTCGTCTCTATAGTATTTCACAGTTACCGTCATTGCAATTAGATTTCTACTTACATGATACCGCCCCTTTTATATATTTATATGTTTGATTAAAAAACTGTTTAAAAATTGTAATGATTTGCGCAATTAAAATAGCGATGTTTGTGAGAATGTGCATAAATGATTGCGTGACAAGGGGTATTGACTTTAGTTATGGTTCGATCACTATAGCAGGAAGTTTAATAAAGTTTTTGAGATATTTCTTAAAATGGAGTGTATAGTTCCTTACGACTTTGAGCCCGAATATACTGAGGAAGAGCTGCAACTGCTTCAAGACAATGACGTACGGGAGGAGGAATATTTATGTGCTGAGGACTTTTGTCTGTGTGATAACTGTGTTATGATGCCATACAATATGGAAAATGTATGTTGCAAATCGAGTGACTTGGTTGTTGGAAATTTAGATGAACTTACGTGCATTACGAACCATACGGACTTTCACACCTTAGTTCTGAATGATTCTGTTTTAGAAGTTGCATTCATTACCATTCTGGCATACAAAGGTCAAAGGACGAGGGCTCCAGACTCTCTCACTCACGAGTAAGGAAACAATAAAATGATCATAGTTTAATCTTTTAATAATATATTTTCATCAAATTCAAATAATAAACATTTTTCAAACAATTTCTCCACAACACACGTAATTCCCTTCTATATTCCAATGTATGTAAGCAACCGGAAGTGTGTCTGTGACGTCACGATTGTTGAAAAAAAGTCTCGCGAGACCACGAGACGTAAACAATGTCTGCGCCCATGTCTCGGAGCAAATTGGTGTAAATAGACGTCTTTAACTTGCAATTTCTTTCTTATTACGATTGATTCAATGACATGAGTAATTAAATTGGTTTATTTACATCAATATCTTTTAATTAAAACCTAGTTGTTATCAGCCGAGCGTATTCCTTTAATTTTTGATATTACCTGAATATACATGGAAGCCTTTGTCCAACAGTATTTGTTTTGTAATTAAGAAATGTGGAGTTGTATGGAGTATCTGTCTGGTATATAATTGCTAACGAGGACGGTTCTCTGTTTTTAATGCACTGATGTAATTAAGAAATGTGGAGATGTATGGAATATTTGTTTGGTATATAATTGCTAACAACAAGGGCAGTTCTCTGCGTTAATGCACTTATGTAAAACCATATAATTGTTGTATGGTATAAAATGCACGTATGTAATACCAGAGATTTGTTATTTGGTATGAACGTATTATTATGAAGTAATACAGTGTCTGCACTTTATATTTGGTGTTATAAGTAAATTAGAGCTATTTATTGTTTGAAGCCGTATTTAGTTTGGGCATGGTGCCTATGTAAGCTGGAAGGTTACAGTCGATACGGAACCCCATTGGTAGACTACGTCGCAAGGACGGGAGAATCTACGTATGCGTCATATGGACGACAGGGTGTCTACGGTGGACTAAGTCGTATTTAGTTATGTAATCTGGGCGGTCACAGTCGATACGGGACCCCATTAGTAGACTACGTCGCGAGGACGGGAGAATCTACATATGCGTCATATGGACGACAGGGTGTCTATGGTGGACTAAGTAGATCACATTTACTGAAGGGACAGCGACGACAGGAAGTCGGTGCAGTGTTCATCGATAAGAGCACGTGATATAGTTTATGTGTACTGTGAATGTACGAATCATTTTGTGAGTGTGGCACATTGAAGTGCGTTCGTATCAGTAAGCCATTGTGTAGATTAATATGCAGACTTAGAGTGAAAACAGGACAATCAGTGCAGCTATTATTGTACCAACAGATAAAGAGACAGTTAGCTGGCAGTTTTTTTTTATATTCTTTAATTCTTTTTCTAATATTCTCATTGTATATATTTTTATATTAAATATAATTTTAAAGAAAAGTTGTTTGGTATTTATTCTACCGTAGAGAATTGTCAGCCCTTGGTCATTTTGTTAGTTTCCACGAACACTAGATGCAAGCCTCAGCCAATGGACCAAGGTATTATTCAAACATAATGCTATTAAATCGAAATAAATGGGAAAAAAAACACATTTTGATATAATACAAAAATTATATCATTTTTGACATCGTATTCATCGCTTACAGTTAGTATAAGCATGATTTGTTTGCGTGGATCTCGAAAAAATATCTAATAAGAGACCATTTCATTAAGCGACCACTTTTTGGCAGTCCCTTAGGCGATCTCTTAATACAATGCCGACTCTACTACTTATGCACGTTAACACATTATTTCTCATAGTTTCTTGTTTATTTTCTTTCACAAAATAAACAAAATTTTGCTCTACCTGAACAGTTTTGTCACTAGCTGATCATTTTTTTTGCGCTACCTGAGCAGTTTTTGTCACTTCAGATTCATTTTGTGCACGTTAACATAATAATTTCCCATAGGGTCCTGTTCAATTTAAATTTTCTTTTTTTTGTAAATTTCCATAGGGTACTGATCAATTGTGATCACAAGCTAATCAATTTTTTGCACTATTTGAACAATTTTTGTCACTAGCTGATCATTTTCTAGTTATATTTTCGTACTTACTTTCTTCAGTAGCTGATCATTTTTTTGCGCTTCCTAAACAAAATTTGTCACTACCGATTTCTTTTTTTTTGCACGTTTACACGTAATTTCCCTTAGGGTTCTGATCATTTTTTGTGACTAGGTGATCAATTTGCTTTTTATTCATTATATGCACATTAACACCAAATTTTCCATAGGTCATGATCAATTGTCACAAGCTTATCAATTTTTTGTGCTACCTGAACAGTTTTTGTCAGCAGTTGATCAATTTGTTGTGCGCTAGCTTAACAGTTTTTGTCACTAGGTGATCAATGTATGCGCTAACTGAACAATGTTTGTCACTACCGATTCAATTTGTGCAGGTTAACACGTAATGTCATAATCAATTTTTGTCGCAAGCTGATCAATTTGTTTTGCGTTAGCTTAACAGTTTTTGTCACTAGGTGATCAATTTATGCGCAAACTGAACGTTTTAAAGGGTCCTAATAATTTTTCAATTTCCCTGAACAGTTTTTGTCACAAGCTGATCTTTTGGCTCCGAACAATTTTTGTCATGACCATTTTTTTTGCACGTAAACATGAAATTTCCATAGGGTTCTGATTAATTTTTGTCACTAGCTGAACACTTTTTTTGCGCTACCTGAACAGTTTGTCACAAGTTTTTTTCCAATTTCGTTATATAATTCCAATCAATTTTTGTTACAAGCTGATCAACTTTTTGCACTATCTGAACAGTTTTTGTCACTGGTTGATCTTTTCTTGCGATAACATTTCCTCAGTCACGGTCACAACTGTGAATTTCTCTCAGTTTTACCATCCTTTTTTTGTTTACTTGTGCATTTGATTTCCTATAGGGTTCTGATCAATTTATGTCACTAAGCGATCAATATTTTTTTTTTTTTTTTTTTTTTTTTTTTTTACCTAAGAGTTTTTGTCACTAGCTGATCAATTATTTTGCTCTACCTGAAAATTTCCCATAGGGTCCTGAACAGTTTTTTAGATTTTTTTTTTGCCTACCTAACATTTTTGACACCAATTTTGCACGTTAAACGTAATTTCATAGGGTCCTAACATTTTGTCACACTGACATTTTTTTTGCGCTTCCTAAAAGTTTTTGACAATTCATTTTTTGTCTCGTTTTAGTTTTACTTATTCCTCAAAACGAAGATCTAGTTTGATATATCTGAGATATGTCCAATCATTAGACAAGGATTTCTCAATGGTCATAATAAATGTTAAAATGGGTTGCTTGCATTATCGACATTATCTCATTTAAAAAGTAATTTGCTGTTCTGTTCGTTAAAAGAGTTTAAAATTAAGTTTCTTTACCGTTACTTGATCTTTCTTATAAGTTTCTTTCACCGGGGGATCTTTAATACGAAGCGATTATATGTGACCCTGGTGAAATGGAGAGTGACTTTGAAATACCTATATATGAATATATGAGCTGTGCGTTAAAATAAAAATGTAAACGAGGATTTGGTGTCATTCCCTAGCTATTTGTTTTTGATTTCGCTGTCCATGATTATTTATTTTAATTATTTTTTTCCAGTTTACTTTTATAAAGAATACGTTATTCATGATACACCCAGAACGTATTATTATTTCGAAAAGGTAAAATATACATATTTTATGAAGACGATAATAAACCCTCTTATATTTACCTCTTATTTATTATACACATATTACGGTAACCATTTGGCCGCCTGCATAATAGGACCGATTACGTCATCTTTGTTTAACCTCAAGTTTGACCTACTTTTGCCCCTAAAGAGGCCCGGATACAACTCAGGATAACCTTTTGCTTTTAAGCTTATCATATAGATAAGTACATAAGTACCTTGGAGAAATTAGAAAAATTGAATGTTTGAGCATATGAAAAAAGATAAAGTTTAAAGCAAATACTGCTGTTTTGTATTTTTGTTTCAAAATAAAGGTGGGTTTTAGCCATGCATAAGGGTATTTAATGATAGATTGATGCATAGAAAACCCCAAATTCAGTTTGTTTCTTTAAACTCATAAAATTTGATGTTTCACCAATAAAATGACAAAATATTTACTAATAATTGTAATACTTTATTTTCATTTGTGAAATTTCTTCTAAAATGCTGCTATATAGGGTAAATTAAAAAACACATATTTTTTTCTGAGGCTGGTATCACCCAGTTTTTTAATTTTATATTTGGGTAGATCAGATGATACTTTAATCAACGAAGAATCATGAAATTCTGAATGTTTTCGAAAATGCTGAAACTGCAACAATAGTCTTTTATTATTCCTATCCAATCATTTTCAGTCAACAGCGTCACCTGGTTCGGTAATTACCAATTCATTGGGTATCCCGCAATTTACAATTCTGGGGGTGTAAATTAACATTACCCTAAATATACGCTCGAAAGAAATGACAACGATTTAAAAAACAAATTAAATTTACAGAAATTAATTATTTTTAAGTTTTCATTTTAAGTAAGTGTTTTTTCATAATGTTTATTTTTAACAACATGCTGCAAAATTTCTGTACCTGTATTATTTTAAAAACAGAAAGGTTTTGTGTGGGCGTGTTCAATGTTTTTTTTTATTCTCCACGTCATAAGTATGCGAGGGTCAGGCAGGACCATCCCCCATCATACTTTTCAATATAAATCTGTTTAAACATATAGAGCTACAAGATTAATAATGCAGCATAGAGGGATGCATATGAAAACAATGCATGGTGAGCATGGTTGTTTACCTTAAAGAGAGAAAGAAGGAAAGAAAGAAAATAGTTTTCCTTTTTCTCCTCCCGCCTCTCTTCTCACAACCCATCCGCCCTCCCCGTTTTCCATATATAGCATCACCTGCATGCAGGAGTAACTCATTTATCAAGAACATTTTATTCCACGTAGAAATAAAGAGAAATATAAACACACACAAGTTCTGTATCAAAGTATCTGAGTGTCTTAAACTTCTGAAACATAAACCACTACGGATGTTAAATAATTTGTATATATATTTATTCAATTAACTGATATGTACTGTTTTTCCATTTCATCAATCTTTTTTCAGAAATTTGACAAATACATATATGTCAGGTTTAATTTTTGGCTCCTATTATAGTAGATATGTTTTGTCCAAGACAATGACTTGGTTTATAATAATGTCTGACTTTTATTAGTCCTAAACATCTGTTCTTGAAAGAAAAAGGTTAACAATTTTGATACGTGATGAAACTAACCATTTAGACCAGAAATTGCGTAAAATTTTACAATCATAGAAAAGTTGAGCTAATGTGTCACTTCTTAAGTTACAAAAAATGATAAAATATCTTTTTAAATGGAAAGATAGGTCTTCTCCAGATTAAGCTATTTAATTTTACAATTCATGGTACATGTAGTTCGTATTTCTACTTAAACGATTGCTTTTCATCGTAGGTTGAGATCAGTCAAATTCTCAAATATCTCAATTAGTTTACAGGAATAAATTTAATCAATCGCTTTTATATGGAGCTATGATATTTAAAGACATGTTTGATCATAAATCTTCTCATTGTCTGACATGGAGGAAACCAGTTCGCTATCCATTGCCGACATTTAATGGAATGACAACTTTTCGGCATATCCTGGAATAAGGTTTTAGTACGTGCTTTTTGGCAAATGTTTATTATTATCGACTGGATCGGTTATTAACTAGTATGTACAATGCCTATTTAAATGTTCTTTATCTGAATAAGTAATATGTAATTACTACAAATGTTCTACATTCACAAGATGCTGTTTGGACTGTTGTTTTTGGCGTTACACATCACAAGCGGAAGTTTTGAGAATTTCCTGGACACGGCGCAGAGGTTCTGTCCCCTGACTGATTTCTGCACGAAACCGTCGCTGCAGAACGTCACTATAGCGGAAGGGAATGTCCCGTTGTGTACAAAATGCTCTTGCGCCGACACGTGCTGGTGGAAGGAGAGTTGTTGCCCGGATGTTGCAGGTCCGCCTTCGAAAAAATTCCGTGTCACCACTCTGTGTTCAATCATTCGAATTCTTTTGACATTGATTATATTGTTTCAAAAGTAAAATTGTATAAGTATTACAAAGTACACACGGTTTGCAAGCACGATTTCAACGACTCGGACAAGATGTGAAAATGTTTATTTCCAAGAAATTGACTCTGTAGACGACATTGCTTTTGTTTCAGACGCAAACGATCAAAACAAAACAAAATATATAAAAACAAATATTGTGCAACGTGTAACGGAATCAATGAAACGGTCATGTATGTATATGTCTAAAATTTCGTCAGTAAATATCCTTATAACATATGCTTTGTCGACAATTATTATGAATACCAGTATTTTCAATAAGAGGGATTCAATAGTTATCTTTATAGAAATAAAAAAAATCAAATCAGTCCTATTAGAACTTGCTATAGTGCTATTGTTTGTTTTTTTGTTTTTTGTCTTTTTATTAAACCCTTCGCAGTGTCAAACTGTACATAAACTATAAAATCAATAAAATACAAATTTATAAATATATATTTGTTGACTCTCTTGGACATGGCACAGAGGTACTGTCCGAGCTCTAAACAAAACAGAAGCTTATTGTAATCCTGAAATTAAAAAAGAAATCTTGTTAAAATATTTCCTTGTTCCAGGTGGAGTATTCGCATACATGGATGCAACTCAATCCTGCAAACCACGGATGTTGGTGTAGATTTGTTACGAAAAGTTGCTCGAAGATGTCGGATAACCTTCGACCCTCCAAACAAAGATGTATTTGATGGTATATGTATATCCGCTTCCGGTAGAGCATTTAGATCGTGTAATGAAACAGAACTTTGGCAAACTTATAACGAGGACATACATCGTGCGTGTCTGCAGTCGGGTAAGTAGTTGATCTGATAAGCTCCCTTGTTGGGCGTATACTGGTAAGGACAGATCTGTTCCTGTTTTAAAGATGTCGGAATAATTCGGCTTGGTGTGGTATCACATCCTGTCTCTGCGGTTCGATATAGTTTAGCTCCTCAGTAGAGTAGTGAGATACTGAAACGTTTACCCTAGTTTGCCATCTTAACTAGCGACAATTAACGTATATACTGAAGGTATTCGCGATGTGATTCACTATACACATAATTATTTAAGTCTTTATCAATGATAATAATCAAGAAGCACATTTCGCTCACCTGCATTTAAAACGTCATCGCGATTTTTCTTAATAAGTCCGGTATCAACTTTAAACCAACCTGGCCGAGAGATTATAGTAGCCACATTTATCCAGAAAGCGAAACAAATATGTAAATTATAGCTTTCATTAACAATTCAAAGCAACTTATGCCAATATTCTATATGGTGGGATATCAGCAATGAGCGAAGCTGGTTGAGGTATAATGGCTATAAACATTGGCTCAAAATTTGAGCATTACTGCTAAAGAAATGCGGATCGTAGAGTGAAAAAACATCTAAGGATCAAGATATTGACCAATTGGTCATTTTGACCAAACTTGGGCTTAACAGTTATGGCTCTCCTCACTATTTCCAAATGTTATTATTTTTTTTATTTTTAATATATTGCGATCGCAGAAAAATAAACCGAAGCTCTCTCACTGAAAACAGAAATACCATGTTCGAGAAATTAAAACAAACCACATCATGTATTCGGTATCACAACCTTGTAAACTACTAGATGAAGATAAAATCCATAATTCAAATATATTTAGAAAATTGTAATTATTTATGACATTTACAAAATCTAAGTAATTATGTTATGATCTATCGAGACACTAACGTTCCACGTTCAGTCCAACTGGTTTTGTTGGCCACGGGGATTTACTCCTGTTGGAAATTGATCTTGGGAGGTGTCGGGAACAGGACTCCCGGTATCCCGGTGGGGAGAAGGGAAGTTTCAGGAGCGTTGTGAGTCATGTGGGGCTATCGGGATGCCTCTCGAAATCTGTGAAAATACGCCAGGGTGGAGGAACCACGGGGAAGATCCGAGGAACCATCCATGAAGCATCCTAGTAATATTATTTTGCCCAGACATCCTCTAAACATCGGCTCTAAAAATTTTTGTTGTCTTTGTCAATTTAAGATTGAGAAGGTCAACAAGGTCATAGGATATTTTTGGAGGCATCCTCATGATCCCATAAAAGTTCTCTCTTGACTCACTCTGTAATTCCACTATCAAATTCTCAAAATCTCCATAATCTCCCCGAGGCATGTGGAATCGGTCGCTAGTACTCATTGATATATCCTCTAATAAACAGAGATGTTCCCCAGATGATATTTCAATTTCAGTGAAACTCCTCGGCTTCTTCGCTGATTATCAGAGAATGTCTTCTTGAGCTTTCTGGAGCATCGAGAACTGGCCCCGGTGATTCAGGAATCTCAGAAGTTTTGTGACCATAGCTGAAACATTTACGAAACATCCCCAATGCCTTGTAAGTGCCATTTCTCATGAGATTGCTCTGTTATGTTTTATTTTTGCTCAAACATCGGGAGTTATCGGGAGAAAATTTATCCTCATCGCCGATGCTTTTGGGACCTACACGTGACTTTATTTTCATCATTTATTTTCTACTAAGTCTCACTTGCTGACCATTAAACAATCCCAGATTATACCTGCTGCAAAGGTCTATTTTCAAAGACGTATCTCTGATTGCATCGAACAAGTGTTAATCGAATTGCAAGTTATCTCGCTGTCTATCTCTCCTTACCCGACACTTGCATAGCCCATTACCAACAAACTCATTAACAAAATACCACTCGGTCAATTTTAAAAAAAACAACTTTACAGAAATGTACCCCCTTCAATTGTGTTAAAGAGTTAAATTCATGCAGAAATATTGTGGCAAGTGAGAGGGAAAAATGTCAACATTTCAAAACTCTTCTTTGTTGGATTTCAAAGTATCTTGACATTGATGTTCCTTTGGTTACTCTCTACAAAGATTGTTAAAAATGTTGGACTCGTTGAAAATCGTGTCCGCCAGGCTGGGGGAAGCGTGTTTTCCAAATATGTACATAGTATACATTTGAATAAACAACTTGCTCAAAATAACTGGCTGGCTTTCACATTTTCTTTACACATATGCTCCTTGGGTCACCAAAATTTTTGAAATTATTTGGATCCACTGAAAGCAAGGGGGCGGGGAGCGGAGCCCCGATTTCCTTATGTGTATCAAAATTCTTGTCCAAAAGTACTGGCTGGATTTCAAAGTATTTTGGCACAGATGTTCCTTAGCTCACTCTCTACCAAGATTATTTTTTTCTTCCGAATCTGTTAAAAAACATAGCCGCCAGGGACTGAGACCCCTTTCCATAATATCCTTAGATATTTGCTATTTCTCTTCCTCCAACTAATACCTTGTTCACAGCTTAGCAATTTCAGCGCCTCTGTGACACTCTTGGTTATAAGAAAGATGAAATAATATTTTATATTACAAAAAAGAATGAAACTATAAAGAAAACTTTGAATTCCCTCAAGAGGTTTTGAACTCGCGTATCGTGCATTGCTATGTAAACAGGGTTAAATAAAGATATCAGTTCTACAAATAGAGCAAATGCGACAGGACAATTGAAAATGGTAGTCGAGTGTGTCCTGCTTTAGCTAAATAAAATTGTTATATCAATCATTTCAGTTCCGGTTTCCATAATATAATTGTATTTAAATAAATAAATAAACCAACATCACTGAACGATATTATAGAAAGCAAAATTTGAAACTATTTCTCTGCGGGTAGTACAAAAACAAAGACAAATTTGTAACTAAAATAGTGACACAGATTTGTCTGATGTAGAAATGTATGGTACCATAGAACGAAAAAATTCATATTAAAAACATTAAAAGGTACTAAAGTGCGTACTCAGATTTCAGTACTTAAAATATTTATATCTTTTTACATATAATTTCAGATGCTCCATTTTTTATGAATTATATTCTGGACGCGGCTACCAACGTTACAGGAATGTATTTTGTTTTCTGTGTAATGCTCCGTCAAATGTGATGCCTCCAAATCAGTTGTTCGCAAGCGACGTCGAGGTGGTTAGAACTGATTTCGCGTCGCTGTCTTATATCCTGGATTTCAACACAGCCTTAAGTGCCCAAGATGAAAGCCAAACTTTAAACAGACCATGTGAAACTTCCCAAGTATATGACCCGCTTTTTGTGAGTATATCATTTATGTCATAATTAAGTAAATTTATATTATTTT
>CM037784.1:62659860-62709860 GCA_021229015.1 Solen grandis | reverse complement strand
CCCGGGCAAAAAATGTTTCGGAAGTCAGTCTGCTCCCTTCTGGAATAATGTCTCTCACTGCCACCGTACCAATCAGGTCATGTCGTGAAAACCGGTCAAAATCATACAAATTGAACTGTAACAGTCTATCGGCTAGCTCTTTAAACGGAACATTAAACACAAATTTCTCATTGAACTCCGGATTTAATGTTTTTCTATGCACCTTTGTCTGGAACTTATTTTTCCTGTCGGGAAGTAAGTAAATCTTCACGTAAGGATCAGATGTTCCAGAGAAGTCCTTGGGCGGGAGTTCTTCTGCTCGGATAACCGTGACTTGCAAGTTCTCTGTTTCGTAATCATATTTCAAACTAAAGTGAAGTTTCCCACACAGAGCATGTTCGGATTTGATACTGTCGATAGATGCCTGTTTGTATAGCTCTGGCTTTATTGACCCCAGTTTTGGCTGCTCTTTGTGTTTGACACTCTGTACTGTAAATTCTATATTTGACAGATCCAGCTTGTGTGACAACTGCCTCTGGAAGTTCTGATGACGCTGCGAAACGGTCGGCAACGTTGATTGCCTGATAGTTTTCAGGAAGGTCTTCGCTTTAGAGTAGTTCGTATCTCGCATGTCCAGGGCTGCACACTCGGCCGCCAATTCCGGAGTGCTTTGACTGATTTTGATGTTGCGGTCAAGTGTTGATTCAGGTGAACTGTCATCAGAGAAAGTTTTCTGCCATATTAGTTTCTGTTTCCGTCGACGGCAGGCAAAGAAGGTCAGGTAGCCAGCCACTGCGATCAGAAGGGTTGAGGTGGCGCTCACCGCGATGATCACATACAGTAAAGGTATTCCTGGAACAGAGACATTGATATATCAATATATGTCTTTTAAAATGAAGAAATTAAGGTGGAAACAAACTTGATATAGTACAAAAATGACACATGTACGTAGTCTAAGTGCACGTGTATGTATCAGGAGGTATATGCACGGGATATGATATTTTGTTATATAGGTATGTGTATAATATGTTAAAAGATGGAAAATTGAAAGCTTATTTTGAACCTGGTAGGGTAAACAAATAAATGCAGAATTTCTTTAAAGAATCCTAAAATCAGAGCCCAGGCATGTGTCTGTCTCTTAAATATGTCTACGACGTGACACTGCATTGTAGCAGGCAGCATTATATCTGTCATTAGTAGACAGAGCTTCCATACTCGATAATTTCGATTTGATGTAAGACTCCGCCAAAAAAAAAATGAAAATGAAAAATAAAAGTAATAAATAAATCGAAAGCAAAGTCTGTCGTAAAATAGAATTTGACAAAGCCAATATATTTCGTTTTTCCTTGTATTCTCGAAAGATGAGTTTTGTTATTTCCGATGTCACTCTAATAAATATTTGGTTTCCCTTTTCCATAAATAGTCGTTCTCCACTTCCATTAGTTTCCTTGTTATTTGGAACCACGGACTAGAGCAAGTACCAGGTGTTGCTTTCCAAGACTGCCACACTTCTTGTTATGTAATTGCATCACCAGTTAGTTTCAGACTGGAAGGTGCAAAGAAGCTGCTCACCTATAAATTATTAAAACAAATGATGTTTTTCTTTTAATAATGACGTTCTTAGAATCTACGTCTGTCATACAAGCTATTAAGCCAATAATGTGCCGTTCCACGAACATGGATGATGTAGTCGCTTTTGTTGTTAACATAGTTTTTTTTTGCCGTTGCTGAAACGGAAATACGAGGAGGCACTGACAAAGGCAGCTGTTAGCGCTGATAACAACAGTAATTTCGCAGCCGGCTTGTTACTTGCTAGCGAGAATAGGAAAATAAACGTTCACACATTCTACAACGTTTTTACCATCATCAGGTCAGTTCATTCATTGTTGTTATTAATATGGTCCTTGCAGTAATCGATTACTGTCTATATCAGTAAATGTGGATTTCCTAATAAGAATCAGATTTGTTTTTTCTTAAACTAACCAATTTTATCATATTCTCATCTCATCCAATGTATTAGTACAATTTTCATTACTAGTAAAGGTAAAAGAAATCGCTAAGAGATAAATGTTCGTTCGCGAAGGTTAAAGATCCAAATTCTTATACAAAAATGTCCACATTATGTTTAGATATCAACCACGCAAGTCAGTGACTCAAAAAGTAAACATTATAATTTCTTATTCATTATATGACTTAACTACACCCGTGTTTTTGTGATAAAACGATTTTCTGCAAATAAGAAACAGAGTTTAATTCTAAATTATTTATTGCTTGAAATTAACCAGAACGCAAATGCGCCAAATTAGCGTTAGTTACATTTAAGCTTGTTTACATATGATCGGTAGAAATAAGATTAAGGTTTTACACTCTCCCTTGTTACTGTTAGTGTAGTCTTGATTTCCTTACAATTAACTCGGCAAGTGTAGGTCACATTTCACGGGAAAACGCTAATTTCGTAAACGCCCACTTCGATGAAATAAGCTAAATATAGAATACGGTATCCCAGATACAGTTGAGAGCATTTACATGTGTCAGATCCCGCAACATGGCGTCTTCCTGTGTTCCGGGTAGCGAATTCGTAAGTTTAGCCTGTAGAGCTAGCGCATATGCGAAAGCGAAAAGTGAATGTGATCAGTCATGTGACGGCACAAAAAAATAGAATTTTAGATATAGATTTTATTATTCTGAATATAGGATCGTATCGTTATTGCCAATTTTCATCATTAGGGAATTTTGCAGTGGGTGACCATGCATCTGTAGATAGGAATTGATAGATGTTTTACACGCAGATAGCTAAAAATCAAATTCATAGCGAATGAGCATCTGTGAACGAGCTGCTTTAAAGCGAAATATACCATATGAAAAAAACAACAACGTAAATTGTAGCTTCCTCATTCTATACTAGTATTTCTCTCGACGTTGATATGAAATTAACAACCACTACAGTGTCCGTGCCATAACTGCACAGTATTTCTGGAACACGCTCCGCCAGTTTTATTTTTTCCCCTCACTTTATTAGCCTATAGTGACTAAAGATACCAGAGGGTTTCCCGTATTTTATTATCATTAAGTATTTCATTGTGTGGCATTCGGAGGTTAAATAAGCATATTTCGTGCTTTCACCCTAATGAAATATGAGAAAATATTTTTTCTCCTGTAAATTTGAGTTATTAAAAAAACGTGTTTGGATTTAAGTGGTGTACCGCAGTGATGTTTTTCTCCATTGATATCATTTCAACCAACGTCGATTCCAATATATATATTATCTCTAATGTATAAAATATGTAAATTAACAAACTTAATTATTCATACATATAAGACATATGTACATTCAGACACGCATTAGTGCCACACACTGGCTAGACGTAAAAGTGCAATCAGATATATAATACAAAAATTGTATTTCATGTTAAAAACAAAAATATCATACATATGTTATATATGTTTTCAAATTGTTTCAATGCTTTATGTACTATGTATACAGCTGCTATGTTTACCCCTTAATATCTGGTCAAGAGTTTAATATATCAAAACATATTTAGAATAATTAAAGTACGATTTTTTTTTGTGGATGAAATCTCATTGTATCTCTGTATGCTCTCGACCATAAGCAACAATTCAAATTTATCGTTGATTAAATTTAACTTAAAGTCAAATAGTAAACATACTTTGAAAATTCAAACAACGAACCATTGGATTAAATTGAAATTAGACTAGAATCAATGATAGGTTCACAGCTAAGCAAACGGCAACGAAACTGTCTTGATCACCTTTTAACGACAAAACTCGAATTTTGATCACAAGGATTGCGTGAAAGCCTCACAAGGGTCCTTAACTGAAGCTTTTAAATAAGATCAAGCAGCAGAGGTAAATGCATGTAAACATCCAAATGTGTTTTTTTCTTTTTCTATTAACAGAATGAAGTCAATTTTATAAGGTTAGGTAAACAAATACGCTGTTATTACCCTTATAACCTTTTGTTTTATTACATACATTCCCAAATCAATATCCAACTGTTGGTGCTACTGAACGCAGGAACCAGAAACCCCGATACATACCGAACCTAATATTATTAGATAGTCTAATTACCAGTTATAGGAGCGAAGCAAAAGAACATCGAATGTGAATAGGACAAGGCAAATGCAACGCTGAACTTGTCCATTACGGAAAGCATGTCGAAATGGAATCGTGTGACGTCATAGTCACGTGCTAATGAAGCATCTTGTATTTTGTTAACTTCCTCTGTAGTGTCTGCTCTAGAATCCCAGAGAATCCTGTCACAAAGCAGTTCTCTAAATAGTGTTTTGTGTCACTTTTTTCACTTCTTATTCTTCTTTTTTTTTCAATGAGTTCATGAATTTCTTATCTGTGTAATACGGCAACAGTAAATGAAAATGACTACCGGATACAAACATGCCTACCATCCCCGTTGGCCGGGTGGATATAGCTCCCGCCTCCGGAGCGGGAGGTCGTGGGTTTGATCCCCGGCCGCGACATACCATAGTCGTAAAAATGGTACTTGTATAGCTCCCTTGCTGGGCGCTCAGCATATAAGAGCTACAGGACTGGTTGGCCCGATGTTAGGATAATGTGACTGGTTGTGGTATCATGCCACAAGTCTACGGCGTGATACTGCAGTGTGGTAGCACTATATCTGTCTCAAGTAGAAATAGTCTACGAATTACTGAAATACTGCCGGTAGGACATTAAACTCAGCAAACAAACAAACAAGCCTGCGTTTGCCAAAAAAAAAAATGTAGTTAAAAAATTTGGATATTAATATTAATGGTTAATGTAATATACTGACACTTTATCAAAACCAAACTCATTGGTGGGCAATCGAGTTTGCAAGTAAAATAAGAAACATATTCTTCATTTTTATATTTGCTTGTTTTTGGGACCTCCGTGGCCAATTGGATATAATCGCTGCCTTACTATAACCTAGTCACACACCGCTGTAGTTTGAATCTCATTAGGGTCACTTAGGCATTTCATGTGATAAGGCATCCCAGGTGACTTGCGGTAGCTCCTTGTTCGAACTGGTTGAGTCTGTGTGTACGGGGTTTTCTTTCACCTTTAATTAGCTAGACATCGCTCTTCGCCGATATACTGTCGTAGTGACGGTTTATTCAATCTCAGCTGCAACATTTACTGAACTTAGTTTATTGATATTAACAAGACAATGTCCTTGTTTGACTGGACAATTTACAGTTGAACCTGTATAGCGATCAACCTGTATTTAGCCGTCATTTTTAATAATACTAAACTGAAACATTATGTTATATATTCAAACTTCATTTAGCGATCACTTCTGTTAAGCGGTCATTTTCTCTTGTTCCCTTGACTGACCGCTTCAGATCTAAGACGGGGTTGACCGTATATTTGGCCGAAATGACAAGAAAACATGATATCTGAATCCTCTGAAGATATCTGTTTTACTGTTTTATCCCCCGCCGATGAAATCGGGAGGGGGATATTGTTTTGGCGTTGTCCGTCCGTCCGTGCGTCCGTGCGTCCGTGTGTCCGTGCGTCCGTCCGTGCGTCCGTCCGTCCGTCCGTCCGAATTTTGTCCGGAGCATAACTCCAAAAGTATTCAAGCTATTGCTTTGAAACTTCACAGGTGGACAGATCTCATTGAGGAAAAGTGCATTGCACAAGAACCATAACTCTCATTAGCCTAATTTTGGAGTTATTGCCCTTTGTTATTTTTCATACTTGATTTTTGTCCGGAGCATAACTCCAAAAGTATTCAAGCTATTGCTTTGAAACTTCACAGGTGGACAGATCTCATTGAAGAGAAGTGCAGTGCACAAGAACCATAACTCTTCTTAGCCTAATTTTGGAGTTATTGCCCTTTGTTATTTTTTCATACTTGATTTTTGTCCGGAGCATATCTCCAAAAGTATTCAAGCTATTGCTTTGAAACTTCACAGGTGGACAGATCTCATTGAGGAGAAGTGCCAAGAACCATAACTCTCCTTATCCGAATTTTGGAGTTATTGCCCTTTGTTATTTTTCATACTTGATTTTTGTCCGGAGCATTACTCCAAAAGTATTCAAGCTACTGCTTTGAAACTTCACAGGTGGACAGATCTCATTGATTTATGTTCTGTAAAAACAGCTCCCATTCATGAACTAAATATATTCGGCGGGGGATTTCGTGTCTGTGACACAGCCTTGTTTTTACTGCCACTAAGTCAAATAAAGATGAAAAAAATCATAGAAATGTAAATGAAAAGGTTTAGAGACACCATTGTACCACCATCAACTAAAATTATACCTATTAAGCCCCCTCTTTACTCAACTCGTATTTCCTATTTGTAAAGTTAAAACGTACCCTTACTATCAAATAAGTGATTGGAAATGGAATAACACATGCTGTTTTCCATTTTCTCAAACTTCAATATGTAAAGTATAGCTTATATTACCCCCATGAAAGCAAGGTATCTGCATTGAACTAATTTGTTGCTTGTATTGAAATAAGTTGAAAACTACGATATAGAAGTGTATTTTTGAAGCTGTTGTTGAGTTTTTGAAATATAAAAAGGGGCTTGCATACATATAATGACTGGTCATAGCTCTTCATGTTTATGTTATACTGATTATCAAGATTCTTTTTTGTCAAATGTAAATATGCACATTCAATATATCTATTTATCATATAACATTGTGCTCAAACAGTTGTTTCCAGTTTCGTATAACCATCACATATTTTCTTATATTTAATACGTAACATAAAACTTTTAGGCCGAATTACATCACTCCGCGTCACGCGCGTGTATTCTATATGTATGCATAGTGTTTTGAACTCAGACAGCCGGATTTAATGTGGTTGATTCATTATTAATATGATGTTGATATTATGAGAAATACACACGTTAAATTGTTATTTTCAATTAGTTTTTGAAACTACTCGTATAATCTTGGTGTTAGATTTGTTTGTTGTTATAATCGTGATTTACTGTCACAGTTGGTATTATGATAAAAAAGAATCTGACATGAATTGTCATTTCATATCAACTTAAACTAATCTCGCCAGAGGCTCGCTTAAAAACATTTTCATGAACTCATCTAGTAAAACTTGATATGAAACAACAATTCATTTTCAGATCCTTTATGTACAGACAAGGGAAGTCTCTCGTGTACAGTAGATACTGTATCATTAATTATCGACTGTACTATCTATAGGAATAGAAATATTTCATTCCCCTATGCCTGCATAACATTGACGATAAACATGGTTGCTTACCGTATTTCTTTGATAAATAGATGTCGATTTTATGCAGCTTATCAATGTGTAAATTTTCAAGAAAATTATACCAAGTTGCCGAAGGTGTTTATGTAAACCGTAGGAAAGTGACATTCTCTCCTTATAATTTATTTTATACACAAACAGATTTATCCATACTGATTTAATGTTTATTTGTTTTACATCCTTAATGGTAAGTTATGTACATGGATTTTATTTTCTTAAACCATATTGCTTAAACAAGAAAGTCGATTGGATAATATTTGGCAGCTTATGGCAAACTGTTTTGCAAGCAGCCAATGAAGCAATTTCGTATCAAAGCACACATGACCAGTATTTACCCCACTGTGTTCAACACTAGATAAATTTTTTAGCCGAATGTTCAGGAATACCCATTATTTACACCAGGAATTATGTTTCTATTGAATTCTTCAAGTGTTCTGAAGAATAAATTTAATTTACATGAAATTACAATTACAAAGAGGTTACTTTCCAGGTACCACAAATTAATTTACATGAAATTACAGTTACAAAGATGTTACTTTCCAGGTACCACAAATTAATTTACATGAAATTACAGTTACAAAGATGTTACTTTCCAGGTACCACAAATTCATTTACATGAAATTACAGTTACAAAGATGTTACTTTCCAGGTACCACAAATTCATTTACATGAAATTACAGTTACAAAGATGTTACTTTCCAGGTACCACAAGTTAATTTACATGAAATTACAGTTACAAAGATGTTACTTTCCAGGTACCACAAATTAATTTACATGAAATTACAGTTACAAAGATGTTACTTTCCAGGTACCACAAATTAATTTACATGAAATTACAGTTACAAAGATGTTACTTTCCAGGTACCACAAATTAATTTACATGACATTACAGTTACAAAGATGTTACTTTCTATCACCATTAATTTATAACATTTAAATCTTGCTTAGAAAAAACAAATATATAAAGGGTATTAAACTAAAGATTCCAGAGGTTCATCTTTTAAAAGCACAAAAATTTAAATTATACATGATGTCAGTCTATATACGGGTTAGAACTAAATGCTGCCGAAACACTAAGACCGACGTTTTAAAGTTATTGTCTGCAGACGAACGAAGTTCCTGGATAAATATAAAACACGACAAGCATACAGAAAAAGGCACTTAAACAACTGGTTCAAATTTAGGATTTTAAAATAAACTTTAATCTTCCGGTTCTAATCCTGTTTGTATCATGTTATCCTTTTTGCATCATGTTATCTACATGTAATCTACTAATGGAATGTATTTCAAACTAATTCATACAAAAAGCTTCCTTTAAAAAGGGAGACTTGCCCAGTTTATTTTAAACCGGTCGTGGCTTAACCACTAGTCACATCAATGAGCCGCTCGGCGCGACATGCTATTTTTGGTACTGGCTGTCACGCCTCGAGTTGTCATTCAGTTTTTTATGCAGAAATTGTAATGCCTAATGTTAAATTAGGCTTTTGTTAGCGACAGAAGGAAAAAACTTTTCGCACAGATATTGACCTTTCCGTCTGTTTACCCGTGGTAGATATCGCCAAACCTAAAGTAGGACGATGTCACAAATAATGGTTACACGAATGTGAACTACTTAACCAGCAGCTTTTTTTGTTCGAGTCTTGGCCCCAGTATAATAACCAAGTCCTGGCGAATGATCTTACCGTAGATCTAAAGTTTGAATTTAGTTTTCAAGAATTGTTGGCACATGCATACAAGTGTTGTTAATACTATAAGTGTGTGTATATATGAAAAGATTGCATCAAAAATTTTATTCAGATTTGTTTTAGCTCACCGAGCACAAAGTGTTCAAGGTGAGTTTTTGTGATCATTCTGCGTCCGTCGTCGTCCGTCGTCAGTCGTGTATCGTCAACAATTTGCTTTAAACGACATCTCCTCTGAAACCGCTGAACAGAATTTGATTAAACTTGCCAGGGATGATCCTTGGGTGAAGCTTCACAAAAGTTGCTAAAATAAACTTGATCAGTGTAGAACTCTGGTTGCCATGGCAACAGAAAGAAAAAAAAGAAAACTTTAAAAATCATCTAAAATTATTCCGATCCATAAAAAACATGGCCGCCAAGGACGGGGCTAATTTGCCTTATATGTATATAGTGAAAACTGTAAACGACATCTTCTCTGAAACCGCTGGACAGAATTTGATTAACCTTGGCAGGGATGATCCTTGGGTGAACCTTCACAAAAGTTAACTTGATCCATGTAGAATTTTGGTTGCCATTGCAATGAAAAGAAAAAAAATGATTACTTTAAAAATCATCTACTTCAAAACTTTTGGCAAGATTTCAAAATGTTTTAGTGCAGATGTTCCTTGGGTTACCCTCTAACAAGATTTGCTAAAATTATTCCGAACTGTAAGAAAACATGGCTGCCAGGGGCAGGGCTAAATTGCCTTATATGTTTATAGTGAAAACTTTAAATGACATCTCTGAAATCACAGGACAGAATTTGATTAAAATTGGCAGGGATGATCTTTGGGTGAACTTTCACAAATGTTGCTAAAACAAACTTGATCCACGTAGAACTCTGGTTGCAATGGCAATGGAAAGAAATGAATAATGACAACATAAAATAAATACTGGCCAAATTTCAAAATGTTCAAGATGTTCCTCGGGTAACCCTATACTCAGGTGAGCGATTCAGGGCCATTATGGCCCTCTTGTTACTATTTGACATACATTG
Source organism: Solen grandis (assembly GCA_021229015.1). Taxonomy (NCBI): domain Eukaryota; kingdom Metazoa; phylum Mollusca; class Bivalvia; order Adapedonta; family Solenidae; genus Solen; species Solen grandis. The sequence continues at coordinate 62,699,908 of CM037784.1, read as the reverse complement.
ATGATGGTCACGTGATCTATGGTTGGTCGGACGTTGTTTACATCGCTCTGTGAGAAAACTGTGTTTATTCATTCAATATGGACTAATACATAAAGAAAAGTTAGGAATAATGTACCATATACTTAAGTGATCATTATGCGAGGTTACTTAAAAAATAAAGGAAATAAAAGAAAGAAAAGTAGTGACAGTGGTGGAATAGAGAGTAAACTTGTGCGCGTAGAGACGGATAATGGAGGTTCGACGGGGGAAAAGCCAGTAAGTGATTTGATTAAAGAAGCTCATGAAACTTTGTATGACAATGATGATGATAATAATGGAAGCTGGTTATTGAATGTATCAGGTGTGTTCGATGATATAGAGAGCAGTAATATGGAAAAGGGGACCCATACTGACAGTGCTGGGGTCAGGCATGGCCAACAGGCAGATAATGAAGTGCTGACTCTTCTTCACGCGATAAATGGGAAAATGAGTGTTATAGATAAAAGACTCGAAAGGCTTGAAAAATTAGAGAATAAAGTCGACAAATTCGATTTAGATTTGAAAAAACTGTGGACATTAGTTAATGATAATTACAAAAGATTAGAAGAAAGGATGTTCAAAGTTGAGGACCGGGTAGAGGCCGATAGTTTTGCTACTGGTATGATGTCGGACAAAGTTCAGAAATTAGTGAGAGAGGCAGCCAAGGCTAAGGAAGATTTACTTTACATCCAAAGTCAGTCAATGAGGAATAATTTATTATTCTCTGGCATAAAAGAAGATGATGGCGAGACAAACGAGACCACGGAGAAAAAGCTCAGAACATTCTTAGTGGAGAAGTTGCAGATGGCGCAAGATATGGTGGACGAAATCAGATTTGAGCGCGTTCACAGGGTAGGACAGTATAGGAGAACCGGTAAGGGAAGAAGCGTTGTTGCCAAGTTCAACTATTTTAAAGATAGGGAGGAGGTGAGGAAGAGGAGTGGAAAGCTTAAAAACTCTGATTTTTACATTAATGAGCAATTTCCTAAGGATATTGCCGACAGGAGGAAAAAACTGTTTCCCAAGATGATGGCAGAGAGGAAATCCGGCAGAAAGGCTTGGGTCAGCTATGACACTCTCTACGTGGATGGTAAGCCGGTGGATATCTGTGAATAGGGGTGTGCACAAGATGAACTAAACATTTTTGCGTGGAATTGCAATGGATTGACAGTACATAAATTAGAATCTGAACACTTTAATAGTATACTTAATGAGAATGACTTAATATTTCTATTTGAATCATGGTCTAATGAAAATAGCAAAATTGACGTTAATGGATTTCAATGTTTTAATTTTTACAGAAAATATCAACATAGGCTAGCTAGACGTAGAAGTGGTGGTATCGTGATATATGTTAGAGACAATATTGCAGATGGAGTTTCGGTTATTCGAAATCATGCCGATACTATAATATGGCTTAAATTAGATAAACATTTTTTTAGATTGGACAATGATATATATTTATGCGGTGTATATATTTGGGGAGAGGACTCTCCTATGCATAACATTAGTCAGATTGATTTGTATGATTTGCTTGAGAGCGATATTTCTACTTTTAAAAGATTAGGTATCCCTTATGTAGTTGGGGACTTTAACAGTAGGGTGGGAGATAGGGCGGATTTTATTGTTTATGACAGGGTTGTTGATGATGATGTTGATGACGGTTGTGTTCCAGATACGCACCTAAGCAGGGCCTCTCTTGACAGGGTGTTCAATCAACAGGGAGCAAGGTTGTTAGAATTGTGCAAAGCGTGCTCATCCGCATTGCCAACGGCAGGCTAGGGTCAGATAATGGGACAGGTACCTACACTTATATTAGTACAAATGGTTGTTCATTGATTGACTACCTGTTGTTGAGAGAAGTTGATTTCCCCTCAGTCCATAATTTCAAAATACATGATTTTAACCACCTATCCGATCATGCAGCCTTATCATTCTCACTTAATTGTTCGAAACAGCCTATTATTTTGATTGAGAATGTGTTCACAACTTTTAAATGGAATGAATCGTTACGTAACACATTCCGCAGCAAATTATTAGCTAGATTACCTGAACTGAATAACATTACATCAAACATCGACACAACTGAGCGGTCAGATGTAAATAGTCGTATTGTTGATTTTACAAACTTGATACGCTCTGAAGCGGATCCATTATTTTCGAAAGAACTTAAAGTTTCCAATAATGTAAAACGTAAACCAGCAGCTGAATGGTTTGACGAGGAGTGTCAGTCTGCAAAACGTCTTTATTTAGATGCCTTACATGCTTTTAATAAAAATAAATGTTCATCCACTCGTTTATTGCTATGTGAAAAGAAAATTATATATAAAAAACTTATTGTTAAAAAGCGCAATTCATATAGGCGACAAAAGATAAAGGAAATAGAGAATCTACGGTTTAAGCGACCCAAAGATTTTTGGTCATTATTTCGTAAAAATAAAAATACAAGTTGCAGTATTACATTAAAAGAATTTCGGAAATATTTTTGTGAAATTTCTCAACAAGTTAACAGTAATGGAAATGACGAAGCAAACGAACATTGTAAAAACCAACATTTTGATAATTTACGTTGTTCATTTGAAGAATTGAATTGTGATTTTACGGTTGGCGAAATAGTCAAGGTTGTTAAAAAACTAAGGCACGGTAAAGCACCCGGTAATGATTGTTTATTAACGTCTTATTTTATAGAGACTGTTGATATTATAGCTTCTCATATTTGCGATTTATTTAACGCTATTTTTAATTCCGGTTTTTATCCGAGTTCTTGGGCGGAAGGTGTAATCATACCTCTCTTTAAAAAGGGGGATAAGAAAAATGTTGCAAACTATCGCAGTATTACACTTATAAGTTGTTTAGCAAAAATATTTACAGGCGTTTTGAATGAAAGAATTTCAAATTGGTGTGACACCTATAATATAATATCGGATTCGGTGGATGCTGTTTTTATTTTGCATACTGTTGTACAAAAACTTTTAAATGAAAATAAACGTTTGTATTGTGCATTTGTTGACTTCAGGAGGGCATTTGATAGCGTTAATAGGAATAATCTATGGTTCAAATTATCTAAACTGGGTGTAAATGGTAAAATACTTAGAGTTATAAGGGATATGTATGATAAAGTTAAAGCTTGTGTTCGCAAATATAATGATCATTCAGACTACTTTGATATCACGGTCGGTTTGTTGCAAGGAGAGGTCATGTCTCCGAAATTATTCGCTCTTTTTATCGAAGATTTGGAACTATCACTCTTGGACTCGCCAGAAAATGGTTTACATTTTGATGACCTTATCATTATTTCACTGTACTTTGCAGATGATATGATTATTTTTGGAAAGTCTCCTTCGGAATTACAACATAATCTGGATAGTTTATATGAATACTGTTGTAAATGGAATTTAGAGGTTAATACTGACAAAACTAAAGTAATGGTATTTCGTAAACGTGGTCCTATAAAAGGAAATGAATGTTTTACATACGACGGTCAAATATTAAAAATAGTTAATGATTTCAACTATCTGGGCACAGTGTTCAATTATACTGGTAGTTTTAATCTTAATCAGGAATTTTTGATAGGGAAAGGACTTAAAGCTTTAAGATGTCTATTTTACAATACTAAAGATTTTAATTTAAAACCTAGCACTATGATGCATTTGTTCGATTCCTTTGTTGGTTCGATTTTACAATACAACGCTGAAGTATGGGGGAATACTAAATCGAAAAATATGGAAACTTTACATTTAAAATTCTGCAAAAGATTACTCGGAGTAAAAAAAACTACATGTTCAACGGCAGTGTACGGGGAATTAGGAAGATATCCACTTTATATAGCTCGATATGTGAAAATCGTCAAATACTGGTTTAAGCTTTTATATACTGAAAATATAATTCTGGAGAAAATGTACACATGCATGTTATATGATTGTAATAGAGGTAAAGTAAACTGGTTATCAAATGTTAAAAAACTGTTTGATAATTTTGGGTTTAGCAATGTTTTTATTGATCCATATTCAGTAAATCCAAATGACTTTTGTAATTTATTTAAAAAGAGAATAATCGATTGTTTTGTTCAAAAGTGGAATAACGATTTGTCTATAAGTAGTGTACTATTTACGTATAAACATTTTAAAACAGTATTTACCTTTGAGAAATACCTTGATATAGTACCAAACAAACTAAGATATTTTCTCTCCAGATTACGTTTATCATCACATCCTTTAAGAATTGAGTCAGGTAGATACGGTAGGAATAGAATTTCTAGACACCTTCGATATTGTATGTTTTGTAATAAGAATGATCTCGAAGATGAGTACCATTTCATTTTTGTTTGCACAGCCTACAAAGAAATTAGAAAGCGATACATTGACAAAAGATTCTACGCAAAACCAAATTTTATTAAATTTTGTGAGATGTTAAATTCAGATAATAAAGCAGTTTTGATAGATTTGTCTAGATATATACAAGAAGCTTTAGAATTTCGTAAGACCTGTACTAATCTCGCATTATAAGTTCACCTTGATTAAAGCAATCTTCGACAAAACTTTCATGACTAAAATGATAAATTGTGCCTTGACATTTATTAATAATGCATTTTTGTAATCAATTAGATTTAGATCTTGTTGTTAAAATGCTATGAGATTTCTGAGTGTAAATTCCAATGAGGGAGAGAGAGAGAGTGATAGATATAGAGAGAGAGATAGAGAGAGAGAGTAATGATGTCTAAATATGAGATGTAGACTATGTAGTATGGTGTGTGTGTGTGTGTGTGTGTGTGTGTGTGTGAATACCGACCGATCAGTGACAGATTAAATGTTTGTATTATTGATGCAACTATGTACTATGTACACGTTGAGATACAATAAATATCTGTTCTGTTCTGTTCTGTTCATACATCTTTTATATTTGGTATGCATATTCATCTGGACAAGGGTTATTCAGTATACAGTATATCTCAATATTTTATCTATCGACATGACCTTTGACCTTATTTTGCCATAACTTTGGACAAGATTTAAAATAATATTTTTTGTCATTTTTCAATATTTTTTTTTAAACTTTGTATACTGATTTGTCATCATATGTTACATTACCTGTGCAGGTGTGATTTAGGTAGATAAAAAAGAGCATTTTTTAAGTGTCTTCAAATTTTACAGTTTTGTGTTGATTTTCAGAAACTCAATGGATGAGCAATTGTGATTTTTTGTTTATATATTTTAGATTTTTGTGTTGTATACATTCTATTCCATGCATAGGTCAAGGTCATCCTCCCAGGTCAAATATCAAATTTAAAGGGTATGGTACTTCAACTTTGCATTTTAAGGCTTACAGTTTTAGTAATTTGTGTGATTTTCAAGGTCAACTTTTTTAATGTTGAACAAAAATATGTAACGTTGGCAAAAACAGACGAGCGTTGGCACCCGCATGCGGTGCTGTTGTCTTTCTAACAGTTGAATTCACCCGCATGCGGTGCTCTTGTCTCTCCAGCAGTTGAATTCAGGTGAGCGATTTAGGGCCATTATGGCCCTATTGTTTCAAAAAGTTATATGTTGATTGCTACATCTGCTAAATTAAAGACAGAACTGTGAAGGTCAATATGATAATTGGGCTAATAATAATAATAAATGCTTTCTGGGCATGCATTTTGTTAAAATTCAAATCAGAGTACCAGAACAAGCAGCCAGTTGCTGATCACAAGGCCTCGAAGTTACCTGTGGCATATCATATCACACTTCCTTCCCACAATCTATTAAAAATTTGGGAAACCCCCATATGACGTATACACAAACATAACATACATGTAACATAACAAAAAGTTTATTAGCATAGAACATATACATATACCTTCATAGCCATTCGAACATTTATAAGAAAATCACATACACAAAAAGTGAGACACAATATTTTTTTCAGAGAAGCAGGTCGTTGATATTCTACTTGAAAATGTCTTAAATCTGATTACATAATAATATTTCATGACTGTTTATATACTAAATATTACCTGTTTGTCTTAGCTGAAAAACAAAATATAAAAAATTAGCGACATTAATTATTAAACGTATGGAAGATGAACTCATTATAGATATAAACTTGTTAATATTTGGCCACAGGCAATAGTATTTTGTAAAAAAAATCCTTTTAAGTTCGCTATATTTTTGGCAGATTAAAATAATGTGGTATTCGTTTTCAATTACTCGCATTGTACAATTTGGGCATATTCTTTCATGTCTGGTAGGTCTATATGTCTTTCAGTTTCTATCAAAAGATTGTAAGATTGTGCGAGGAAAGCCTAAATTTTGTTAGACATATCCTGTCTTTGTTCATATTGATACAGTTTAGATACTTTTCCATACTTAAATCATATTTTATTTACAGTAAAATTCTAATGTGTTGAATTATTAATATTATTTCTCCATGTTTGTTTATATATGTCTAAGATTTTTTCTGTTTTGACTTTACATTTATTTGTATATTATCTTGATTTATCCATAAATTAGTCCGCAGTAATCTTCATGGTTGTTTGCATCTATTCTCATTACATTATAAATCATTTTAACTATAGACTCATTATTGTTATTTAAGATTTTTACCAAGTATTTCATCATAAATATTTTTCGTCGAACCATGATGGGATAGCTTCCTAGCTCGCCATATAATCCTTCAAGATTTGTATTTTTTCTTTACACTAAGTGTTTTCCTCATAAATTTGTTATGAATTTGTTTAATATTTAAAGCATTATAATAATAAAAATAAATCGCCTTGATTTAATGCAGATCCAACGAGACTATCAAATAGGTAACATTTATCTTTTGTTGTTAAATCTAACTGATTAAAGACTATAAAAAGGTTGTGAAGTGCAAATAAAGATCGATCAGCGAGGTTTTTTTTCTGTGTTCGATACCATTTACCATTTTTAAAAAGAGTGATTCCAAGATAACGAAAATTATCTACTACATTTAAATAGTTACATGAATAATTTCATTTCTCCAAGTCTAAACAGGCCGTCAATATTGCTATTAAAATAGGTTAAAATGTCATTTACGAAGAACAGATATAATTAAATAGAACATTGGTCTCCCTGTTTAACACCGATATTTGAGTCAAAAAATGAAGAAATTTGTCCTTTGTATCGAATACATGCTTTCATAACACTGTACATGCTTTTGAGTGCATTGATAAATTTAGAACTTACGTTAGACTTTTATCAATTTGAGAAATAGGTATGAACGGTCTATTCTGTCAAAACATTTTTCAAAGTCAAGGAACGCACAGTATAGCTTCTGTTTTTGTGAAAGTATTTTTGCAATTATAGAATGTAAAACGAATATGCAGTCTATTGTCAAGTTTCCTTTTTGAAAGCCGAATTGATGTTAAATTATTGATTCATGTTTAGTGCACCATTTCGTTAGCCCATTTAACAATATTTGTGAATATATTTTAGATAATATATTGACCTCTGTAGTTTTTGGGGTCATCTAAATTACCACTTTTAAATATGGGAAAGATAATCCCTTCTCCAAAACATTTTGGGTATTATCCCCTGTCGAGTAGTCGATTAAACAACGTTTACTTATTAAGAAAGGATTTATTTAATTAAAAGAACATTTGTAAATTTCAGCACATATACCGTCTAAACCGCTACTTTTATTATTGTTTTGTGAAAATACAGCATGTTTTATTTCTTCTAATGTGAAGACAGCATCAAGATCTTCATCAATTAAATAATGATTCGGAATAGTGGCCTTGTCATTTAATTTTAATGGTTGATCTTGAGAACTGAATAATTCTTTGAAATGTTCATATAACTCTGTGATATTTATATTTTGTGAAGTTTGACTCTGTCTTTTGTACTACTTTTATTCGCTTCAAAAAATCTTTTGGTTAAGTTTTACCTATACGTGTATGTATACACGAACGGATAAACTCGGCTATCTGCCAAATGCAGTTTACAGTTTACAGTTTATTTATTCACTCAGCACAAAGTACATGTGACATGAGGTATAAACAATAAATAATAAATATATGTTGACCAAGCTGTGTGTTTTACATAGACAATGAATTTCTTCAAAAGAAAAAAATAATAATAATACAATGTACTATTACAGAGAGAAGAAAACAAGTATTTTATGAAATATGTTATGAACATAGTTAGTTGCCAGGTGGGTTTTTAAAGTGTTTCATTAAAATATTGATGAATTTACAAAGTTTTGATAAAATAGCCTCATCATTCTCATTCATTAACGACTTAAAAGAAATACAATTTATATTTTTTAGATATTTTTCTGGAATAAGTTTCTTTCTAGTTTGGTTAAAATATGTCATTTAAATAAAAAATTCCCCTTTGAATTACAAATATTACATATTCGCTCATTTTGAGGTATATCGGTCCATCTAAGTTTTTCTATAGGAAAATGATGATTACACATTCTAAATTTAATAAAGCAATTCAGGTAATATGGTGGGAGTAAATCCAAGTAATTTTCAAGTTTGTGTTCTGTTTTGTATATACGGTAGTTAATACATTTTGAACAGTCAAATATGCTGCTATGCCAGTTTTGCATAAATTGATCTTTTAAGCATTCTTCTATTTTGCTCAGTAGTATTTCCCTAGATCCATCGAAATTCTGATCATCCCAAATAAAACTTAATCCACATTCATCAAAAATAGATTTTACAAAGTTTAACCAATCATATGTTTTATCATTATAAACTGAATCCCTAAAATTGAATTTGTATAGTAAATGTGATAATTTATTTGTGTTTGTTATAATATTTAACCAAAATCCAATAATTTTTTTTTAAGAATTAAAGGAAAGTTCTCCATAAATTGGTTAACATTCAAAATCGTTTTTAAAAAATCAGTATGTACTTTCTCAATAACGCCTAGATCAGAAATACCCCACACCTCGCACCCGTATGTTAATATTGGTGATATAGTAGCATCAAAAAGTTTAAGTTGACAGTCTATTGATAAATCAAGGTTTCTAATTTTTCTATAAAGACCAAATAGTGCTTTCCTAGCCTGTTCTATTATATGTTTCTTAGCTGAAGTAAATTTTCTATTTTTTGAAAATAATATACCTAATATTTAAATGTGTCCACAACTTGAATTTCCTGACCGGCAATAGTAACCTTTCTATTTCTACGAAATTTATCTCCAAAAACTAAAACTTTACTTTTTTCAAAATTTATATTTAATTTCCAAACATTGCAATATTCATTAAAAGAGTTAAGCATAGAGATAAAATCAGCTTCATTGTTTGCAAGAACTACAGTATCATCTGCATATAGAATAATGGCTATTTTCAGGTACATTTCAATAAATTCATCTGTAATATTTACTCCTTCATGATTATTTTTTGAGAGATAATTTTCGAGATCATTTAAGAAGAGAGAAAATAAAATCGCAGAAAGACACTCCCCTTGCCTTAAGCCTCTTGAGCAAGGAAAAAAATCTGACATCTTATTATTGACCAAAATACATGATTTTATACCACTATACATATTCTTTATAATATTTAACAGTTTTCCATCTATGTTATATTGCATCAATTTACTCCAAAGACCTGCCCTCCAAACCGAGTCAAATGCCTTCTGAAAGTCAATGAAACAGCAAAAAAGTTTTTTATTTCTACGTTTACATATTTCGGCTAAGCTATATAAAACATAAATGTGGTCTACCGTAGAGTGATTTTTTCTAAAACCTGCCTGATTCATATTAATCAAATCGTTAGTTTCCAAAAAATCGTTAAGCCTTTTATTAAGTATACTGGTAAATAATTTTCCAATACAACTCAAAATAGTTATAGGTCTATAATTCTGCGGGTCTGTAGTGTCTCCTTTATTCTTGTAAATGGGTACGATGCAACCAACAAGCCAAGATTCTGGTATACAGCCAGTATTAAAAACTTTGTTAAATAATTTATGATACAGTGGCATAAATAAATCACTTGTTGCTTCTATATACTCGTTAGATACCTTGTCTATACCAGTGGCTTTTCCTATTTTGAGTTTTTTTATTGCTTTTTTAATTTCTTCTACTGTTATACTATCATTTAGATTATGTTCATTCGTAAAATTTGGGAAATCAGCTTGCACAGGTTCATGCTCATCTTCGGTATCCGCATTCAAGTTCTTAAAAAAATCTGAAAATACATCAATATCTACATCTAAACTTTTATTGCGACAATTTAAACTATTTAGATAATTCCAATATTCTTTTGGAGATTTATTCCTCATATTCTTAATTTTTTTCTTAATTTTATTTCTTAGCCGATGATACAAGATTTGCCTTATTTTCAATATTTTTAACTTGACTGTAATTGCGTTTATGCCTATGAAAATCGTTTCTTGCTGATCTACATTCATTATTAAACCATGGCTTATTTTTCTTATCTTTTTCGGTCTTAAGACTATCTTTATTTTGGCATGTGTATACACCAAATTGTTTTTTTGCAGAATTGACTAACACAGATTCTATACTGCTTACAATTTGGTTGATAGAAATTTGGTTACATATTGCATCATCTTCAGATAAAGATTGAATTAAATTATCAATAGTTGACATATCTATATTATTAATAAATTCTTGCTTTTTATCTTTATTCCATTTACAAATTTTGTCCTCATAAATAACATCTTGATTGTAAACAAAAACTTCTGGGAACATTCTAAAACTAATACTACAGTGTACATCTGACAATAAAGGGCAATAATCATTAACTTTAAATTCATTAAAAAGACAGACAGCGTTACTTGACGATATAACATAGTCTACAACAGATGTATCATTACATGTATAGCGACCTGTTTTATCTGTAAATGATCTTCCATTCATAATAATGAACTCATTCGACCGGCAAAATTCAATAAGTATTTTACCTAGACGATTTACAACAATATCTTGTGAAGAACGTGTATATGACATATTTTTACTTCGAAGTGTTTCATGTATATTTATATCAGATGTATCATTAGCATCAACATTTACATAATCAAAAATAAACTGATCATGCTCAACGATATCTGAAACATTCGAAGTTCTGGCATTAAAGTCGCCTAACAGAACCACATATTTATTATTTTTATTAAAATACTCAATTTCAGAATAAAATATATCAAGAAATGACTGATTAAAGTATTTGGAATTTTCTGGTGGAATATAAATAGCACCATAAACTACATCCTCATCAATATTAAACAGATCTTTCGAAAGTTTAAACCATTGTACATATTCACTTTCAGTGTCTATAAGTATAAAATATTTTTCAAATTTGCTTTTAACGAACGTGGCTATGCCGCCGGACTTTTTTGCCATTTTTTGTTTACGATTTTTTAAAAAACAATTATAATTTTGTATGTTAACAACATCATATTCATCACAGTGGGTTTCAAAACATGAGAAAATGTCAACAGACTCAACTTGTCTCACAAATTCAGGGTGTTTTAGTTTTGAGACTAAGCCACACACATTAAGGCTAGAGAATGAAAGTCCACCACGGCTATCCTATAGTCGGATAGACTCAGACGCAGTACTTGGGCCAGCCTGGTTGCCGCGGGTGAATGGCTGGTGATAATAGGTAGAGCTATGTGCCTGGCGTCTATCGCTGGCGATACTATGGCTGCTGCGTATGTTGTCATTTCCGGTTTGTTGTCCCCTGTTCCTATGGTCCAGCGGAATACTGACATCCCCGGCTCTTACTTCCCTACCATCGACAAACAACCTATCGCGAACAAGCACCGTGCGCTTATTCTGGCTCCGGAAGTGACGTACTAAAGGGTACAGTTCTCGTCTCTTTTTCTCTATTTCATCCGGAAATTGTTCATTTATTCCGTACCTCGTTCCTTTCAGAAGATATCCCGATCTCCGGACTGTCTCTCTATCCTTGAAATAAGAAAATTTGGCGACTATTGGCCTGGGAGCATTTCTTGTAGAGTCAGGGCGTGTTGGAACACGGTGAACGCGCTCAAATTTTATATCATGCAGATACAATTTTAAAGAAAGGAAGTCATTAAGCACTTTCTCTGTATCTTCATATGAATTTCCATTCCTGCCTATTTTCAATACCTCCTCTATATTAGTAAATACCAAGTTGTCCCTCATTTCTCTGCATTTACTGTCTAGTAATTGGGTTTTTAATTCGCTGTGAAGTTCACGAATTTCTTCAAGGGATTTCTTCAAACAGACATTTTCTGTTTCCAAGCTTTTCATGTTTTCAGAGTGTCTAGAGATAGTTTGTTCTTGGTTTCGCTGTGTGCTATTAATGGAATCATATTCGTTTCCCAAAAATATACTTGACTGCCGCAGTTCCTTAGTTTCAGCCTCGGCTACACGCAGCCGCTGATCCATATCTTGCAACTTCATGTTCATAACACTAACACTTTTCTCTATGGCATCAAGTTTGTCAAGTTTGTCCAGCTTACTTAGACATGCAACATGTCCGAAATGTTACGAGAACAATGATGAAAGAATTATAAATCCGAGTAAATTAATAGGCTCGCGGCCGTGGCTGCAAGCCAATAAACACCCAAAGCTTGAATGCATTCAAACGAAACGTCACTGTTATCGTTAAAATCATTTTATGACTGTTTATAATAAATTTTCCGACATTTATTTCTGAACATGCTATCGGATATTAAAAATTATTGATATGGCATCGCCTCGCCTAGCACGAAAAAAGAAAATACATTATATTTTTCAAGGTAATAGTGTTAGTCAGCAAGCTGATTTAGAGAAGGAAAAAACACCACGTGGAGTGGCGTTCTTGTAGCACACTTGCTGACAGTTGTGATTATTACTTTCCAAATTGATTTACACCAGCAACATTTGCGTACTATAACGTGTACACTATATCATATAAATTACTCTATTCACTATTAACTCATATTTTATTCATCTCCCGGGAATATATTTGTCATTTGCAAAATATGCCATTGAGAAGTAATGTCAACATATACCGCATGTAGAACATGATGTTGCCATGACGCGAACGCAATTCTTTTCAGTTGATATATCAGTGTTATCAACCATTAACGTATTTTTGGAGTTGATTGGATTTTTTTTCCGTTAAATTCCTTGGAAAAGAATAAAAAAGAATATTATAACAACAAAAGATAATTTTACAATAAGTGTAAAACAAAGGGCCAGTCCCTATAAGGCCTGTGTTTTTGGCCACTACGGATATATTTTAAACTTTGCCAACTTATCTCACTATGTATTGGCTATCAATGTATTGAAATATTTTTTCTAATCAGTTAAGTGCCGTAGGCTGTGGTCATGAGTAAAATGAATGGGGTAATTTCACATTTTTTGAGGGTACCTTCATATAAATGGCGCTATTTTTATTGCAAGTCAAAATTACAAACTAATAATTATAGTGCACTTTAAACATGTATAGAGATAAAATATGATGCCAATATTTTGTTGGATTTTTTATATATGTTGGCAATATTTTCGCGTATGAGTCATATCTAATTTTCGCTTTTTTTATTCACCGACTTTGCGAAAAAAACAACACATTTATTTATGTTTCGACCGATTCAAAAGATATTTGGCAGTTATATATAGACATAATTGTTATTGCAGAATTATGAGGAATTTTATCAACGAAAGGTATCTTCAGAGTTATCTGCCCCTGAAATCTGTTTATTTTTCTCATTTCATTACAAAAATTAATTATCTGAAAAACCATTCAATATTTTATAAATAATTATTAATCACCTAGTGTTATAGTGTACATTGTGATATAACCATTTTTTAGGCATACGCCCATGACCGTTTTTAACTATAAAGACAAAGAAAATTAAATTAAGTCATGAGAATGTTCTTAAACTTAACATGATAATAGAGAAAAACAATAGAAACACATTTATATTTTAAAATATTTGGGTCACCATTCTACTTTTTGAGTTATCTGCCCTGAAAGTGAGTTTTTTGCTCTTTTCTGTCATTTTCAAGGGCATATATTTTAGGCTAGCAACACCGAATTTAATTTCAACTCGATGTTTGGTACTACATTCTCTGTCACTGTGTAAAGGTTTTAGAAATTCTATGCAACAGATTTTATAATATAGTCGCATACGCGAATATATAGATATACTCTTTTTTTTTCAAGAAAAAAAAGTATGTTATTTTGCTGAAACATAGTGAAAAATCTATTTTACAGAATTGTTTTTAACTTTGCATAATGAAAGGAAATGAAACAACAGACAATTATGTGAGATAAAATAAGGTTTTCTCTCTTGAAAATGACAAAAAAAATCAACTCAACGTATTTCTCTTATTTTCCTGACTTGCATGCAAGATATATTTGAAACATGGGAACGCACTTTGGGGTCCGACCCCATAGTGCGTTACGCACTTTGGTAAGAATTGGACCTCAAAATGCGTTACATTACAACATGCGATAGAATGAAATCAAACGCACTTTTCGGTCAGAGCTTTGAGCACAAAAATGTTTAAGAAACAGAATGCATTTGAATGAACGGAAATGGTTTCAAAGTGAGAACGATGACCATGACAAACACGATGACGATAGTGAGGACGATGACCATGACAAACACGATGACGATAGTGAGGACGATGACCATGACAAACACGATGACGATAGTGAGGACGATGACCATGACAAACACGATGACGATAGTGAGACGATGACCATGACAAAACGATGACGATAGTGAGACGATGACCATGACAAACACGATGACGATAGTGAGGACGATGACCATGACAAACACGGTGACAGGACGATGACCATGACAAACACGATGACGATAGTGAGGAAGAGGGTGTGATTATGATGATTATGCCCTGCATTAAAAAAAAAAGAAAAAAAAGAACGATTGATCGTAACGGTCAATCATCTATGTAAAGGGTACAATCGTTGGACCTCGTTGCTGACCCGAAAGTGTGCACTTTGATTTTTTTAAATACATTATTCCACACCGATTAGGAAACAAGGTCATGAAATTTGGCTTTATCATTCTCCTATCTAAATATATTAATTTAAAATAGACTATTCTTCCTGGATAAAAAATTTGTAGAGATTCGACGAAAATATTTTCTAACGTTATATGGAATATACTTTTAACTTATTTTTTATCATTAAACCTTTACGTTACGAGACACGCATTTTCACGCCGCCTTTTGCCTATTTGATCGGAATTATTTAAAAAATCATTTTATACAATGGGAATGTATAGCATATTTGACCGTCAGCATTTAAGTGTGACCTTGGCCTTTGAGCTTATTAAGTAGGTATACGTGAACATCGCGGCTTGTGACACCAAGATAGCTTCATAGCTGACTGTAAGTGAACGGATGCATACGATTTGTCATACAGAACGAACGCAGGTTTTTTTTTTCGTTTGAGTATTTGATGATTTGATAAAAATATCACGAGATAATTCCAGCTCTTTAACTACAGATTACGTGTCGCTGTGAAATCTGCTTTTTGGAAGGTGTCCTGTTTTTACACGTGCTAATCGGGCATATTAGTGCGACACATTGAACAACATTGTTGAATCGATGAAAAGTACAAAAACACAGTCAAAATAAAACACGATTGCTAATCATCATTCCATGTCTCAATGAAGAAAGAACTCCTGTATTTCCAACCATAGTTTTAAGAACGCCATGGCTGTCAATGCGTAGAGGATTAAAAACTCTATTTGCTGTCCGAGCATTCTTTTCTCGACACATGTGTTTCCTGGTTTATTGTCCAACTATATGAAATATTGGAACGACTCTTGTGAAATGCTGGCTTATTTATCTTAAAGATATTGTGTAAAAACAAACTCTATTGTTGTATCTTCATTTGTCTTAGCAAAAACCCGAGTGTGCATTTTCTATAGGTACAACCATTGTTGTTTATTTTGCATGTAGTCTAATTAGAATGGATTCATACAATATCCTAATGTTGGCTTGGTTTTACGTCCCACTGACAGTATTTCAGTCATTGGGAGGCGATGTCTACTTGAGACATATATACATGTAGTGCTGCCACACTGCAGTATCACGCCGGCAGTGAGCTAAAAGTATCATTTCCAACGGCTCTGGTATGTCGCGGTCGAAAATCGACCCCAACCCTGGAAGCTAAAACCACTTGGCCACCTAACCCCGGTCATGCTTAAAATTTCATTTCACATGTTTGCATAATACAATAATCGTATTTTACGTTGATAAAATGGGGATGTTATAACAGTCAGCAACCCCTAAATCTATATTATATTCCATAGACACAGACTTCGATTAGTGTTTCCTTTGAAATATTTGACAGTTTTGCATATTTCTCTCAAACATAAACAATTTGCAACTGCACAACGTTAGCTCTCCGACTAGATTACTGCCCGTGGGACAACATTAGCAGTTGCATAATATACGAGCTGATGAAATGTCAGATGATTTTGTATGACTCGGCACAATTCTGATACCAGTGAGTGCTTGTGTACAGGACAGACTGATAACATGGCTGTGGTGATGAGTACGCGATGATACCGCGATAGGCTCAATTTCTGATGTTTGTAAAGCCCTCACATTTGCGTATCAATTGCTTCATTGAATCAACAATACTAATGAAATAACGATGATAGCGATGATTAAAACATCTAACCGACATGTTTCTATAGGAAAACGGACCGTTGTTATGATATTATGTGACGAAGAGTAGAACTGAACATTTCTTTTCAGATTGTTCATTTATAACTGAATAATAAAATATTTAAACATTGCATTATGAAGGACTAAGGTTTGTCATTTAAAACAAAATGTAGTAAATTGGATTGGAACATACATAAATGAGGGGATTTTTTTTATAACTACAATTTTATTACTGCAATAACGTTACATTATTGAAATACTCATCGAGTATTTCATCCCTCGGTGACCATAACAAAGAACTGTTTACACATCAGTTCCTTTTCCCAGACACCCCGAGTCTTGGAAATGAAATACTGACAGGAATTATTTTTATGAGTGTACATGCATTTACATTTTATTGCTAGACTTCTGAGGATGACGGCTTACAAGGCCAAAGTCTCTGGTATGATGGAGCTTAATTTCTTGACAAATAAACAGTACACCATATTTGAAAAGTTACTATAGATTGTTGTTCTAAGATTTATCGTATATGCGGGGGGCCTCCGTGGCCGAGAGGATAAAGTCGCTGACTTTAATACTCACTCAGCCCCTCACCTTGTGGGTTCGAATCCCGGAAGGGTAATTTGGATTTCATGTGAGGAAGCCTTCCAGCTGGCTTGCGGTTCTACTCGGATGTCTCCGCGCATTCGGGGTTTTCCTCAACCTGACGTCGCTATATGACTGAACAACTGTCGAAGTGACGGTAAACTCAAATAGTCAAGTTAAAATAGTCGTATATGCGACAAAGCGACGTCTAGCTAGTTATAAAGGAAAACCTCGCGTGCACAGAGGCACCTGGATAAAACCACCGATCTACCGCAAGCTAACTGGAAGGTTTAATCAATGAACTACCGAGACTTGGACCCACGGCGGTAAAGGGCTTAGTGGTAAAAATTCAGCTTACATAACCACTCGGTCAGAAATCCCTCTTTTAAGAAATTTGAAGCATAGAAACCTTCAAAATAAACTATTAATGACCTTGTTAAATGAATAGTCTGCTTATCAATTTGTAAAAAAACACACATGTTTCATACGGTCATATACAAAAGATATTTGCGAAACTTTCATTGTGTTTTTCTTCAACATATAAACATGCTAATAACATGTATATCTAATACTTGGATATTACCATAACGTTAAATCGCTGCAAATTCTTTCTGTAACTCCTGTTAAATTTCAAGTTTGAGTTGATTTATAAGCATTTTTTATGTTTGTTTGCTATAAACATTGTACTAAATTTTGAGCAATAAATTAGTATTTTCCATAATTGATGTAGAGGATTTCGCCCACTTGTATGTCTGGTGTTATTAAAGTATCTGTATACCGATGATGTGTGTATTTCACAGTCATCAAAGCCAAAGCAATACAAGTGTTAGATTGTGTATCGAAAAACTACCCAGAAAACCATTGGAACGAGATAAGAGTTCAGCAAATAGTGGGAGGTGATAATTGTGGACGATGTGAATCGTTTCCTGACGATATATATCAGTATGTCCATATTATGTGCTATATGACGTCATTTTAAGCTCTATGACTAGCAGCATATTTTGTCTCGATTCGGAGAAGAAAACTGCTGTAAAATTTTTATTTCTTCATCAATTTAATGGCATATAGCGCATGCAAAGCGGAAAATTGTGCTTTACACACAGGCCCTAATAATTCGTTTGTCAGAGTTACATTCCATTAAACATTTTATTTAGTGATGTGCTTCTTTCGTGATAACAAACAAATGCTCAAGAACTCTGAAAGTTTTCCCGAACGTTTGGAAATCCTATACATTTGAAAAAATAATCGTTAGGGCCTTTGTGTAAAGCACAATTTTCCGCTTTCCATGCTCTTCATCCCATTAAAATTGATGAAGAAACAAAATAAATACAGCAGTTTTTTCTCCGCATTGAGGCAAAATATGCTGCTTGTGATAGTTTAAAATGACGTGATATCGCCACACTAGAAAAGAAAAGAACAGAACAAATCTTTATGTACGACTTGTACAATGTACATTGTCTACGAAATACTAACATTTCATATTATATCTTATACTAGGTCACGTGCTCATACAATATTTGTATTTAGTGTTCCTCAGCGTTGTCACAAAGATGTCATAAGGACAAGTAATTAAAAAAAAAGTGACTTCAGTTAGTTAACAACGTGATAAAGTGTCTCATTTCATGGATTTACTTATAATATTAAAATGTAACTTGTAATGAACAGGCATTTGGGGTCACGTACCGTTTGCAGTCTCTTTTTGTATTATCTTATTGGAATAAAGGATCGTGGAATAGTAGTACCTAATGCAAGACTAAATCATATTTGACTACCTTTGCTGTTGTTCGAGGCAGTCTATACACGCAATATACCGAAATTTTTGTAATCGACAAAAAAAAAAAAAAAAAAAAAAAAAATAAAAAAAACAAAAAAAAACAACAAAAAAAAAACGGGAAATTAATCGTGCAATTTTGTAATTGTTTTATCTTATGATCAATTATCATGTTGATATTTTTCATATAACTTTTGTTACAATTTATTTCTGTGATAATGAAATGCATTCATTAGTGATATCTGTAATATCCATTAAGGTCATAGATGTTAAACTTTGCTGTTTCAAGTATGCATAGTTTTTATGACAGCTGGGAAACAAATTATTCCAGCCTTTACTATGTCCCTCTTGTCGGTTTATTGGTGTTGGGCCAGTATTTAAATTCTGAAAAGGTCACTGACGAGTTTTGCTTGCAGCAGGACTCGAACTCATAATTCTGGGATCCAAAGAACATAGCCACATAACTATGACGCCTTTAGTGCACGCAATCCTACTAGCTTGTCCTGTATATTTCACTCCGAAATGAGACGTAAACCTACGTAAATCAACGAGCAATTTCCGAACTCCTAATCTACACACTGGTGTTTGAATTTCACACTTCGTTCAATGGGAAATAAATATACACTTGAGATTTTCTGATTGGTTAATTAAAATCAACGAATTATACCGGGTATTGCCGATCCTATGGTGAAATGGTCTACTGACCTATTATAAATGTGATTTATCATGAATTAGTACAACAAATTACACGTAACATCAAACGATTTTTATCACATTTAGCTCCTCACAATTTATAAAAAGAACACAGTTTCAATCATAATTCATACACATACACTTGAATGATGGAGTGCCGTCACTACGGCAGTATACTATATCAGCCACAAGGCTAATAACTAGTGGAGTAAAACCCGAAATAACAGAGGTACCCGAATAGTATCACCACCCTACCACAACCCATGAAAATCCCGATTGACCCTGTCGAGGATTCGAACTTCTGATAGTGATAGTAACTTCAACCACTTGGCCGCAGAGACCCCCATACATTACACACAAATAGCTTAGGTAAAAACATATATTCATCTACATATATTTTCCGGGATTGAGATACATTATTTTTTCTTCTATTAAGGTTAAAAACTATTAGATGCGTGCTTTTTTGTCATGCTTGTGGTTTCTAGTAAGATGTGATCTTAAGGACAATTTTTAAACCATCCAGTCTCTACAAATTGCATCAAACATTATTATCGTAATTAGATATTGGATAATGAAATTCTTGCGGTAGCACTTCTATTTTCGTCAGACGAGGGTTACTCGAAGTCCCTGTACAATTCTTGTGATTCGATAGAGCTTAACAGACATTATCTTTGATAAATCAAGGACTAATCAAAACTGAATAGCTGTGCAAATTCAAAATATTGCACGTTGTACTATATCCCATTAAACTCTAATTATATCAATCGTATGACGTCATCTTTTAGTAATACAGCTTTCTGTAGTTACAAGTCTTAAATGAAAGTATATCAATTCAGGTTCAATATCTAATTTACCTTTCTTTTTTTTTTTTTTTTATAATTTTCACTGTTTGTAAAATGTTTATCTTGAAGGACATTGTATGTTTTTGCACGACATTTAACTTAACTGTACCTTGAAATTAAAATCTTGAAAGGAATGTTGATTACACAATATCTTTGTGTACCATTAATGGGCTACCTTTAGACCAAATAGCGATTTATAAATGCGTCTTCAGGAATTTGGGGCTTTCCATGGGGATATTATTTACGATGACTTCAATAACAATACGTAAAGTGTGACAGAAAAGCATTATATAAAAAGAAAAATGGTTGGTTTCAGTGGAATATCATTTTTAATTCTTACCGTGAGGAGCAAAATTAAAATGTTCACTCGTGACTGAGCCACTCGTGAAAATATTCAATTTTTCTTCTCACTCGATGAATTAAAAATGGAATTTCACTGAAACCAACAATAATCTTCTATATGATACTTTTTTTTCAGCAGAAACTGGAAGCGCATATCAAGTTCGAAAGCGAAAAACTGAATGAAGTGAATCAGGATAATAAAAAAAATTCCACCACTAATGATAACGGTCATTTGCAAAAAGAATTTTCTAAATTATTTCAGGTAGAGATGCATTTGACCTTTTTATATTTCTGTAAAATATATAAACCAGCTGGCAGGGTTTTGATTTATCTACACCTTTGCTAAGTAAATGGGCATTGCTCCTTTGTGTCGCTTGCAAAATTTTTCTTCATACTAAACCATTATCGAAATTCTAGTTTTCAGTCTCTAGATCTTAAATCTACTTTTCCAACATTTATCTTGTTATTTTTTGTCTCTCAACGCCATTTTAAGACTTCAAATGTCGCCTACATAGAAATTCAATGTTTTTGCTATTACTCCTGGCCAATGAAATAGATCTAGAAATAATTAAAAAATAAACATAAATAAATAAATAAAATTCCATTTTGAGTTTATGTGGGTCTACATGTATCTGGTATGTGTCTCATTTAATTTCCATTTACAGAGACAATAGAGGAAGAAAAATAAAAAAGACTAAAATACCAGAAATTTATATATCTGACGTGATATACGACCCGCATTCTCTCAACTTAGCACAAAATTGTTTCTCTACAGTAAATTTCAATCAACTGCTAGAAACCTAGAGACCAAAGACATTTGGCTATGGGCGAGACATCTGGTTAGTTACGATACATCTTTCCTATACATATATTTATGTTCTGTGACTTCACCATAAAAAGTAATTACGCACGATTTAAGCTTTTTCTGAGACTGCTTGTCCGTGTTTAGACGTTCATCCTTTTATTTTTAGCGCTAAACATACATCGTGCTCTACTAAGATAAAGGGAATATATACTTTCCAAAACTTATAAGTACTCCGATTTCAAACTTGCAGGACAAATGTATTTTCCAAAACATATGCCCATTCAATAATGAAAATTAGTATTGGCTAAATTTGTCGTTTGCTTAAATGATTCGATGCATAATCAACCACGTGAAATCAATTTTCGCGGACAACTCCTGAAAACCGAAAATAGTTCTTTAATTCTGACACTAGATATATACGCAACACTTTAGTCGGAGTACTTATAAGTTTTTTCTAGTATATTTAAAGTCTAAACCAAATACGCGTTGAAATATATCAGTAAACTATAATGATTACATCTGCCAAATAGTATGTGTTGACTTTTAAATTCTAATTACTGTTTTAGGTACAGAAGAGTGCTAATAAATACGAAATCAGGTATATAATAGAGTGATATGCGAAGCGTGGGTACGTTAAGGTTCAACACGAAAGCTTTTTATAGAACTAGTGTTATATGCAGTGTGGCCATACCACGTGATATATAATGTCATTTTCAGCTATCACAAGCATTGGCCTCGTGTCGAAAATGAATACTGCTGCATTTATTTTATTTCTTATTGCACATGGATATTGCACATGCGAAGCGGAAGAGTGTACACTACACAAAAGCCCTAATGATTCTTTAACAGATGTATACAGTGATTTCTAAGATCGAGAGAACATTATTAGTGATGTGCTTTACGTGTTAGCAAATAAATAACGTTATTCACGGACTCGATAGCTTAGGATGACGGTTGGACCATACTGATATGGTAACAGTAAGAAAATTGAAGCAGAAATCTAATTTTCGGCTAGAAATAATGATATCATAAATGCAAGTCACGACAAACAATGGTATATATCGCCCTTATTGACCGAGTGATTACATCGTCCGCCCCGTAGCAGGAATATCGTGGGTTCGAACCTCGACCGCGATATACCAAAATCCTCACAAATGGTAGATCTTCTTTGTGCTTGACGCTCAGGATATTAGGGTGGTTCCAGGCCTGGTTGGCTAAGTGTCAGGATATTAGGGTGGTTCCAGGACTGGTTGGCTCGGTGTCAGGAAATTAGGATGATTCCAGGACTGGTTGGTTCGGTGTCAGGAAATTAGGGTGGTTCCAGGACTGGTTGACTCGGTGTCAGGATATTAGAGTGGTTCTAGGACTGGTTGGCTCGGTGTCAGGATATTAGGGTGGTTCCAGGCCTTGTTGGCTCGGTGTCAGGATATCAGGGTGGTTCCAGGCCTGGTTGGCTAAGTGTCAGGATATTAGGGTGGTTCCAGGCCTGGTTGGCTCGGTGTCAGGATATCAGGGTGGTTCCAGGACTGGTTGGCTCGGTGTAGGAAATTAGGATGATTCCAGGACTGGTTGGTTCGGCGTCAGGAAATTAGGGTGGTTCCAGGACTGGTTGACTCGGTGTCAGGATATTAGGGTGGTTCTAGGACTGGTTGGCTCGGTGTCAGGATATTAGGGTGGTTCCAGGACTGGTTGGCTCGGTGTCAGGATATCAGGGTGGTTCCAGGCCTGGTTGGCTCGGTGTCAGGATATCAGGGTGGTTCCAGGCCTGGTTGGCTAGGTGTCAGGATATTAGGGTGGTTCCAGGCCTGGTTGGCTCGGTGTCAGGATATCAGTGTGGTTCCAGGACTGGTTGGCTCAATGTCAGGAAATTAGGATTGTTCCAGGAATGGTTGGCTCGTAGTCAGGAAATTAGGGTGGTTCCAGGACTGGTTGACTCGGTGTCAGGATATTAGGGTGGTTCCAGGACTGATTGACTCGGCGGTGTCAGGATATTAGGGTGGTTCCAGGACTGGTTGGCTCGGTGTCAGGAAATTAGGGTGGTTCCAGGACTGGTTGGCTCGGTGTCAGGATATTAGGGTGGTTCCAGGACTGGTTGACTCGGTGTCAGGATATTAGGGTGGTTCCAGGACTGGTTGGCTCGGTGTCAGGATATTAGGGTGGTTCCAGGACTGGTTGACTCGGTTTCAGGATATTAGGGTGGTTCCAGGACTGGTTGACTCGGTGTCAGGATATCAGGGTGGTTCCAGGACTGGTTGGCTCGGTGTCAGGATATCAGGGTGGTTCCAGGACTGGTTGGCTCGGTGTCAGGAAATTAGGGTGGTTCCAGGACTGGTTGACTCGGTGTCAGGATATAAGGGTGGTTCCTGGACTGGTTGCTCGTGTCAGGATATAGGGTGGTTCCTGGACTGGTTGGCTCGGTGTCAGGATATTAGGTGGTTCAGACAGGTACTCGGTTCAGGATATAGGTGGTTCAGGACTGTGCCGGTGTCAGGATGTGGTATCATACCACTTGTCTAAGGCGTTATATCACAGTTAAGTCGCATGTAGAATAAATCCCTAAATGGCATCTGAACGTTAAACCCAAGAAAACCAGCAATAAGTGCAATAAGAATGTGTATCTATGTCAATTATATTGCTTGATAATCAGCGCATCTCAAATCTTTCATACTATACATGATATTAGTGTTTAATCTTGCGACTCGTTGCCATGGTACCATTGTGCAGATGAATGGGAGTTATCAAGATAAAAATCAAGATATTACAGGTTTCTAGGATTGGGGTACCATTTTGTCTGTGCCCAGTTCCCACCTGTTTGGAAAGATTCTTCTGTCAAAAACCGCATGTGTGCTGTCATTAAATTAACCTACAAATCCTATGCCTGTGCCCCCACTTTTTGCCTTGCGTCTGTATATTTTTCAAAGTTAAGAGGACTAGTGTGGTGACATATTCTCGCCACCACTTAACCACTTAGTTTTCATGAAAATAAAACATTATTTGATAAAACTTTAAACAAAAATTTGGGGTTTTCATAATCATTGTATGGTATCATGAAAATTAATATATATATTTTTTTCATGGAACCAGATAACTATCTTAACAAAAAACTTTGCACGTTACTGCCATTTCTCGCAACCACTTAACTATTAGGTTTTATGAAATCTACATAAAAATTTCTCAAAATATTGAGTTTCTCATGATATTAATTTAGTATCGTGAAAATAAAGATATCACGATAACAAATAAATCTAAAGTTTTCACAAAACTGCCAGTAAATTTTCATGAAAACAGCAAACTTTCTTAACAATAGCAGATCTTATGAAACTACTTAAGAATAACAGGTATGTGGTGGCGATTTAAAGCACTAACACGCCAAAATTCCAGTTAAGTTACTATTATAAGGTATCATGAAAAACTGCACATATTTTCGCTTTATCAGATATATTTTCATGAAATTTAAGTGGTAAAGTGGTGGCGAGAATATGCCACTTAAGTGTGAGAGATTTAAACTCCTTATACGCAGAACTATAAATCCATGCATTGGAATAAATATTTCTTTCTGAGGATACTTGTACAGTAACACATCATAGTTAACGTTCATGTTTATTTGGCCCGAACTATACATTTAAATGATATTGTTAAATCAACATCCAGAAGAAAACCTTATTTATGATAATGACAGAATTACATTGAGTGAATATATCAGAGGTCTAGACGCCTTTTGTGTTGCGAATATCGACATTAAATCCATCTGGAAAGAGAAAGACGCTAACTGTTTCCGGACGAAACGCAAGGCTCTCATTTTTACTTCGTCTCCAGCGATCGATTTCTAATCAGACGCAAATGTCGGCTGCTCACATGCAGTGAGTAGTGTATTGTTTTATTTAGATAACGATGTTGGTTTAACACTTGTGCCAACATGACGTTGGTACCCTCTTCACCATCATATTTGAGTTCATGTCAGGACGTCTCTTAAGGTAATCCATCTATCATTAAATTGTGATCATGGTCCATCAAGTGATCATGGTATTTTTAATAGTAAATGCAAGTCTTTACAGACTCTGAGAAAAAGAGTCTTTAACTACAAGTCAGTGGATGCGTACAAGTCTTTAAACATTCTAAGGAAATAATTGTAATTTAATGATGGACGGATTACATTTATTTAAAATTATAAGTAACATTATAGGTATGACACCCTTTTTGAATGCGCCGTGTATGAGCTTACACCCATGGGACAAGAGAAAAAGATAAGTTGATGAATCAGTAAATTAAAACAATTAAGGAATTCCTCGTTTCGTTGTTCCTACAGAAACAATACCAGAAGCACAAGGTCTTGCGTCAACTTTTCACATGTAGTTAACATATTGTACCAGGCATTTCAACACAGAACTGGAAGAAGACAAAAATCATTATCCAGCCTTAGCTCGAGCTTGAAGTCCCTGATGACAGTGCTTCTGAATATGGCTTATTAATGGAATAATGCTTCATACAATGACACATTCATAGACTTGCACAGACGTATCCATGACTGCAATGCAATATTTATTCGATTACCTCATGGAACGCTCCTTCTAAATATATTTGAGCACCAATGCTGACCATTTAGAAACACAATTGTACAAACTTATTTCGCTTTTCATAAATCCATTATAGACTTATTTATGCTTTCGTCAGACCATCAATCCTAGTCTTACGTAATCCATCCATCACTAAGGTGATTGTGGGAATTATATAGTAAATGTAAGCCTCTATAGACTTTGAGCAAAGGAGCTCATAACTCAAAGTCAATGGATGCTTGCATCTGAACTGATGTCTATTTATTTAATATTTGAAGGACTGTAATTGATATTTCATGATGGATGGATTATCATATTGTGCTTCTAAATATGAACTTTTATTTCATCATGGCATATAATTACATTGTTTTTCACACGCAAAATAGACTCTTAGCTTTTTCTATTTCCAAAAGTCAACCAAGCAGTAGGCTAGCAATATCGGCATACAATTGGTATTACCATTCAATCCATGAGTAAACTTAAATATTCTAGAACATATAATAATTATTGGTTATTCAACTGACCTCGATTTAATAGACAGTTTGATGGAGGAGACATTTTCTTTATTGACCTCTGAATGCACACTGATGTATCCCCTATATTTATATGGCGATATACGTTGTTCTCGAACTGTTTGGTGAACTGTCTAACATTGTCATCACTCGTGTCACTCGGAGGGACCCAGCGTCGGAAACCCACGAGCGCTCATTCAGTTACTACATTTATCGCCCGTGGGATTATTAGTTAGCAATCGCCCGTTATCAATTATTTGAAAAGCCGCGCCACCATTCGTAGCCCCACTAGGTAGTAGGGATGTTTTGACCAATAGAAACTCTCGTACTTACGGTAGCGCAGCGTGACGTAATCACTGTGAGGAGTGACTGACTAACAATTTTTGGTCTCCAACTGAAGAGTACTCACTTGTGTAAGCAGCATTTTGATTGGTCGACGTACTTCTTATAGATATCCTTATAACGATAAAGTGCTAGCTAAGTATCCCACGGCTGAAGGATTAAAAAATTCGCTCGTAATTATTTAAGCATTACTTTAGTCTTAGCGCAAAGCATAGCTGTTGGAATTAGAGTATGATTTTAACTTTGCCGTAATTGAAACATACATATTGAAGGTTTCGGTCATGCGACTACTTCCAGCTCAAGATCACGTCTAGAGGTCAAAGTTCACAGTATTTGTAGTTTCTTTTCGTTATTTATCTTCAGAACACCCAGTCTGGTTGTAATAAAGTTATACTTATCTCGAGGGTTCCTGTGTTGGACCAGTACTTTGCGCCTAGAAGGGTCATGAAAAATCATTGCCACCAACTGCGTTCGAACCAACAATCCTCCGATATGAATTAGGAAACGTTACCACGGGACCGTTGTGAAATGATACTTGTGTCTAAAAGTATCGCTTATTTCAAATCTGACATTTCAGTGTGGACTTGAGATTGACCTTTAAGACAAATGAAAGAACATTCGCTCTGCACATCGTCTTACCTTGGTTGACATTATTTCATTTAACCATGTGGTATCACTGTAGAGGCCTTTGTTCCAGTACTGTCACAGACACCTGAACGACCAGTTATAAACTATTTCCGGTTTTAAAAAATCTAACAGCTGGGTGTTATAATGTCAGTCTTAAGTCATCTAGTAACTGACAAATTAATCAATTTCACGGTTCTGTGACTTAAACGTATGTATATAGATCATTTCGTTATAATGTATGGATTCATAATCTATAGACAATACAGTAAAATATCTAAGTAAAGGCATTTTATAGACATAGTTTCATGCCGTGGGCACGTTCACCGACTTAAAAGCTTTTATCCCTGGTCATCGGGTCACTAGTATACATTTAACGGTCTCCCTAGGGAGTCTTTCACTCCGCTAATGGCATCCCACATTATGGCGCCACGGAATTGTACCGCCCTCTCACAGGTACTCCAATTACACCTGGGTGAAGTAAAACATCGAGGCGTAATTTCTTGCTCAATGAAATTGTGTCATGAAATTCTGTCCTTGGAAGGATTCGAACCCGGGACCTCTCTCGAGATGTTGCTCTTGTGTAATATTTTCGGACTCTGTATTGTTGTACTAAGTCCGATTATGTATGGTATGTACCGTGTTGATTATAACATGACTGTCGTCCTAATTATGCAATGTCGTCTGATACCGCAAACTTTCTGTTGGTAGTTCCTACATTCTGTTTGTTTGTTGTGTATTACATATGGTGTCTGTTTGGCTGTATTGTGCCAGTATAAATAGCTGGTCAGCCAAAGATCTGGAGACAGATCTTATTGGAGACCTCCAGAGACTACCTTCAGTTCGACCTTACCAGATACCTTGGGTACCAAATAAACCTACTGTCAGCTATCACCGTCTCGTGTTAGTTATTCCGGCCATTACACTACACTTATTTGCTGATTTAAGTCTCTATCTGGACTATATTGGTATATCCTGTTTCCTTAATTCTTCATATTTTGGTCACGGAAAGAAAGAAAACAAATCTCACTATATAAAACTTCAAATTGTGTTTCCCCGGAACAGGGTGGTCGTGGGGTCGGTCCCCGGCCGCGACATACCAAAGTTGTAAATAATGGCTTGGCGCTCAGCATATAAGGCTAGTTCCAGGACTGGTTGGCCCCGTGTCAGGATAATGTGACTGGGTGTGGTATCATGCCACATGTCTACGGCGTCAAACTACAGTGTGGCAGCACTATATCTGTCTCGAGTAAACATCGTCTCCAAATGACTGAAATACTGTTGGTGGGACGTTAATCCTAATATACAACCAAACAAATTGTCCTTGCGCATGCAAGAGTTTGTCTCCTGTGGTTCTGGCTGATTCGTGCTATCGAAATCAGAGTTTTAAACCGACATCACAAGTAGTTGGTTATTTTTTTTTTTTTTTTACAAAATCAAAACGATGACAGTAAGCTATGTCTTGCAGATGTGTGATCAAATTAATTACATATTTGATAGCTCTATAGACATCTAATATACAATCAGCTAAAATAGAAATCAAGGCGATTGTCTACTCTGCATGCACAGTTTGAAATATTAATAATACGTAGTTAGTTAATAATGAACGATACGTCGCCGGTTTGTGAACATTTTGTAGAGTTGATGATATTTTGTGAATATCAACTAAATGTAATAGTTGGTCAAACAGATTACGGCTTATCAAATAATATTCTTTCTTGTCTTAAGGCTTTTCAGGGTTGTTTTTTTCTAACGGACAGATTTTTTCTCAAAGTTTGATAATAATTACTTTAGACTATAATAAAAGATATTTGAATTAAAGATAGAGAATCACCATGCTCGTTTAAGAGATGTGCCTTATGGTAAAACACTACTGTTTGCTATTTTTTAATATCAAAGCATCAAAAATTAGAATGTTTGTATTCTAAATTCTTTAATAATATATCAAAATAATATTTTCAGACTATTTTATCATAATTTGTAACTTATAATGTGTTTTTTGAAATAACAGTTGAAAATACTGCCAAACTTGCATGGAAAATACACTGAGAGGAAAAATTGTCATTGTGTCTGGGCCAAAAGCTAGCCAAACGCTTTGGGATTTTATATATATTATTCTTGATAAAAAATAAACAGAGAGATATCCTTTCCATTTTCAGATTCATTCTTGATATAAACTAGGAATGTTAGCCAAACATGCATTAAAAAAATAGGTGACTTTTTGAACCCTCAACATTTGGCAAATATGCTTTTCAAAAAAAAAAATGAGAAGTTAAAAAATAAAAATAAAAATCCTTTGTAACCCACTGAAACGTTCTTAAAGTAGGAATCACGCTGTCCCCTATAAACCAGCAACACCAACAACAATAACACTAGCACACATACACACAACACAATTATAATAATAATAAACAAGTAACTGGTGTTGCACGCAACATATGAGGCATAATTTTTTCCGTTACCATAGCAACCAGAACTTTGACCAGAAAAAAATTGACGTGCAGAATCTCCATTTTGCCTTCTATTTATATACAGACGGGGCACTGGACGGAGGGCAAACCTAAAGTCCCCACCGATAGGGGACTAATAATCAATTTAAGTTAAAGAAACAGCGGTGACGATCAATGAATATCGGTTAACATGAACGTATTACTTCATTACACACACCATGGCCTCAATGATTAGTAGAAACTTTATGCATATTTAAAGACAAACATCTTTTGAGCATTTCGATTTCTCAATTAATCCGTACAAGATTGCAAAATGCATTTTAATCTAGTAATCAAATCAAATCAAACCCTGTCTAAGATATCATCGCAATGTTTTGAAAAAATATATATTTTAGGATTTTCTGTAAAAAATTAAATCAAATTGAAAATGAAACTTTTTTCTCTTTTTCAAAGAAAGTTGTTTTTCTTTCCATTTCTGTAAAAATGAAGTACCTGGGGAATATCTAAACTATTTAATTCAGATAAATTTAATATCATGAATTATCTATTAGTGTCTTCTATTTGTAGATTTTTATTTCTTTTTAACGGGAGGCGTATAGTTTACTTGCTATTTATTAAAAAACAAAACAAAAAAAAAACATTCACAATGGGTATTCGCACGTAGCATAAACATGAGCACAGTGACTTATATTTTTTCTATTTTAGTATTCAGAGGGGTTTTACATAATGCGTATGAAAATCAATAAACGCCCTTGATTTTGTTGATATCTAATCTTCTAGTTCGTTAGTATCGTGTTAAAAATCACCGCCCAAATATTTTACTGTTAAATCATTCATTTTCGTTAAAATTAACCCTTTCCCTCATTGAGGATACCATGAAAAGACCTATGCGAACTGCATAAAACCAGATCAGCATGCGAGTAACTCGCAGGCTGGTCAGGTTTTATGCTGTTCGCTGCTCCTCAGTGGTCTAGAAATGAGGACTTTATAATTAAATTTGGTAAGGTTTAACTGTGGTTTTCTGCAGATCAGGCTTTATGTGGTACCTACTGAGGGCGTCAAAATGAGTCTATATGAGGGAAAGGGTTAAATTCCGTTGCTAATGTACCTAAGGGAATTTTTTTGGTACATTTTTTCGTGGATCTTTGTTCTAGAAAACGTGAGGTCTATAAAAGTGGGGTTAAGTACTCGTGGATAAAACCCACCACAAAATCGTCGAAAATTATTGTCCCACGAAAATGAAAGATTTCACAGTTATTAGGGACATATGTTGACAGTTTTAAATGTTTAACACGTCAGTATATTTACTGCATCGTATATCTTAAGACATTTTTATGAAAGATAAGAAAAGCATAAACGTACACATACTATATTTCCCGACATTTCTGATCAAATTTGTATACCCCCACTGTTTTGTCCCTCTTAAAAAGTTCAGTACATTCATATCAGAGAAAGTTCTAATTCTTTAAAAAAAAAAAAAAATATTTTTTTTATTTCATTTATTTATTTATTTTTAAATGTGACATTCAATGTATTTACTTGTCGTTCACTTTCCTTCTCTTCCTGTATGATTGATCTCGTTTGTCGAGACATTTCTTTCCCAACACATTGTTAGATGCTAATGCTTGTCCAGTACTCCATAGTTTTATTACCATAAGGAGACGCCCAGAGCATAACCCAGTTTTGCAACTCGAATGCGACTCTGAAACGTTTCGTGCTTATTTTCTCTGATGACATCGCTGGCAAATATGGCTCATTAATGAAATAAATGACACGTAAAATTACATTTCCATGATGAATCCAGAAAAAATATCACACAATCAGCCATTATTATATTCCCGTGATGACGTCATCCCCAGTGGAAATTCCATTAAGTAATTATATATTGTTTTGTCAGATGATAAATCTTATCGTCAAGGAAAACAACATACTGACCTTTTTTCGACTCAAACAATAGCTGTTTATCAAGGCCACATGTAAAGGTCCAAATAAGGTGACATTTATTTTTGAGTATATGCACTGTACCATTGATTGCAATATTTGAATATTGAGCACATTTTAGAAGTAGAATCTAGCATCAGGAAATTTAAATTAGAAAAAGAATTTATTTAACAAAATTTGTTGTAAATTTCGGTGCCCCAAATTTGTAAATTAATTAATGAGCAATACTTAACTTCAATGTTCTAAATAATTTAATTTTAATTAAAATCGAGGAACCCTCCATTTTGTCACTGAATCTGCGGCAAATCGATATAATGTTATTCAAATCAGTGTAAATCATGTTAATTGCTTGTAATTTCTTTTTCACTTTAAAAGAAAATAATTAATAACATGTTTTCCTGCTTTAGAATTGTAAATTTAAAACAATTTCTATATTGCCATATGTTTTATTAAATGGATTAAAAAAAAGGTACATGAAAACGAAGAATGGATCACACCATATATTTTCTGACCACATTACACATGCCTCTAGAAATACTATAAGTGAATTATATTTATAAGTTGAGCCACCATTTATACATGTATTATTGGTTAAGATTATAGTATGTATTTAACATGCAGAATGGCCAGGATGTATAATAAGTACTTTTAACAATATCTGTTTTGGTGGAATTTAGGCCCACAGGGCCAAGTGCCAATTACTTATACATGTAAATGTATTGACTGTATGTTTACATGCACATGTCACCATAATAAAAAATACTTATATGTATATATATAAGTTTAATCTGTAATGAACTTATTTATTATGAAAGGCTCGTTTAATATGTTTGCAAGTATGCAAATAACAATTATATATATCCATATGTCTTTTGGTATTGATATTATAATTTCACCAGGAAAACAATAGTAAATTGCGTAAAACGAAATAATCAGGGGGAAACAATTTTTTTTTATATTAAAGCTTAACACATCAGTCTTCCGACTAACTCTCCAATATGCTTCTTATATCCCCTATATGCGCTACGTGATTGCACAGTAATTATCATAAAACTCACCATCGAAGAAAGACAATAACAGAGGGTTGCTATATTGAGAAGATAGGGCAATTATGAACGCGAATAATGAGATGAAAATAACACTGAGTGCAAATAAGTGCATGAAATAAATTCTAAAATATAATAATTTGTGTAATTATATAAAGGTTACACAGTCGGACTACATGCAGGTTCATAATTGTGTACTTTTATGGTGAATATATAAGTACGTGTAATTGTGGGCTATATTACCAGTTTTTGTAGCATCTCTCTCTCTCTCTCTCTCTCTCTCTCACTCTGTTCCAGATGATTGTTTTTCTAATTTCAACGCGAACTACTTTAACGTTATACTCAAATTCGATTATAACATCTCATGTTATCTCATGCATTATAAGCAAATAGACAAAAGTTGACATTGTAAAAAAATCCATACAACGCCTGGTATGTGTAACGTAAGCTTATATTTTAAGTTTAATTAAAGTTTTAATACATTTTATTCTGAACTACATATATGCCGATTTTTGTCAATAAATGATTGGTAACCTAGAATTCTCACGCAGATATATATGTATTTATCATCCCATTATAAAGTCATAATCTGATATTTATGGAAACAGTAAATGATATCGTTGACACCGTAGAATGTCGCTGACTCGATTTATGAATGTCTGTATTCGGCAGGGACATAAGACATTTATATTTCAACAAAAAGTTAACTTGCATAAATCTATAGAAACTGGGAAATAAGGAAAGTCAGTGAAAACCTATCAGGTCTGGGACACAGCGCGAGTAAGATATTGGAAATAAGTAAATTCGGCTATGTACGGATGCTTAATGTCAATATAGAATTAAACAAAGTCTACGTGTCGTATCTCTTTGTCTTCCGAACATATACGTTCTATGTGTATGTTCATAAGCTTCCAACTAAACGCTCGTTTTAAGAAACTTAACAGAAAAGGGAAACCAACTCTCGATGCAGTAAGTGGACTTTCTGGAGAAAAATATGGCTGAAAATTACTCACAATCTCCAGAATATAATCTGTGAAATATAGTAACGTGGTTTTAATTAATACTTGTAGAAACACATGCGGTGCGTTACATAGATAAAAAAGGTTTTTGAAACTTGCAGATTTTTATTTATGTCTACGCATTACGGCAGCGTATAAGTGCCATATTGACACTTATTATTTTTTTATTTTCCACACTTTAATCTGTAAAATTCACACCTTTTTCTGTAAATTTTACTCATTAAACTGTAAAATTCACACCTTTTTCTGTAAAATTCACACTTTTTTTCTGTAAAATTCACACTTTTTCTGTAAATTTTACACTTTAAACTGTAAAATTCACACTGAAATCTGTAAAATTCACACTTTTTTCGGTAAAATTCACACTTTTTTTCTGTAAATTTTACACATTAATCTGTAAAATTCATACTTTTTTCTGTAAATTTTACACTTTAAACTGTAAAATTCACACTTTTTTCTGTAAATTTTACACATTAAACTAACCTGTTTAAAATAATGGCAGTGTCTATCGGCACGACGGTCGTGCAGATTAGGTTGTTCATACGCACGACGAAAATATAAAAAATCACATCCAGTGGTGAAAATATCTAGACCTTGTTTTTTCCATCTTTCTTTCTTTATTTCGTTTGTTTCTAATGTTGCGGTGATAAAAAGAGCAGTGTGAATGATTTATTGGAGTTCTGACCAAATTATTTCCTACTGAATTAATGGTTTGCTTAGTTCTGCCAGTGGTGATGTTTTATGACAAGGGCATCCTCAAAATAACTTTTTTGCGGTTATCTTAAGTGGGTACCGGTGCATACAATATATACCTACAACATATGCCCACACTATATACCTACAACATATACCTACAATATATAACTAAACATATACGTATTATATATACCTACAATATATACCTATACCATATACCTACAATATATACATACAATACATACCTACAATATATACCTACAATATATACCCACATATATCTATAATATATACCTACAATATATACCTACAACATATACCTATAATATATACATACAATACATACATACACTATATATCTATAACATATACCTACAATATATACCTACAGCATATACCTATAATATTTAACTTCTAGCATAAGCCTATAATATATACCTTCAATATATACCTACAACATAACCGATACCTACAACATAAACCAGTACATACATCATATATGTACAATATAAACCGACACATCAAATATATTTATAAAAACAAATACATACAACATATACATACAACATATATGTATAATATATACAGGAAAGAAAGAAAGAAAGAAAGAAAGAAAGAAAGAAAGAAAGAAAGAAACGAAGTTTTACAGAAAAAAAAGTGTGAATTTTACAAAAAAAAATGTAAATTTTATAGAAAAAAGTGTAAATTTTACAGATAAATGTGTAAATTTTACAGAAAAAAGTGTGAATTTTACAGTTTAATCTGTAAAATTTATAGATTAATGTATAAATTTTACAGAAAAAAAGGGTGAATTTTACAGATTAAAGTGTAAAATTTACAGTTTAAACTGTAAAATTTACAGAAAAAAGTGTGAATATTACAGATTAATGTGTAAATTTTACAGAAGAAAAGTAAATTACATTTAATTAAAAATATAAATTTACAGAAAAAAGTGTCAAAAATAAAAAAAATAATAAGTGTCAATATGGCACTAAAACGCTTCCGTAACGCAACGGTGCATTGCAAAAAAAAATAAAAATAAAAAAAAAAAAAAAAAGATATAACTAAATAATAAAAAAATCAAAGCAAAGGGAAGTACTCTCTAAAAAAAATGAAAATTTATTGTCATACTCTCAGAAAGGTCTAGGTTTCATTCGTCACGTGATAAGTTTGTGGAGCGATAGCTTGTACTGCGAAAGTTTCCATTTATAGACTATTCGACTTGGAAACTAGACGTAAACCTACGTAGATCAACGAGCGCTTCCTGAACATCTAATCTACATGCTGGTGTATAACTTCACACATTGTTCAATTGGAAATAAACATACATATGATATTTTCCCCAGTCACTAATTTGCCAGTTTTGATCATTGAATTATACAGGGTATTGCCGACCCTCTGGTGAAATTGTCTATTATAACCCTTTAATTTCATATTATTTCTATTATGCTGTAGTGAAAGGGCAACAGGAAATTGACAGATCGCTAAACTCATTATTAGAATGCCCCTATCGGAAGATTGTTATAAAAGGAATACATATATCCTTTATTTTTGGTTATCTAAGTTGGAGCAGATAAAACGGATAATTAAAGAATTTTGTAACAAATTAAAATGAAATGTACAGTTTGCAAGAGGTTTAAAATTTGATACTGATGATCTCAATATATTTTCGACAGTCAAAGTGGTATCGCTTAAAGATAAAGGAGTGGTGCTCATATTGATTTCGAAGCCAGCAATATTAGAAGACATATTTTACATTATTACAGATTTGAAATACATAATTTGATAAATCTCAACAATTATATTCGTATCTAATTCCAGACATATTCATCAACTGTCACGCGAAATCAACATTTTCATCATAAAATGTTTGTCTTAAGATATGAAATTTTGAAACGAATCGTTCCAAGCTATTGGAGCCAAGTGTTCATTATCCCACAACTGTTCTGGACTGGACTATTCATTGAAACATTAGAAGCTTAATCTTACTCTTATTCATTTTACGTCAGCTGGGTAACAAATTCTTACAACTTGTAATAATCCCTTTCGACGGTATCTGGCTTGGACCAGTACTTTGAGCCTGTGGAGGTCATATAAAACTCGTTGCCCCCCCCCCCTCGAAAGGGAGTTCGAATCCACAACCTTCGGATCCGCAGTTGGGTATTTTACCACTGGACCACAGCGCAATTTAACCATATCAACAATAGAGGGGGAAAAAAGATAGCTGTCATATATTTTATAAACTCCATTCATACAAAATTCAATTTCTTTATTCACATCCCACCCTAACTCATGCAGTGAGTTACTTGTCGTTTACATTCGTAATTTCTGCAAGTTTGTAATTTAATAGAAAGGTCAAAAAATAGACCTGTCTTCTTATAGAATTTGCCTTATATTTGCAGTTTTGAAATAAATTGATATGGAATTACAGGTCACGCCGTATTGAATATCTATTCCATATATAAACAATATAAAAAAAACAACCAAATATTCTGTAAAGAAAGATATTAGTTTTTGCCAAAAATGTTTGCCACACCATTTTAGGCCATAGCATGCCGCCTGACCAATACGGTCCCTTGGCTTTAACGCAACGCATCCTTGCATCAAATTGATTTTTATCTTTATATTAACATTGCTCTGTAGGGACACTAATAAAAGTAAAATGAACCATTGTTTTATAGTGGTATTTAAATGCACCGTGTTTTATAACAACTGACATTTTCTTATGGAAGCTTTCGTAGTTCCATAAAAAGCAAATAAAACTATTGCAAAAATCCAATTATAAAGTTTCCCCGCTGATCTGTGAACAGAAAAACAATCTTTCGGATAAGAACTTCATCCCTTGCCTGCTCTTTGAATTTTACACTAGCTATATTGCTATGGATTTCGATATCACGCCGCGGACGATTTGCAACATACGGGCATTTGTCACATCATCATGACATTTTGCCAAACACTCATTGCAGTTACCCGTCTACTCTGAGCACACATGAAGTTCTTTTTTTTTGCGTCATTTGTACTTTGTGAACGAACTAACGACATACTGATTATGGGTAGAGCTTTCTTATCACGTGACCACCCTAGAGCACAGTGAGCAAGTGGCAATAAAAAAACAACAACAACAAAAAAAAACAAAAAAACAACAAAAAAAAAACATAATTGCGGTTTCAAATCCAATGCGAGCAAGGGTATTTCATGGCCTTACAAATCGTCGAGAGGGATTTATATTAAGTTGTAAGAACAAGTATTTCAATCAACATATGATAATAGGTGCGTTAGTTTCAGCAAATTGCGCCAAATGAATTTATCGTCCATTGATTATTATGATTTAGTCTATGTTTACAGATGTCTGTATTTACCTTCTTTTACTTTTGATATTCATTTTGATATCAATAAATCACAAAAATGTCGCCTGACTGCAAATTACAGTCTGCCGCATCTGTTAAAGGCATCAGACGGGTTAATGTCTCACGCAACACATTTGGAAAAGAAAATTACTTTTCTAAGTATATACCAGTAACACAAGATGGAATTTTGAAGCAATGATCTGTCAGTTTTGAAATAATGTTGGAGAGGATGCCATGTTTATTCATTGATTTGTGATCATTGTGTTATTATTTATTAAAATGGAAACATTTTGAATATCTGCGGATTTATATTTATTTGAATTTTTTGTAAACGAGTCAAATTTACACAAAGACAAAGAAGTAAGTTTGTATGGATTAAACCTCAGTAATTTTGTCATGTGGGAGCTTTAGATCACATGGAATTGTCCTTGTATGTTGAGCAGCAATCAGGGCAGCTATATAGTGTACAACTGATTTTCGCGACCGGGAATCGAACCCAAGACTCTGATTCCATATCAAAACGCTCTAACCACTTTGCTACCGAGACCCCTTCGAAGATAATTGAATTCAAATCTAAACATGGAATACGCGCTCCCGAAACCTTAAAACAACCATCATTCTCTATATCAAACCAGTTTACTTTTAAACAATGTAAACATTAAAATGAAGACAATCTGACTATTTTATTTCGACAGAACGTTCTAAGTACTTAGGAAACAATAGTTTATATTCTTTAAGTTATATTTCTTCAATCTGGTCTAAAAGTAAATGCACTGACGCCTTAAAGTACGCAATGAAACTATTTTGACGCAATGGAAAGAATACACAATGATTGTAAAAATTATATTTGCCTCAAAATCATTATAAAATGCAATGGTCACTTTTTAAATCATCAATCATTGTATACATTCATCGTGTGATAGATTATGATTTATAACATCGGGTTTTAATTCATTGTGTGACAGATTATGATTTATGATATCGGGTTTTATTTCAAAACAGTGTTTGGTGTTTTGTTACGACCCATGGAAGGTTAAGCTCTAAGCTTAGGATGGGTAGATTCTATGAAAAAAATAAAAAAACGATGAAGCTGAAATCCATTTAAATGTATATTTTTACCTATAATGGAAGATGAAAATCATGAAATTTCTCCAAAACAAGTACGATGAGTATATGTTTTAATTTCATTTCTTTTCTAGAGAAATTATTATGGATAATATCTATCAGTGCAGAAAAAAGAAACAACAAAATAATTCTCCAGGCTAGAATTTTGTTTTCAGTAGACAAAAGTCTTAAAAATTCGAAAGCAATTCTTTTCATAATTGTATATGTTCAATACAAAACAAATGCCTTTGTATTTCCCATTTAAGTTTTTGATGTGACGAAACGATATACTTGTAAGGTACATGCTTGTATCTAGGAACCAAATCTAACTGTTGCATATCGTCCATTGAAAGCCAGAAGGGGCTATCAGCCTTCTTTTTACATATGCTGATAGCCCCTGCTGGCTTTCAATGGACGATATGTCATTAAATTTATCTTCCCTAATATTCAGGTAAAGAGCTGTTCAGCTAGGCTCATTACACAAAAAGGATCATTAAAAGTAATGAAAGCAATCAACATTTGTTAACTTTTAGCATTCTCTATCCTTTCATACATCTCACAATATTATTATTCCTTTAATTCTACCATTTTCGGATAAAACCTTCTCGCCCGACACTAATGGTATACAGTTAAGGAAAATTCGAGAGTCGATGCAAGACCATTCGAATGATAGGCTCTTGTCAGAGGAGATATCAGGTTAATTTCCAGGGATTTAATGTTACAAACCAGACATTTGACACACACACGATATGTTTTTTTGGAA
>CM037784.1:62609760-62659760 GCA_021229015.1 Solen grandis | reverse complement strand
GCTAACCATTTATCTTAAAACGAAGCATATTTGTAATGTTCAAATGTAAAAACAAAGCTTGACAACAAAATTTGGGTCCGAAAATGGACTGGGTCCAGTACAATTAGACGCTTTTTACCGACTTTGAAGAACGAGTTTTAAGTTTGTGAACAAAATGGCGCTGTCCATTCGATAAGCGGCTGTTACGAAAAATAAAAATCCATAGTGCTCTGAAATGTTGATCCAAACAGAAATCTACGCGATACCGTAGGGCGAGCTTCGCCCGCTATTTTATAAGTGTTTACAGGTAGTTCACGAGCAGTTTAAAAAAACAACTATTGTATTATTATGCAAAACGTTTGGACAAATTCCACGCAGTAGTTACCTCCCCTTACAGTTGTAGATAACCACTGCCACCACAAGTAAAAATTAACAGAATTTAGCTAATTTTTCTTTTCTCCAAAAAAAAATTATTTTACTGCGAGTGTCATTTCCTTAAGTATGTTTTCTTTTATAAACATCAAATATCGCCTCGTGATAAAAAAATAAATCATTTTAAATATTTTTGTTGTTGTGACAGCAGACGGAGACGCCATATTGTTAGTTTACCATCATCACGTGACATTTGTGACGGCAGTGATTATTTTGCTTGCAAGGGAGATCACTGTGTGGTGTTTGTAGCGTCAATTTTACTGGGTTTTACGCAAGAAAATGACGTCATAAATAACGTCACGCACACGACGTATTCCCGCCAATTTTGACGTCTTTTGTGAATAAAAACAGCTGGCCTTTAAAACATTAAATAAAAAGACCGTCTCCGGTGGCCGAGTGGTTAGAGCGTCCGCGACGGGAGCAGGAGGTCGTGGGTTCGATCCCCGGCCGCGACATACCAAAGTCGTAAAAAATGGTACTGTTATAGCTCCCTTGCTTGGCGCTCAGCATAAAAGGGTTAGTTGCAGGACTGGTTGGCTCGGTGTCTGGATAATGTGACAGGGTGTGGTATCATGCCACATGTCTACGGCGTGATACTGCAGTGTGGCAGCACTAATCTGTATCAAGTAGACATCGTCTCCAAATAACTGAAATACTATCGGTGGGACGTTAAACCCAACAAACAAACAAATAAAAAGAAAACCTGTTTGTTTTGGTGAAAGATCGATGTATAATTTCATTCGTGAACATAAAAAGATGCATTTTCACTTTTTCTGTTCACTGAGTGAAAGTATCAATCGATCTTACACCAAAACAAACAATTATCCTCTATATAATTTATTTGTATTCTGTGTTCTGCTCAAATGATCTTACGTATTCTGATATTCTTGAAATGATTCAACGTATAACCTATTTTCATACCACTTTCTCTTGCAGTAGGTATGTGATTCTACACCTCCGTGCATTCGGGGTCTTCCTCCACCTGTAATTAGCTGGACGTCGCTATATGACTGAAATACTGTCGAAGCGACTGTAAACTCAAATAGTCAAGTCAAGTCATACCACTTTCTGACAATCTGCTGAAATCATTAAGCGAATCACCTATATTACTCCTTTCTGCTGAATGGTTTAGTGTATAACCTTTGTTACAAGATTTAGTGTATACCGGTAACCTATATTTTCGACTAATTAGCCCGCTGTATATCGCTCAGTTTCACCTTCTATTCCATGAAGCCAGCCATGTCTTGTACTTTATAATTTGAATTCGCTTTTCATAATTTAGTTTCCTAGAATGTTCCGAAACATATTATACAAGGAATAAACAGAAATAGAATTCTTCATGATGAAGAAGCCGCAATCAACCGCCCCGCTTCCCTTTTTCGGCTCTTAATCACGAGGAATTATATTCCTGTAATTAAACTAACTATTACAAAGCCTGACTTTAAATAATTTTTAAATCCATCAAACTTCATACTTTATAGGACAACCATAGTTTGAAGACATTTCTTGCGTCTTATTACTGTCAAATACAAGCAGAATCATATGCAATTGTAATCAGATCGTGGATCGGTGTCTTATATCAAAATTCCTTCTATCATAATAAGGTTATCAACAGGAAGATTTTCATATGCGAAGCAGATACAGTGTATTTGCACAAATCTCTCTCTCTCTCTCTCTCTCTCTCTGTGCATGATAAATATTACATCATTAAACGGAAGATGATGACAGATCTTCAAATTTTAAAAGATAAAGAAGACATTGTCTGTTTTATACATATTAAGTTATTTATTGTTTTAGATCACAACTGGCGAAACACATTTTACTAAAAACACGAAATTACTAAATATGTACGTGCACAACACAATATGTACGAGTAACACGTTCACAGCGTTAAGTAATAAATACACTGAATCAATGATCAGTACACGATGTAATGTCAAAGGATTCCAAGTCAGCCTAACGTGGCGACATCTACATGTTTGTCATGGCCATAAGGCCCAGGAGACCTCCCAAGTCCATACCACCAGATCCACTTTGTTGTTGCATGGTGAAGAACTGCACGGCACGGTTGTAAATGTCCATGTCGCTAAGGGGGGCAACTTTGGTTGAACCAGGGGATGGGGGTGGGGGGTTGGCTGTGGCAAGAGTACGGAATAATGGAAGGTATTGCAGCATCTCCGCGTACGTCTTAGGTGGCCCACCCTGCGTCATGGCAAAATTCATCATAGCTGGGCTAGGACTGACATGGGGCCCAACAATGTATTTGACGGCGGAATCAAGCACTTGGAGCTGTTGCATGGCCCCTGTTGCACCTAGGCCAGCCATTCCGCTCAATCCACCCATTCCTCCCATTCCGCTCAATCCACCCATTCCTCCCATTCCGCTCAATCTACCCATTCCTCCCATTCCGCCAAATCCACTCATTCCGCCTAATCCACCCATTGCCCCCATTCCCATCAACATTTCCATCCCTTCCAATTGGCATAGACCTGAATTGTAAAAACAAAGATTCGTTTTAAACGA
Source organism: Solen grandis (assembly GCA_021229015.1). Taxonomy (NCBI): domain Eukaryota; kingdom Metazoa; phylum Mollusca; class Bivalvia; order Adapedonta; family Solenidae; genus Solen; species Solen grandis. The sequence continues at coordinate 62,656,826 of CM037784.1, read as the reverse complement.
CTGAATGAATTATTATTATTATGTCAACAATGCATACGTTCTGACATTGCATCGCATGTTACTGATCAGTATTTTACAAATGTACCAATATGCGCACAAATTTATTACAAAGCATGCATAACATGACCATGTATTCTGCCACACGTGCAGCGCATTAATATGAGTTGATATCAATTTAGATTATTTGTGACAGCATCGACTGATTCGATTGTAGATGGTTGAGTATATGGTTTATTGAATGTATAGAAATACTATAATGTACAGAAATAATATTATTTATCTTAAACATTTGACATTAAGTACAATGCAGTATTGTAGTTTGCTTGATTTTATACTAATGTTCAACATGTATCATTTTATGGTTGGGTCAACTAGCTATTTCCTCTAAAAACTTAATACATACTGTGCCTTTGCTTACTTAATAAATTCATTTGTGCGATTTTCTGATATATAACAAATTGAATACCGTGTTGTTACTAATTCTTAGAATCCCTTAATGTATTTCTTTCTAATGTAATAACATTCCGAAAAAAAAAAACGAAATGGTAAATCCGATAAAGCGTTACAATACCCCCTGTGGACGAAAATTAACGGAAATTTATTTACATTCTTCCTTAGATTATAGCGATAAATTGATTAGGCGAGTGAGTTATGGCGCTGAACTAGATCAAAAACATATTTATAATAGATTCCTATGTTGTTGAAGTATATAGATTTCACTATATGTAATATTTTTCATATAAGCTTTTAATAAAACATGTTTTAATATCTGAAGAAAATAAATCACTGCAATTTTTACTGTGCATATATACAGTTACATGTATAAGTTTATGCAGGCAGTAAAAAAAAAGAATGACCGGTATATGTCATATAATATAAGGCACATAAAAGTATATCGAATCCAAAAATTAATGTACACTCACATGTTGCAGCCAGGGCGAGGAGAAATGCGATCAACAAGAAGGTCTTCATCGTGACTGCTTAGGCGGATTGACGGCAGGAGACTGGGAAAATCGAACTGACCGGGCATATTTATACCTGTCCAAAATGTGGAGACAATTAGTCCATCAACCGCGCCCATACCGCGTCTTCTTCACCTTACGCAATGACCTTGAGTTTCTACCTGTATCTACAAAATAATTACATGCACTATCTTCAGAAGAATGTCCGTTTAGGTCAATCATTTCATCCATCTTAAAAAGAAAACATTATCTTCATCTTCGTTGTTTTTAATCCGAATGAACATAAATTATATTACTTTACATTAACAGTGCAAGTAAAGAAACAACGATGCCTTTTGTAACAACACCAAAATCATCTTTGTCGATGGTTATGTTTCCAGTACGATGTCGTTTGCATCCATTGTGACTTTTTACCGCGTCAAAAGTCAACAGTCGAAAACAAGCTTTTCTTAAATGCTTTTCGGTGAATTATAGAGAAATATCAGTGAATAAAAAATGGCATTTTTCACCGTTTCAAATACTGAATATATCCATTTTCATAATCTTCTCTGTTTTGCAACGGGGCTACTTTTTTCTTTAATAGAGCCCCCAAAATGTTAGTTTCAGTGGAATCTCATTTTTAATTCATCTCGTTAGGAAGAAAATCTATATTTTCACTCGTGTCTGCGTCAGTTGTGAAAGTATTGATTTTCCTCCTCATTCGATGAATTGAATACGATTTTTTGCTGAAACCAACAATTATACTCTATCAGTTTTAAAATTTCAATGATGCATCTTGGGACTGCGTAACAATCCTAAATTAACACAAAAAAAATACAATAAGAACTACCAAAAATCAGTTACTTACAATAATTTGATGATTTTGGACTATATTTACGAGAGACCCTGCTCTTAATGACTTTTACATCATTGCCACATTTGGTCTTGATACCTATTCACTGTTTCCCATTTTCTCTCAATTTCTTTTTGTAATAAATTTCCCTTCAATAATTTAGACAATTATAACATTTAAATGGCCTATCGAGACTGATGAACGACACAAGAATAAATCTGAAAATCACAGTAGCAGATATTGAAGATCATGTGGTAATTAAAATTGCCTTGAATATGTCCTTCCTTAAATGCCTAATGTATTTTATAAATGACAAGACTTGTTCCCCTGAGCGCGCGACTCTATATGTATTTTATTATTTATTGTAATTTTATTTAGATTTGCAATATGTACTCAAATATAAGAAGACAATATATTTCTAGATATTATATAGAAAACCCAAGTATGCATAAACTTATTGAATTACTGAAGTCTGATAATACTGGTATGTTGTTTAAGCTGAGTTACTACGTTTATAAGACTAGCGTTATACGTAAAGATTTTCTGAACGTTGTATAATAATAAATATATATACAAGTGTACATATTTAATGCATTTATTTCGAAACAGAAATCAGATTTTTCCTAAAATCGGGTTCTCTCTCTTATAGATATGAAGAGGACCTGTTGAATTTAAGACATCCTCAACGAATATTTTCATTACTTTATAATTACCTCATTTACTTGTATGTATGTATATATGTATGTATGAGTGAATATTTTTTGTACATGTTTGGAGATTATTAACAAGTCATTTAAAAATGTAAAGGTTTAAGTCGAATAACATGTCTGAATATATTATGTGAAATGTCTGAATATATCTATGTGAAATGTTCATTTTTTCCTACCATGCGGCCATGATAGAGGTTGGTTTTTCGGATTATTTTGACATTAAATATGAAACTACGGGTCAAATACAGGAAATGCGTTATCAGGAAAAGGCATGCATCACGATATAATTATAATTTTAAAAAAGCACGTTCTATATTTTCATTATCACCATAATGTTAAATAGAATTATTTACATCAATTCTAAAAAATACAGCTGCAAAATGTTGATGTTAAGATGACGTAACAGAAATTGTTAAATAGATTGATGGTTCAGATTTAAAGGTCCATTATATTCCATAATGATTCATTTTTCATGAAAAAGAAAATATAAAATAACACTGACATATTGTAGACTAACACAATTGGTACATAATGTTAAAATATCTACTGTAAAATAACAGTTTAAGGCATTGAAAGTGTTGATCAAACTACGCTGTTTAGTATTTTAGATGGATGTCAAGATACTCTCCATGTTTACATTTTTTATTTGCGAGTTTCCCGTAGACGGTCTGTAATCGGAATTAATTTGAATTAACAAAAAAAAAAAAAAAAAAAAAAAAAAAAAAACGTCGCCGTATCACAGATTTGATTATCTGCGACGTCATCAATTTATATATGCGCTTGTGATTCGTTAACGGAAACATGGAAAATGTACTAAAAAATATACAAATTAGTTATTTTTGTAAACAGTAAGTAAACGATCCCTTCTTATCTATGCATTGTAGTAACGTTGTCGTCAATGAGTATGTACAGATTGCATCTCGTAACAAATCTGTAACTCAAACTTTGCTTTTCTGTCCGAAGACTAAACACTGCTTTTAGAAGCATAATGGGCCTTTAAGATGATGGTGGCGGTGATGGTGGTGATGATGATGCTATTGTTGCTGCTAATGCTGTTGAAATTATATAATTATTAAACAAACAAAAAAAAAGACATACGTTCATATTTCAGTTACCACTACTTGTATTGACTTTTTGACTTGTATTTATTTAGTCAAAGGCGGAATGATGCCAAATTGCCATTATAAAAACTTGTTATTACGTAAATGGAGCCTGGTATCTTACTCATTTGATCGCAACGTCAAAAGCATAATGTATACTGTCTTTTTTCCCCAATTAGTATGTTTTAAAACCCTCAGCCAGTATAGCCTCGAGGGACGTATGGTCTTTCTCGCCAGTAATTTTGACAGCTTATTTAATATGGCTCGAGACTTCGCGTTACACAGTGGACATTGCGAGATGTTGCAACATGTGCGTATTATATCAGGATAGTGATTTACGTCATTCCTGAAAAACAAGAATATTGTTCTAAAATTTATGGGATTTATCATACGCGATGCGAAGCGGGGCGCTGCGATAAGTTAAAAAAAAATATAAACGATATCACATTTACGAATTTATCACGTACGCCATACAGCTTAGCCCTTGACTTCGCATTATGGAACCGCTTCCTGTTTGATAGATAATTTCAACTGATGTTTGAAGTACGGTTCAGGGTCAGTGAGTGTCGCTAGGTACATTTTATTGGACGATAAAATCGGACAAACTGTAAGAAACCAGTTTACGAGATAATGATGATGATGATAAACAATACATTAATATTATACGAAGAGATCAATTTGCCCAAAACTGCAGTTCAATAAAATACTTTACTTTCCCTCTATAGCTTTTGACGATCAATAGGTACAAAGCTGATCTCAGAACCCGTAAACTTACCATTAATTCAAATCCTCATACAATCATGAGGAGCAGCGACAGCATAAACTGATCAGCCTGCGAGTTACTCGCAGGTGATCGTTTATGTTCGCATAGGTCTTTTCATGGTTTCCTCTATGAGGGAAAGGGTTAAGACATAAATCATTCATTGCAATACTACATGAACCTTTAAATGATTTTGCAAAGAAAAGGCCTTCACGTGATAAATGATTTCTAAACGGCCTTTCATGCTTAAAACACAGCAATATGTTTACCGTGTATTCTTTGATGATGAATTTAATAAATTTTCATATCTCAAATGAAAATGAATAAATAAGAGAGAATTGATTAAAAACTGCCTCTGACACTTCGATTCATTAACGTCGCCATAAACCTGTCATAACGATAATAGTCCCATCCATTAACGTAGTGTTCTTTAATAAAATGATCAAAATATGTTTGCAGTCTAGCTTGATAGAAAGTTTGACCTTCGACCTCACAATCATACAGAACTGAAGGGAACATATATCTCTTATTGACCCGCAGTTGCGCGTGTTAAAGTCATATGGGTGTTTACGTCGTTTTGTTTACGTTAAATTACAACTTATATTAATCCCCTACAACGGTTTCTTGGTTGGACCTGAACCTTACGCTTGGGAATACCCTGGAACCCTTGTCCCACACGGGGTTTGAACCCACAACTATCGGATCCGCAGGAATGTACATTAGCACTGGACCAGGGGGCCCTACAGACGTAAAAACAGTGATATGTGGTCAAATTGAATTAATGTATGGAACGATGAAGTTGACGATTTGACAAATATATTAGTCAGTTACATTTCTATACTTAGTTGACAACCATATAATAACATGATATTTGTGATTAAAGTCGGTGACTAATTGCTTTACTTATTTAAATCATTTCAGTGACGAAATAAAAATTATTTTTCAAGACACCAAAACTTTTAGAAATATTACGAATATCAGTGAATATCATGAGGGCATACTTAATATATATTTGCGTTCACCTTCCTTTAAAATTTTAAATTCAAACTGTTTAACACCAAGTATTCCGTTTTTTAACCCCATTATTTAAATCTATCACGTATACTACGTATAAAATGAGAATTTAATCGATTGTGTACCTTCAATGTGATCCAAGAAATTTGTGAACAATTGATCATGTTTCTAGACATGTTTGTTTGTTTATTGGGTTTAAAGTCCCGCCGACAGTATTTCAGTCATTTAGACATGTGGCGTGATACCACACCCAGTCACATTATCCTGACCCCGGGCCAACCAGTCCTGCAACTACCCGAATATGCTGAGCGCCAAGCAAGGGAGCTATAGCAATACCATTTTTTACGACTTTGGTATGTCCCGGCCGAGAATTTCGAAACCACGACCTTCCGCTCCCGTCTAGACATGTGTCAAGTAAGTTTGAGCTTTTCGCTTCTACAGCACAATTATGTAGTAGTAGTAGTAGTAGTAGTAGTAGTAAACAGCTGTCGCAGAATTGGATGTAACTTAAAACAGTATCAATAGCAGCAGTATTCATAGTAGCAGTTGTTGTTGTATCAGTAGTAGCAGCAGCAGCAGCAGCAGCAGTAGTAGTAGTTGTAGTTGATGTTGTTGTTGTTGTTGTTATCGTAGTAAAAGTAGTAGTAGTAGAAGTAACAGCATTTGTAACAGTAGTCGCAGAATGAATTGTAAAGGAGAAAATTGAAAATTATTTTTTAATGACCAAGTCATGTACTGCAAATATAAATATTTTACCTGTAATTGCTTGTATACATGTATAACAACATAAATCAACTCTAAAACCAAACAAACGTATGGCTCAAACCATGCACTTTATCCACTTTCGGTATGCAAATACATGTAGGTGAAACCATGTATTTTCATCAGTAGAACTTTATTTTCTTTTTGGATGGCAAGTACTCATTTTACTAATGCAAATCGTGTCCAGAATACTTATAAGTACCAGGTACGGACCAAATAACATAGTTATTACGATCTCCCAGAACACAAATAAAAATCTAAATATATGGAATGTTTGTTTGGTGGGTTTAACTTCACGCCGACAGTATTTCAGTCATTTTGGAGATAATGCCTACTTGAGACAGATATAGTGCTGCCACACTGCAGTATCACGCCATAGATATGTGGCATGATACCACACCCAATTGTATTAACCTAACACCAGGCCAAACAGTCCTGGACTAAACACCAAGCAAGGGAACTATACCAGTATCATTTTTTTAACTTTGATATTTCGTGGATCAAACCCCCGGGGCGTATGCTCTAACCACTCGACATCCGGAAAAGGTAACTCTGAGATTATCATTGCTTCGCTAAAAATATATGCGACGTTAGTCGATTGTAAGAAGAATAAACAAGTCTAATATTATTGCGCCCCCCCCAGAAGGGGTCCGCTATATTTAGGACGGGGTGTCGAGACGGTATATGGAAAATATTCGACCCTATTTCTTCTAAGTTAAAACAACGTTCTTTAAAATCGAAAATTCGGGGCGCAGTCTTTTCTTTGATTACAGTCCACTATTTGTTGTTGTTGTTGTTATGTCCGTCACAATCAATTCCTTCTACATTAGTTTAACTTACAAAGAAAAACATTTACGAGTCGATCAAGGAATATGATGTTCGCCAAATATCATAAACAACAATTTCATCTTACTATTTAAACATTTAGTGTCGATCAAGGAATAGAGCGAGCGTTTAGTTTTAGTAAGAGCGGGGATATGACTGGTAACAAAACTGTTTGATGTTTCCGTGGTGCAGTTGGTATAGCGTCGGACTAGAAGGCCAAGGGTCTCGGGTTCGAACCCCACTGTCTATGATTTTTAGTTGTTTCTCTCTCTCTCTCTCTCTCTCTGTGTTTTGCTTCCCGTACATTTTCTTTTCACCTGACTAGCATATTTACATCTCCTAAATTCATCAGCAAATACGTTTTCTAGTATCATTTTTAACAGACAATATAGTAGTTTAAACACAGGTGGCTGCTTTTAGGCTGTAATCCTACATTTTAGCATCTATTTCATTCATCTGCCTCATTAACCTATCTATTTAAATAACTTAAATAGATGGTCCTTTAAGCATGATTGTACTGTATTTACAAATAGTAGTCAGCAAATCTAAAGTTTTACAATTTGACTGTCTGTTTATTGTTTTTTGTATATATATATTAAAATACTTATTGCATATTTCAAATGTAACATTTTTATAAGGAAAAAAAATAAGATTTGCATACTGTATCTTTTTTCTGTTTGTTTGTTTTTTTGTTTTTTTTAAATACGTGGATTTCTTTTCTTTTGAAAAATATTACTCATTAAATTGAAGTTGTGTCCGATTTTTAGTTTTGAATGTGTAAAAAAAATGATTAGTTGATACTTCTTACAGGATTAATGAATCAACTTAGTTCAAAGCATATTCATTCTTATTATATTTAATTATTCAAAGGAAATAATATCATGACTTTATCATGTCATTTCCTTTTTAATGTATGTATAGTTAAATAAGTGAACAAACGTTTTCTATTTGTTAAACAAACATGAGTCATTTGATTCTCGCCAGTTGCATTTGAAATGTTTTGTTGGAAAAGCAAATTGCTTTCACTTCAATCCAGTTATTTAACATAATTATGACACTGTTCATATTGTTTGTACCCTTTATGTTTGTATGAATGTGAAAAATAAAAAAATATGTTTAAACTAAAGCATATATATCTTTTATAACGTTACAACATTTTCCCCTCGCACATTTAGACTGGTAGAATGTCAAAGACCATTAACAAATTTCGAAAGCTGCACAAAAACCGGGGAAAAACGAAAAAATTACATTTGCAAGTTATGCCCTCAAAATATATACATGTCGGTCGGTTTTGATTGTGGGACTGCTGTGATACTTTGTATCTCAGTTCTTCTTGTTTATTTTTGGGGTTCCCCCAACATATTTTGCAAATGATCACTGTCATTTATATTCTGTCAAAACGACATTTGGGTTTATATTTCTACTCAAGATGTCAAGTGATGAAACAAAATGCATCAATCAGCATGTCACGATTTGCTAACATCTTGCGTTGATGGGTAGATATTCCGCGTCCCTTTAGCACGCAAATCTCCAACAGTTATCTCCCTTCTTTGTATAGTAGAAAGACCAAGAATAAATCATAGTATAGAGGATTCAAGTATTACCTGGCGTGCGCCTGTACGGTTTTTTTCTGAAATTGTTGTTTATTGTAAGTATGTAAAATTGATATCATATAGTTAAAGTCTAATATTTGTCAGATATTCTAACTTGCCCACAACACATTCGTCATTTGGGAACTTTATAGACATAGTTCTACCTCACTGCAATATCTTCTTGTAGACAAGTGGCATGACACCACACACTGTTACATCAAACAAACCTGGGTTTAACTCGTTTACCGAGGAAAGGCGCCGTTGTCCAGTGATAACATACACGACTGCGGATCCGAAGGTTGTGAGTTCGAACCCCGTAGGGACAAGGATTTTTCATTACCTTCCCAGGTGCGGAGTACTGGAAAAACCCAGGAACCGTCGAGAGAAATTAGTATCAGTTGTAAGAACTTGTTTACAAATCGACGTAAAATAAATAAGTTTAAACTTAAAACCGAGGAAGTGATATAAACCTTCTGTTTTAGTAAGAGTAATGAGCAGTTTTAAACATCAAAGGTAAAAAAGGAACCTAAACTTTAATGAAATATACATTTCATATCATTCAATAGTATACTCGTATACTTCTGACAAATACATACATTTTTGTTCTAAATATTTCCACAAGATTTTGCAAGGGTTCACATTGCCAACAGCTAGATGCGTCTGGATTTGAGATTTGAAGCACTTTACTAAATGACCAGCAAAGAATAACGCAGAACATTGTAAATAAATAATTATTTTCATTTACTGATGTGGTGATGTATACCTCGAAATATCAAAAGAACAAGATTACGCCATTTATAATCCTTGAAGATTCTAAGTATTCCTCTCTATCTCGTGTGGCGGGTTTTCGGGGCGCCAGCACAAAAAAAAAGAAATATATATTGATTTTTCACTTAGCGGGTGAAAAGTCATTATTTCGTCGATTTTTTTTGTGTTTTCGCTTCGTCAAGAGATTTTTTTTCGGCTTTTCGCCTACGACCTACAGCAACCCGAAACCTCGGTGATAAATTCTTCGAATTAATTCAACGGAATTACCCGAAAAGTTCCAATTGCCACCCGACATGACAGAAATAAGCCACCATACAGACTTGCGCACCTGCTGATAATAATGGGAAGTCACTGCGTAGTTATTCAAAGTTATCGTTCTTTGTTACTTTTCGGAAAATTTAATCTTTGAAATACATTTAAATAATGTTGAAATATATATATTTGATACCGTCAACGAAAAAATAAACATTGGTTATACAACCTGTTTATGACAACTCACAAAGAATATTCAAATAAAAAAATCAAGATAATTTTCAATCTGACCAATGAGGTGAGCTGAAATATTTACTCCGTGTTATGGCGGCACTCTTCTGAAAAATCGTGTGGTGAGGATTTTTACAATTTTCAGAATAATTACAAAACTTTACATAGACATGATATAAAATCATTAAAATGTACAATATCAATTTAAAGGCAGACAAAATATCGTATTTTAATATTGATAAGTTTTCGTTTGCTTTGTATTTTCCGCATAGTATAGCGTTCCTCTTTGTCGTTTGTGAAAGGATATTTGAATATTACGATTACACGTTTGTTTATCCCAAATAATTATCAACAAATCAGTAAATAAATTGCAATTTGTATTGTTAAACCACGGTGTTTTTTTTAATGGTTTCTGATTCTTAGGAGGTAAATAAAGCAAATGTATTTCTTAGCTTTATGAAAGTAAATAAAGTCCATACCATATCGTACGGAAGAAATCTATCTACACCTCACCCACTATCCTATTCTCATTATATTAATAATCACTGTTTTTGGATTTTGGCGCGACACAATGTATACATTGATGTTTCAGGCCGTAATCGAGGTTGTGTTTTCAGTGTAGAGGTGCAAACAAAGAGGCTTAATTACCTCTCAGCCTATTTTATAATTCGTATATTGGGGTGTAGCATGGTAGCAGGACGTTTCAGTAAATTACCATTTCAGTAAATTGGTTTTATATAGTAAGTGGTTCAGACATTTCGGTAAAATGATTTTTTATGTATATCACACACGAAAAAAAAAAAATTTGTTCAAGAAACATTTCATTTTTTCCCCTCTTACACATTTTTCTCTCACACTGTCACTCTGTCTCAATAACTTTAATTCATGCCTAGGTTAATGATATTTTAGTATAACCAATCTACTTTCACACAACGTTTATGTGTGATATACATACAGGGGTCGACACTAACAGTGTCCCGGGGTCCCGAGGACACCAAAATTTTATAAGGGACTCCTGGAATTCAGCATTATAAATAGTGAGGTGTCCCTGATTTTGCTAAAACATGCCCAAGGGACACCTGTCGAAAAAGTCAGTGTCTACCTCTGACATAGGTAAAAACTATAAAAAATCATTTTACCAAAATGTACAAACCAATTACTATATAAAATCAATTAACCAAACTGGTAATTTACCAAAATGTCCGTAAATTGAGAGCATTATCCAAAAATGAGAAGTATACGTGATTTGCATAAGATATTGTTAAATATGAAGCTATGTTGGAAAATGTTTGGTTTCCACACTGATATTATGACGATTTTTGAGAAAGTGGAAGTTTTTCCAACATGGCGTTATATTTGAAGATATTATCAGCAAATGAGGTTCATGCGAAGAATCGATCATGATTTGGGATTTTTGTGTGACACAATGTATGCATTATTGTTGCAGGCCTTAATAGGTCATTCGCATGAACCTCATTAATGAGGGAGCAAAGAATTAATGAAGAAGACTCTTGGATACTGCTTGTTTATTGATACTGCTCCAATGTCAAGACAAATTCTCAAAATTTCTGGTAGTTCAGTGGGCAACCAGATTTGGATGGTGATACTTATCCAAACCAGGCTGTAATTTTCAGGATTCCAAATCCAATCTCTTAGGGACAGACATCATCTATGACATTCCAGGCATATGATACTGGTGCAACTCGGTTGCTTATATGGTTGCTATCACATTTGACGTTTGAAGTTGTAGGAAGAACTTTTTTCCAGCTGATGACAAAAAGATCTAATCATAAGAAACATTGTTGAATTTCTTAATTATTTTCCCTTTCTTGCTTACCCTCCAGATTTTAAGCCATGGCCCCAAAAAGAAATGCAGCTAAAGTTGGGAAGCAGGCAGGTGGCAAGGGGAAGGGAGGAAAGAAACCACAAAAAGTTGAATCAAAACCTCCAGCACCAAAAGCTGTAGCATCAAAGAGAAAAGCAAGCGCGAGTCCTGCACCAAGCCCTGCTAAAAAGGCAGCCCCTGTAAAGAAAGGGAGAGCAGCCAGCCCTAGTCCAGCCCCAGCAAATAGGTATACTGTATATCATATCAGCATCAAGGCTTCCTCCGGATTTATTTTTGTCCGAGCCAATGGATGAGCCAAATTTGAAAAATTGGAGCCATTTTTGTTTTTTCATGAGCCACTCTATAAGCCATTTTTATGAGCCAAAAAAATAACAAAAGGTGACATTTTTAACTCAGTTTTAGGACTGTGTGTATGCATTTATTTATGTATAAAATCAATACATATGTTTAAGTTTTTTTTAATTTTTTTAATGTGATTAAACAAATAAACAAGTTCACATTCTTCATGGCAGATACCATAGCTTCCTCACTCTTACTCAAGGCTGCCTTTCTTGACTGGTCCATGCCTTCACTTCTGCTTCACTGCTAGTAGATGGTCTGAAAATAAATAGAAACACAGATATGTAAAAAATACAGGACCTGTAAAAGTAAATGCATTGTATCAATCATTATTAAAATTTAATATCAGGTCCAGTAGATTTTTCCATGCAATAATTATTCAAATTTAATGTTGGTATAGTTATTCATTAAAGTATTGTCTCATTAAGAACAAGTAAATGTAATCGCATTGTTTGAAATAAAATACTTATTAAATTTAATGGAGGTATATAATTATTCACTGAATTCTTGTCTCATTAATTTGGTCATTGCATGCCTGGTCACATTTTCTTCATTCATAGCTGAACAGCCAGATGTAAATGAGTTGCAATTTTTGGCAGAAATGCAAATCTCACAAAACATTGACCTTGTCTTAAGAGTCATATCTTAACCATTGGTGACCAAGTTTCCATGCTTCCTTAAACCTTCTGGATGGCGATGGAGCTAGCTTTGCTAATTTTGACTGACGGTGGCCTATGTAAGTTGACCGAATCCAGTTCACGTTTAGGACTCATGATTGTAACTTGTAAACATTTAAAAAAAAAAACGGACAAGTTTATATACAGAGAAGATTTTCGGTAATGCGATTTCTTGTGATCTATAAAATTACTAACCACATCCTTTAAGTTTTTGTTTGACGACATTGTCTTAATATTGTTGATTAAAACTATTACAAATACACTATCGGCTGCTGTCTGATCACCTCGTTAATTACACATTCATTTTGTATCTAATTCTACACTTACTTGTTAATCGGCATTTCCAGTATTGTCTAAATGATGTTGAACAAAACCGTAACAAACACTTGATCAGCTGCTTTATGATCTTTTGCCAATTACATTAATCCTTCCCTGAAGCGATGTAATTCGGCAATTATCTACTCGACATGTCAACACAACATGTGCCCTCCAGGTGAAGGACGCGCATGCTAGGTTGTTATTGATTTTCCTCGGTCTAGCAAATCACAGCGTGTGTCAAACGGATAACCAGTCTGGCCACTTACTGTAGTATCAGTATTGTTCGCGCTGGTCTAATTTTCGCGATTTTCGCGCAATGGGCCTTCCGCGAATTTAGGACCGCGCGATATTAAATCTGTATAATCAAAGAATATATATGGTATTTTTTTGTTTGACACCGATTTTGACAACTAAATTTCATGCGTTGTTTTATAATCAGTACCATCTTAGATCAATAAAACCAACAGTTTCCCAAGGGTTTTACACTCGTGTTCTATTTGAGACTAATATCAAATCAATAATCTTTGTTATTCTTTTTAAAATAAGATGTTTTTGTATATTCTAACTTACCTTTTACCGGTGTTGAACCGGCGCATGAAATTTACGCTTGCGTGATGTTAACTCATTTTTGCCGAGTCATTATTCAGGCACTGATCTTTATGCATAAATTCATCATACAGATTTCGAGCAAACATTACTACTAACTGTATGGTGGCAGGTCGTGTGTACTGACATGTCCCCACCTTCTAGATTGACAGTTTGTTTATACAACAATCAAAGTGAGACCTATAAAACAAAAAGGTCCCAGAGAATAGATTGTCTGATCACCGAAAGTGCTGCAGTCGATAACAAAGGAAATGCCATCTTTCGGCAGTTTGGCCCCAGCAATTAGGAGACTGTGCTAATTAACAACTTACCAGTAACCCTTATCAGTAACCCACCCCTATGACGTCACTTACCTTGGGGGAGGGTAGCGCAAACATATCAGTCGGTAATTAATTAGCATTCGATATCCGGAGCACCAAATCAGTCATTCAGAACGAAATGGATATTTTTTTTATTTATTCATATTTATTTTTTATACTTTTTATTTTTTTGAAATGGGAAATGCGCGAATTTAGCACCGCGCAAAATGGTTTTTAGAGAGGGTAGCGCGAAATTTAGACTGCGCGAAAATAACTGATACTACAGTATATGATTTACAGTCAAAAACAAAACAAAACGGGACATGACAATGCGCCAAATTAAAAAAAAATAGAGCCATTTTTAGCGCACCTGAGCACAGTTGTTTGTAATCTTGCGACGTGCGTCGTCAACAATTTGGATTGTTAACACTCTAGAGTTGGTCAGAATGTTTTTCTCCATAAAATCTTGGGCAAGTTTGAAATTGGGTCATGTGGGGTCAAAAAGTAGGTCACGAGGTCAAATCTTATAAAAAAACTTGTTAACACTGTAGAGGCCACATTTTTTTGGAGTTAAATTGGGTCATGTGGGTCAAAAAGTAGGTCATGAGGTCAAGTCTTAGTAAAACCTTATTAACACTGTAGAGGCCACATTTTTGGCCCAATCTTTATGAAACTTGGTAAGAATGTTTCTCTCCATAAAATCTTGGACGAGTTCTAAATTGGGTCATGTTGGGTCAAAAAGTAGGTCACGAGGTCAAATCTTAGTAAAATCTTGTTAACACTCTAGAGGTCACATTTTTGGCCCAATCTTCATGAAACTTGATCAGAATGTTTGTTTCCATAAAGGCTTGGACAAGTTCGAATTTGGGTCATGTGGGGTCAGAAAGTAGGTCATGAGGTCAAATCTTAGAAAAATCTTGTTAACACTCTAGAGGCCACATTTTTGCCCAATCTTTATGAAACTTGGTCAGAATGTATGTCTTGGTCAGAATGTATGTTTCCGTAATATCTTGGACAGGTTCGAATTTGGGTCATGTGGAGTCGAAAAGTACGTCAATATGAAAAATCAAACATATGTTGCTCATTTATAATCAGGTGAGCGATTCAGGGCCATCATGGCCCTCTTGTTTTTTTTTTTTATCGAGCCATTGGCACATTTGGCGCCTGAAAGCAGGAACCCTGGGCATTTTTAGGATGAGGATGTCATTAAAGTTTAGAAAGATAGAGTGATAAATTTTTAACAATTGTTTTTCATATAACTTTTGAACATGATAATGCATTTAAGATCTTAACATTTAATGCACTCATATATATTTTAAGTTCATATAAATAATATGGAAGTTGTAAAAATTGATACAGTATGAGATTATAGGATTGCCTTTGTCTTTCTGTCTCTTTTGTATCTATGTATGAATATATGTGTTTGTCTCTCTTTTTTTTCTGTTTCTCACTTTCTCTTGTATATATGATTCTATGAACTATCTTTCTCTCTCTTTGTATATGTATGTATGATTGAATGTGTCTTTTTATGCCCCTGGATCCATAGATCGGGGCATATTGTTTTTGGTCTTTCTGACTGTTTGTCACAAAACTTTAACCTTGACCATAACATGGAAGTCTTTCCACATACAGCCTCCAAACTTTAAACTTTACAGGTTCATGTAACCTTGATCATGCTTGGTGAGCTTTACCTGCCAGGTTACCTTGACCTTCAAATGACTCTTGCGTACAACTACAAAAAAATGTTATCATATTGAAGAACAACATAAGAAAGTATAGGTCTCTAGAGATGATAATTGGAATATGCGCATCGTATATAGGAGGTAGAAGATAATGAAAACTTATATTGGGTTGAAATCACTAAATTGCATGTAGAGAATAATTGTACATGCACTAATTTTCATCATTAATTTTCTAGGCAAACCAGAGGTAGAAGTGCTGCTACTAAAAAAGTGGAGGAGCCAAAGGCAGCCAGCAGAAGCAAAAGCAACAATAAAACACAGGGTAATGTATAGATTCATCAAGATTCTTTGTTTGTCGCCATGGCTTAACATTACACCACTCCATACCACAGAAATTTGTATTAGCTTTGCCAGAGAGATGGACAAAAAAATATTATCCCCCCCCCCTTTTTTTTTCTAAGTATTGCCTTTTGGGACGATTTACAATTTTGTGTAGAAGAACTTTGATACTAGAAATATATTTTGAAGATTTGTTACCAAGTTATAATAAGCATCATCTCTTATTTTCTACTTTGAATATTGATACACCAATGGGCTTGTATTCTGTGAAAATGAATAGGCCTGGTTAAAATTTGATGGATATATAATGACCTATGGGTCTGTGTTAATTTTGACCACTTGTACAGTCATCGACAGTCATGACAGAAAACCTTGCAATTTTTCTTCATAATAATTGAGATGGTTTATGGAATTTTGTGGAAGAAAAGCACTTTTGAAATTAATTCAGATGAGTAACAAGGGTTTAAACCATGGGTCCCTTCTAAATTGTGATTGCGAATGGGTCCTTTTATGGGTACCAGTTGTAGAAGGAAGAGAATCACTGGTATTAAAGAAAATCTTTGTATTAAAGAACATCTTGCTTGACATAGAATAGCATATTAAAGGATGTTGTTATTCATGAATTATAAATTCTATTTGACCATGTTTCAAAATAGACCAAAGCTATTTTTAATCCTCATCTTGTATATCATTATTTTTATTGACTTACCTGTTTTTCAAAGAAAAACTGTTGAGGTATTGTCATCACTCTGGTGTTGTCATTGGCATTGTTGTGAAAAACTTCAAAACTATTAAACCTTCTGTCATCAAATTCACAAACTTCTTCAATATCACAAAGGTTACATTTTCATCAAGGTACATAACTCTTGGGTCCATTTTGACCTAATTTATCTCCCCTTTAAAAAAAACAACAAAAAAAACAACAATACCAAAAAGGCAAGCATTGGCATCCGCATGCATGCTCTTGTTACATCCCCCACTCCCTAGTGATACTCTGAAATCATTAATTTTCGATGGACACTTATTTTCGTCGATTTCGTGGAGGGTTTTATCCACGAATATAAATCCCAATGAAAACTTGTCTTTATATAGACCTTACATTTTCAATAACATAGATCCACAAATTAATGTACCCACGAAATTCCCTTAGGTACATAAACTACGAAAGTTAATGTCAAAAAAATTAATGATTTTACAGTAGTTCATTTTGAGATTAGATTGAGGGTATGGTGCTTAATTGATATTCTTAAACATCTTACATTTTTAGCTCGACTATTCAAAGAATATGAGAGCTATTGTAGTCGCCCTTGCGTCGAGCGTTGGCGTTACAGCTTTTGGTTAAAGTTTTGCATGCAAGTTACTATCAAACTTATATCTCAATAACCATTTATGGTATTGACTTGAAAGTTTATAAATATGTTAAGGGGCATCAGACAACCAAGGTAGATAACTCTTGATGGAATATATTACAAAATATGGCCCATTTTTTAACTTAGAAATTTTGGTTTAAGTTTTGCATGCAAGATACTATCATGCTTATATCTCAGTATCCAGGCATGTGATTGATTTGAAACATCTTTAATATGTTTAGGGGTATCATACTTTCATGGTAGATAACTCTTGATAGAATATGTTACAAATTATGGCCCCTTTTTAACTTAGAAATTTTGGTTAAAGTTTTGCATGCAAGTTACTTTCATGCTAATATCTCAGTATCCAGGCATGCGATTGATTTTAAACATCTTTAATATGTTTAGGAGTATCATACTATCAAGGTAGATAACTTTAATGGAATATATTACAAATAATGACCACCTTTTAACTTAGAATTTTGGTTAAATTTTTGCAAGTTTTAAAAAACTTTTGGACTGAATTTTATGCAAATTATGGCCCTTTTCTAACTTGGATTTTTGGTTAAATTTTGCATGCAGTGTTAGTGTACTTATGTCTCAGTAACTAGGCATGGGATTGATTTTAGACATCATAAAACTATTAAGGGGTATCAGACTATCAAGGTATATCATTTTTGACTATTATTATGTACAGGGTATGTGAAGGGCAAGAATTGAAATAGATTTCATTTGATTTACCAACAAGCATTTTGAATAGTCGAGCGTGCTGTCCTCTGACAGCTCTTGTTTACAATAGATTTAAATAATTAATCATACAAAAACAAACAATGGGTAGCTAATGTAAATCTATAACCCAGTTTATTCAGTGTACAGGGTATTAAAAATATAATGTATTTTATTTTTCTTTTAAGTTGAGGAAAAACAAGGGCGTGTCACCAGGACAGTTGTTCAAGAAGTAGAAGAAAAGAAATCGACAGCAACAAGAGGCAGAAGTACCTCAAAAGCCAGCAAAGCACCAGCAACTCCTAAACAAAAGAAGGAGACGCCTAAGGAAAAGGCAGCAACTCCAAAACAAAAACCTGCAACCCCTAAGCAGAAAGCACAAACAGCAAGGCAAAGATCTGCCACACCTAAAAAGAAGGAAACACCAAAACAAAAAGCAAGTAATGTAAAACAAAGATCAGCCACTCCTAAAAGTAAAGCAGCCACTCCAAGGGGAAGGTCTGCAACTCCCAAACAGAAAGCAGCAACTCCAAAACAGCAGGCAGTTTCTCCTAAAAAGGCTGCAACTCCTAAGCAAAAGACCATTTCTCCTAAGTCAAAGACAGCTTCACCGAAGCTAAAGGCTGTAACTCCAAAAAGTAAGCAGACAACTCCAAAGAAAAAAGAAACCCCTGTCTCACAACAGAAACAAAATCCCAAGAGAACAACTTCTAGATCAAGAAGATCAAATGTTGATGAAGAAATTGAAAAAGCTGAAACTGCAGAAACAGTTGAAAATGAACCAAAAGATTCTCCTGAAGAGGCTGTTGTAAAAGAGGACAAAACTGAAGCAACTGAAGCTGATAATAAACCATCCTCAGATGATAGCGAACTTGTCACAACTAAGGATGATGAGGAAGATGTTGAATCAGAAAGTCCAGAACCAGTGCCTGCAGAAAAGTCTGATGATAAAGCAGAAGAGCCACTAGAAGAATCAGAACAACCTTCAGATGAGGCAGATAAGCCTTCAGGTGAAGCTGAAAAGTCAACAGATGTGGCAGAAACACCCGCACAGGAGGAAAGTGCTGAAAATGCTAATACAGTAGAGGAAGGAGAAGAAAATGAAACGGCTGTAAAAGAACCTGATGAAGATATAGCAGAGGAAGTAGTAGAGAAAGAAGATGAAAATGTTGAGGAGGATCAGGAAGAAATTGTAGATCAGCAAACTGAAGCAGAATCAGCTGTAGTTCAGGAAGCTGCAGAAGAGAAACCCGTTGAAGCCAAAGAAGATACTCAGGCAGAAGAAATGGATACAGGGGTAGATGAAGAAGACATGAAAGAAGATCAAGCAGAGAGTGAACAAATTGGCTCTGAAGAGAAAGAATGTGAGTCTGCAGAGAGTGAACAAGTTGAATCAGTAGCTCAGTCAGTTCTAAAACCAGATTCTGTTGTTGAGATTGAAGATTCTGGGGATTCCGAAGAGCAGATGGAAGTGGAGGCTGACAGCACTAGTGCAGCTAATAATGTAGTCACCATAGATGAAGAGTCAGAGGATGCTGTTATTATAGAAGCTGAGGAAGTAGCAGCAACCAGTAAGCCAGTTGAGACAGTACAGGATACGGTACAAGATGGAAGTGGTGACACTGGAGAAAAGGCTGATAAGCAAGATGTTCAAGGAGTTCAGGAGATATCAGATGATGATGTAGAGGAGATTGGAATAACAGCTGCACCAGTAATTGAAGTTCCAGATGAGGGGGTGAGTAATGCAGAGCAACCTGACAAAGATACGACAATAACTGGGATTGAGATTGGAGAGGAGGTGGTGGAGGATTTGTCAGAACCAGTAACTAATGGAGGCAGTGGTGGGGAAAGTTCACCGAGGAAACGGAAACACGATGAAATGGAAGATGATGGTGTGGAGGAAATAGCAGTGAAACGATCTCGACTCTCAACGGATGAGCAGAGTTTGGAAAATGGCTCTAAATCTGAAGAAGATGTTGCAAAGGATTTTGTTGTAATAGAAATGAGTGATGTGCCTCCATCAAAAAGTCAGGAAGTTGTTGCTAGTCTTCCCACTGACACAGTTGTAACAAATATAGACAAAACTGAACCAGTGAATCCAGTTTATAATAGGGCTTTTGTTCCAAATCCAGCATTTCCTAGTGTATCAGACTCTAAGAAGTTTTCCATTGTAAGTTATAACATATTGGCAGATTGTCACCTACTTAGGAATGACTATAGTTTCACCGAGCAGAAATACTTGGAGCCTGATCATCGCCTCAACAAAATCATAGAAGAGTTGGTGTATCTAGATGCAGATGTTATCTGTCTTCAGGAGGTGGATCCAACATTCTTCTCTGAGAAGTTGTATCCTCAGTTAAAAAGGTATGACATTTTAATTTATAAATGTATAGAGCAATAATATGGTATGAACATTTAACTTATATAAGATGGAATTTTATTTCATTATATAGGGCTTTTTGAAACATGCAACCAAACCAAAATTTTCATTACACTGTTAGGAAATGTCATTATTTTTTTTTTGTACCAGTAATGAATCCTATAAAAAGATTGTTGTTTTTACTATTGTTTAATAATTCAGGGGAAAAATTTAGGAGCGGATCAATCATACAAAAATGACTGAATCTGGGTATATTTATTTGTTATTAAAATAAGCTCTCTTAAGCACAGTGTATCTCAAAGACTCATCCTAAGAACCTACTGCATCTGACTTGTTCAAACTACTGAGTACTGGTAAACCAGTCCAATATGTATGATGGTGTTTGTGCTGATGACATAGGAAAAGTGGAAAAAGTGATTGGAATATATAAATGTTTTATTATTGCTTTTGGAACTGTCCATTATTTATGATTTTAAACATTAAACTGGCTTATCTTCTTGAATTATCCCCCTTAATGATTTTGTAAAAAAAAAAATGTCCGTAGCATACTTTCAATACTATAGGAAGGATTCACTCCAAACCTGCATCATGGATACCTTATGAGGTGAAGTGGTGCATTGCTCAGGAACTCTAGCTCTACCTCCTTAGAATCCTATAAATCTTTAATCCCCCCTCCCTTTTTGTAAAAAGATATTTGTCTATAGCAAATCTTCAATACTGTATTGTGAATGCATTTCAAACTTAGATTGTATGCTATCAGATAATTCATGATAGTTCAATTTATCTGATTAAATCTTTTAAGTATCCACTAGTACTTCATTTTTACAGGAATGAATAATAAAACCAGTCTTCGAATTTTTGGGAACAGGAGAGAAAAATATAGATATCTTAAAAGAAAATCTTCAATAATTTTTTTATTTTTCTCGACAAACTGAAGAATAATAATCTGTTTGCAATTTATTTTTGTCAGTTGTAAGGTCTCTTTTTAGCTTGACTATTCGAAGAATATGAGAGCTATTGTAGTCACCCTTGCGTTGTCGTCGTCGTTGCAGCTTTTGGTTAAAGTTTTGCATGCAAGTTGATATCAACCTTATAACTCAATAAAAATTCATGGTATTGACTTGAAAGTTTATGAATATGTTAAGGGGCATCAGACAACCAAGGTAGAAAACTCTTGACTTAATTTAATATTAATTATGTTCTTTTTTTAACTTAGAAATTTTGGTTAAAGTTTTGCATGCAATAGAAAATTTGAGTAAAGTTTTGCATGCAAGCTACTATTCAGCTTGCATCTCAATAATTCATGGTATTGACTTGAAAATTTATGAATATGTTTAGGGGCATTAGACAACCAAGGTAGATAACTCTTGATGGAATATATCACAAAATATGGCCCCTTTTTACTTAGAAATTTTGCAAGGTACTTTCATGCTTATATCCCAGTATCTTTAGGAATATTCAATTATGGCCCCCTTTCAATTTAGAAATGTTAGTTAAAGTTTTGCATGCAAGGTACTTTCATGTTTATATCTCAGTATCCAGGCTTGCTATGGATTTGAAACATCTTTAATACATTTATGGGTATCTTACTATTAAAGTAGATAACTCTTGGTAGAATTTATTACAAGTTATTGTCCCTTTTTAACTTAGAAATTTTGGTTAAAGTTTTGCATGCAAGGTACTTTTATGCTTATATCTTAGAGTCCAGGCTTGGAATTGATTTGAAACATCTTAAATATGTTAAGGGGTATCATACTTTCAAGGAAGATAACACTTGATGGAATATATTACAAATTAATGCCCATATTTAACTTAGAAATTTTGGTTAAAGTTAAGCATGCCAAAAAATTCATACTTGTATTTCAGTAACCAGGCATGGGTTTGATTTAAAACTTCTTTACTATGTTCAATGATATCATACTATAGTGGCAAATAGTTTTTGACTGAATATAATACAGATTAGGGCCACTTTTTGACTCTGACTTTTTGGTTAAAGTTTTGTATGCAAGCTACCATCCAGCTTGTATCTCAGAAATTGTTTATGGTATTGACTAGAATGTTTAGGAGTGTGTTCAGGGGCATCAGAAAACAAGGAGGATAACTCTTGGAATTTTAATTTTATACAGATTATGGTCTTTTCAAACTTGGATACTTGATTAAAGTTTTGCCTGCACAGTGTTATTATGCTTCTGTCGCAGTAACTAGGCATGGAATTGATTTTAGACTTCATAAACATATTAGACTATCAAGGTATATCATTTGTAGGTTGTCTGTTTTTGGAAGAAAAAAATACAAGCTATTGTCGTAACTCTGGCGTCTGCTTTGATGTCATTAGTCATCGTCCGGAATCTTAACGTTGGCCATAACTTCTCTACAATTCAATATACAACTTTCATGTTTGGCATGCATATTCATCTTGACAAGGCCTATCCAGACATATGCAAATTTTTCACCGATTGAACTTGACCTTTGACCTATTTTTGCTGAAACTTTTGAAAACTTTGAAATGCCTGTCATTTCAGAACCTTTGACCTATTTTTGAAATGTTTGACAAAAAACTTTAATGTTGGCCGTAATTTCTTTACTTTTGACATACAGATTTTTATTTTGGGTATGCCTATTCATCTTTGTAAGGGCTATTCAGATATACCTCAACATTTCATCTACTGACCTTGACCTTTGACCTATTTTTGCTGTAACTTGAAAACTTAAAATTTCCCGTCATTTCAGAACAATTACCAACATGGCACTGATATTTCAGATGTGAATTCCTTGTGTCAAAACCTTTCCATTAATATTACTTTTTTGGACTTTTGACATTGACCTTTGAACTTTGGCCTATATTTGAAATGTTTAACTAAAAAACTTTAACCTTGACCTTTGACCTTATTTTGTAATAACTTTGGACAAGTTTTAAAGTAGAATTTAAAGTAGATATTTCTCTGCCATTTTCAGTATTATTTTATTTAAAACTTAATAAACTGGTTTTTCATCATATGAACCTGTGCAGGTGTGATTTTGGTCATGATTTTTTAGGCATATAATAAAGAGCTTTTTTTAATTTTAAAAATGTTTAAATTTTAATTTTTTTTCAAAAACTCAATGTGTTAGCAATTGTGATTTTTTGTTTACATATTTTACATCTTTGTGTTGTATACATTCTATTCCATGCATAGGTCAAGGTCATCCTTTAAGGTCAAATTTAAATGGTATGGTAATTCAGCTTTGCATTTGAAGGCTTACAGTTTTAGTTGTGATTTTCAAGGTCAACTTTTTTAAATGTTTAACAAAAATATAAAACTTGGGCAAAAACAGACCAGCGTTGGCACCCGCATGTGGTGATCTTGTTGACTATTATTATATACAGGGTATATGAAGGGCAAAAACTGAAATATATTTCATTTGATTTACCAACAAGCATTTTAAATAGTCAAGCGTGCTGTCTTCTGATAGCTCTTGTTATATGATCCAATGATGAGTGCTGTATATTCCCTGTACCGGCGAAAAAACTGACATTGTCACAGCTTTTATTTGACTATTACTAAGGGTGTTATGAATATGATACGCTTACCGAACGATACGATACGTATTGCGATACAGTGGTCACGATGGGATATGTATCACGATACGGGGGTTTTAAGCTTTGTCAACCTTGTTTCCTAAAAGAGTAAAAAAAGAAATTCTTAATTGTTTTGATATATTAGGCATAGTTTTATAATCATAATAAATACAAATTAAGTTGTGCTTTCTGTAGAAACATTTTTTTTTTTTAAATTTTAAATTATTAAATAAATGAAAAAAAAATCAGTTAAGTCATTAACATAAAAACACTTATTTTATAGGATTTAATTTGTTGTTCACTGATAAAAATCTTGTTTAAACGTCATTAAATAATCAAAAGTAATAACAAAACTACATGATCTTGCCGTATTTATTGCAGATACTTAATTAAACTTACAAGATTTATTTTAACCCTTTCCCTCATAGAGGATACCATGAAAAGACCTATGCGAACAGCATAAAACCAGATCAGCCTGCGAGTAACTCGCAGGCTGATCAGGTTTTATGCTGTTCGCTCTCCTCAGTGGTCTGGTAATGAGGATTTTACAATTAAATTTGGTAAGGTTTGAGTTTGGCTTTCTGCAGATCAGGCTTTATGTGGTACCTATTGAGTGGTCAAAATGAGTCTATATGAGGGAAAGGGTTAAATGTTTATTCCATAATAGACCTCAGCAATACAGCAACTTAAATATTTTCAAAGAAATCACTAAAAATGATACTTGAAGTTGAAGCATCCACATGTATACCAAGGAAAAACATCTGCAGTTCCAGTCGGATGAAGTTTTGTTTTCAAATATTCGGTTAGCGATAATTTACAGCAAGGCATTTAATTGATCCCATTTTATATAGATCAGTATCTTTCATGTAGTTACATTTAGTTAATTTATACTATTAATGTGCAAAACAAATTTGGCAAACTTGACTTAGTGCCATTTTGAAGGAATTGATGTATGGCAGATTGAGACCTACGTAGTCAAATTTTTGTATTACCTGCTGTAAGCAGAGGTGACACTTAGGGATTACTTTTCATTGTCTGTCTGTCTGTCACACTTTTTCCGTCATGCTTCAGCAGGTGACACTTGTTCCGAAGAGCACAAATGTTGTGTATTTTATAGCTTGATATCTAATCAGAGAGTGACTTTCTAGGGTTCTTATGCTGGAGTAATACAGAGTGTTCCAGAGACTTTCTCAACATAATTGAACTTGAAATTTGAATCAGCTGAGAAGTTGAAAAAAAAAAAAGCGTTGTGAGCACTGCAAATTGATCAAACTTAGTTTTAAAGCATGGTAATCATACTGAAGTTTGAGTATGAGTATGACTTTGAACAGGTTTGAGACCATGGGGGTATGATAAACTTAAACCCTGATTTTCCACCATTTATTGCCCTCTTATTCTCTTATGATTAACCCCTGTTTTCTATGTTCAGCGCTGGGTATGAAGGACTGCATATAAAGAGGACCAAGGATTACTTCAATGAGGGTGAAGCAACATTCTACAGGACAAACCGCTTCACGATGGTCGACTCCAGCAGCTGTTGTCTGGCTGATCTCGTGGAAAAGGTTTGAACCTCACAATTTTTTTTTTTTGTCTGGGTTGTATCTATGTGGATGCTGGCCGTGCCCATGGCTTTAGGGTACTTTAATATGCAGTGTTACACTGTTAATCAAAATGACCAACTTACGGGAACTCAGTATTGTAGTGAGAATGTATGAAATAAGAAAATGTTGAGCGTAAAAAAAAAATAATGATAAAGAAATCATAAGAAAATGGACTCTGTTTATTGATCTTTATTAATAAGACTTTTCTAAATATTGGTGTCACACTGGTCTGCATTCTGTTTTAAATCAGAAAAATGACATATAATGTTATTGGACTTGATAATATGAGTCACTTATCTTGATGATAATTTCTTGTTTAAGTTTGCTAGTTATTAAACACATTGTCTTTAATTAAAATCAGTCAAGTCTAGACTTCTACTTATGATAGAAATGTGCAAAAAATTGTCACTTTGGTAAATTGATGACTAATTTACTAAGCAAATGCAGATTTGCTGATGTATACATGCCATTACTTTTGACAGATTTTGCTTTATTTTTTTATATTTTGACTGAAATTAAGATGGCTAATTGGGAACGTGTCTACTCTATTTTCCTCAGGAGTTGGTGAATGGTGTAGAACCCGCGGTACAGGCTGCTGTCAAACAGTACATGGACCTAGCTGACGTTCTGCTTGTCACAAGACTCAAGTGTCAGTTGTCTGGTCAGGAGGTCACCGTTGGCAACATCCATGTCCAGTGGGGTCAGATGAAGCTGCAGGATGTCCAGTGTGTACAGGTCAGTGAATAGTGACCACCAGCTGTGTACTTGATAAAGTAAACTTGTCTTTGACCAGTTACCAATTCTATGGCAACGTGTGTTAATTGAAAACTTGTGGTTGGGAGTTCATGCAGGGCAAAATTTTCCCTAATTTGGTCTAGAAATGAACAAACCTCCCTCTGGTTGATATGTTTATGCCATATAATTTGCATATCATGAAAAGTAT
The DNA here is from genome assembly GCA_021229015.1 of Solen grandis. Classification (NCBI taxonomy): domain Eukaryota; kingdom Metazoa; phylum Mollusca; class Bivalvia; order Adapedonta; family Solenidae; genus Solen; species Solen grandis. The sequence goes on along the minus strand of CM037784.1, from coordinate 62,630,354 downwards.
GAGATGTGTAGTCAACCAGTTTCAACTGAAGAATGATGTAAGCCTTTTTAGTCACAGATATATATGTCAACTCGTGTGACTTTGGAACTGTGATAAACTTCGTCATTTCATACTCAAATTCCTTCATTTAAGCGCAAGTAAGGAAATTCTGGAGAAGTGAATATGTAATCATTTAATATATAGTGGAAAAATGTTTTTTCTTTAACAAATTAATAATTATCTAGCATAATGACTTTTTGTTTTCAATATACTCTTTAAAACAACATGTGTATGAATCACCCAGAAAGAACTCCTGGTATTTTTTAGGCTCCTGCATTGATAGATCAAAAACATAGATTGTTTTTGGTCTTTCTGTTGTCACAAAACTTTAACCTTGACCATAACACGGTAGTCCTTCCACCTACAGCCACCAGACTCATTATTGAAAAAACATTTCAAATTTACACTAAACCATTCTCTATATTGAAAATAAACCCCCCTTGTACTACTTTCAATCATGTAATTAATAGTAAGTGTGTACTTATTGTAGCTAGCAGTGCTCCAAGAGCAGGATAGCCCGGCGCCCGGGGCTCCTCTATTTTCAATCCGGGCCGGTCACCATTTTAAAATATCTTGCCCGGCCGGGCGCCTCTAAAAAGTCCGGGCGCATTGAACAAATTTTTAATCTTGCCCGGACCCTCTATAAGTAATCCATTTCATTATCATCATTTATAAACCTTGCTCGAGGCAAAACGCGCTAATCACAATAAATATCACCGAACGTGACCTTGTCATAGGGGTAGTTTACATTCTGGTTCAACCAATCGATAACCGCTATGGATACAAGCTACACAATAACTACGTCATGCGGTGTCGGTCTCTTTTATCCGAAAATAGAAACAGAAGCAATTGCCGAACGTGATTGGTCGCGATAAAAATAGACTTATGAATATTAATTAATTTATACATCATTCGGGTATCTACTGTACTTTTCTATATATATCTTTATTTCCTCCAATATTGAAGATTATAAACATTGATATAAACATGAAGCACAAACATGTGATACAAACATCAAGCACAAACAAATCGAAAAACTACCTATATATTGATATGTACATGTATATACAGCTAACTGACATACAACTAGTTAATAGAACAACCGAAAATAGAAACAGAAGCAATTGCCGAACGTGATTGGTCGCGATAAAAATAGACTTATGAATATTAATTAATTTATACATCATTCGGGTATCTACTGTACTTTTCTACTCTGCGTTTGAAGAGAAATTGTTGTTTTAACAAGGGTCTATTTGAAAGACCCTGTATTAACGGATTAAGGCACCGATAAAGGACTCGTTATTAATTAACTAATGGTGTGATTAGCTACTGTCTGTGAGTCGACCAAACTGTCAAACCATCTTATTGTTAACAGGTAAGCAAACAATTAAAGATCCACTACTCGCGATTGACCAATTGTCCAACTTATTGTATTAATCGCTAATTGATTATCACAAGAATGCTTTTTAACAAAGAATAAATAAAATGAGTAAAATAATGGGAATTAAAAAATACAAAAAACCTAAGTTGATTCAGTATGTAAGTTTACTGTCAACGGAAAAGATGTTGAAGTTCTTGCTTAAGCCTCGCGATAAAGGCGAAAACGAAAGTAAAAACGTAAGGCAGAAGAGCCCGACAAAATCTACGAGAGTAGTAAACGTAAACGCGTGTTTCAATCCAAATGGTTAGAGAGTCATGAGTGGCTACGCTATGACAGTGATCTTGATAAAATGTTCTGTGTTCATTGTGAAAAGTTCCCTTCTTTGGCTGGAAATAATGTGTTTGTGTTAGGAACTGATCGGTACAGGATCGACCCAATCAAGTCTCATCTTTCCAGTAGTGCTCATAAAGCTTGTTCAGCACAATATATGAGATCAACAGGGAAAGTAACACCAACTGTTCCAGTAGCAGCTACACCATGTGGGGCGTTGATTCAAAAGCTGTCTGATGATAGAATGAAGAGAATGCGCGTTTTGTTCAATACAGCATACTACTTGGCTACGAACATGAGACCCTTTTCTGATTTCAAAGGACTGTGTGATCTACAGGAGATGAATGGTGTTCAAATAGGAAATATGTACCGTAACGATATGGCTTGTAGAGATTTCATAACCAGTATCCATAGTGTAATTAGTCAGGATATTAAGTCACGTACATCAAAGTGCAAGTTTGTGTCAATCCTAGCTGACGGGAGTACAGATGTATCTATCAATGAACAAGAAGTGGTCTATATGAGGTATGTGTCTAATGGTAAAATCATAACCGATTTGATAGACATTGTAGACCTTAAGTCATCAGATGCCACTGGTGTAATGGACGGCCTCGAGAATGCAACAGCAACAATTGGACTATCGTTTGACGACATGTGTCAGGTAGAGAATAACAAGCCAACTCTTGTTTGTGCCAATTTCGACGGGGCATCAGTGATGCAGGGTCTCAAGACTGGCACCATGAGAAAGATCCTCGACAAAGTGCCCTGGACTATACCTATGCACTGTGTTGCACACAAGCTTGAGTTGGCTGCACTCGACGCCGTTAAAAGACAGGCGTACCTGAAGAAGTTCGAGGAAGTGGTAAAAGGCATTTATTGCTTTTACCACTTCAGTCCAAAGAGACGACGAGAGGTTAAAGAGATAGCCATGGTTCTAGAGTCCCCTCTATTCCACATCAGTGGTATAAAGCAGGTAATACAATATGACAATAGAAACAACTGAACTAAGTTATAAAATACAATGTAATTAATCAAATAAAAGTATAGTTTTGAAAACTGTAATTTGTTGACTGTATTAAAATGGAGGTTAACACATACATTACATAGGTCATTGTGCACATACATGTAAAGTTCTTTTGAATGAATTATTTTAATAAATTAAGCTTCCAATGAATAAATCATGTTTTATCCTATTTTTTTAAAACTTGCTGCAATATATAATCAATTAAAAGGCATAAAAGAAAAAAAATCTGAAGCCTTTTTTAATAGTTAAACATGGACACTAATAATTTCAATGTGTGTTTCATCTATTTTTGTTTCATTTCAGGTCCGATGGCTTTCCAGCAAAGCCAAGGCACTCCAGGGTCTACGGAAGAACATCAACATCATCAGGACCCACTTGGAACATGTAGCAGAGAGAAAGTCATCCGACGAAGCTGCTAGAGCCAAGGGATACCTGCGCGACATCAAAACGAAGAAGTTCATCTACATGCTACACATCATGTGCGACATCACAGAAATTCTTCAATCCCTGTCCCAGAAGTTTCAGGACCAATCCCTCCTCATCTGTGATGTGTACCCAGCAGCAGAGTCAACACTCCTCCAACTTGAGTCACTGAAGTATGACAAGGGAAAGAACATGAAGGTAAAACAATAATTATGATTTGTATCTAGGTGAAGAAAAATGATGTTTTACTGACACAAAATGAAATATTCTCCACAGAAGTCTTTAAGTAGAGAAATAAAATAAAATACAAAAGTCATACACATAATTAATAACTACTTTAATTAATTACTGAATTTTATTAATAGCTTCATATTATGTTTTTTATAATTGAAAATGCCAATATAATATATTATACAATGATTGCAAATACTCTTTATAAATAAGGTGGTGTCTGTTACCTATTATTATTGAAATTGATTGAATTTTTGTTTGTTTTTAGAAATGTATCAAATATACTTAATTAAGTATTTTTTTCTTTGATGACAGGAATTCGATCTTGGGTTGGACGGTGACCAGTTCCACGGTATGGAAGTGAGTGGCAACCTTCCTGAAGATCTGCTGACTGATCTTGTAGAAGATCTGGTGACATATATTGACAAGCGCTTCACCAACTTCAACCAGGCACCACTGAAGTCGTTTTCCGCCTTCAACTATGACATCTTCCCAGACAACAGGGCCGACTTGAGTCGTCATGGAAGAGAGCAGGTGCAGGAGATTCTCAACCACTTTGAACCTATCTTCCCAGCTGACATTCATGACAAGATCCATCAAGACTACATCACCCTTAAGGTGGAGCTTCGCCAATACAAAGGACTCGACATACCAAAGGCGGATGTGTATAAGAATGTGCTGAGAAGTGATGGTGTATCTGCAAACTCAGCTAAACAACTGCTGGAAGTCATGATGGTGTTGTCACCATCAACAGCCGAATGTGAAAGAGGATTCAGTTTGATGAACAACATCAAAACAACTAGAAGGAACTGCCTGAAGCAAGACACGTTGCAATCACTGATGATGATCAAGTCACAACCAAAATTGACTCCAGAAGCTATTGACAGTGCAATAGGACACTGGGTCACATCTGGCCCTGGTGGCAAGCACACACGAGTGTACAAAATGTTGTAAATCTGATTGTGTCACTGTGATTGACAAAATTTAGTAACTGACCATTTTGTTTATTACATGTAATTAAGATAAACTTAACAAAGACTTAAGTGACAGTGAGATGTGCAAGAAACACAAAAGTTGTTTATGTAGTTAAATTTTTTAAAAAAAAATTCTAAAGGAATTAAAAAAATTAAAAATAAACTTAAAAAAAATGTAAATAGTTAGCAATACTATATAAATTTATAGGTAATTGTCATTATCACTGTTCAAACATACAATGATCTAATTCTAGCTTGTACAAGTTCTAAATTTCAGTTGTCGGTCGTGGTACCTGTTGTAATCAGTATTAATGAAGCTGCAGTGTCCTTGAAAATTAACCTCTGTGTACAAATAATAATACTAGCATAAAATTTTTGTTAATAACTCTTAATACAAATTGAAGTTGTATTATCTCAAATTGCTTAATTTTTAAGGCCCCCCTCCATAGATGGTTTGTTTCATGATTTACAAAATTAATCTTGACCAAAACACGTAGCGCTTTCATCAGCCACAGTAAAACTTTTCAATCACTAAACGTTCTCTATATTAAAATCTCCCTTGTACTACTTTATCATGTATTAATATATAGTTGTACTGATGTGCTAGGACACTGTATTATATGCTGGCTATTCAATGAAATAAAAATGATAGCATAACACTAAAACAAGTTTTTACTAAATTACTTCATTATTTTTATGACATCAAAAGCTTATCTGATCCTCTATTAGATTGGGCTTACTTATCATACTGAGTAAAGGTGATATTTTGGAACTTTATTTTATCTGCAGTAATGAGAGTTACACCCAGTTTAAAGTAAGACAAAAAAATTATATATTTATATATTATGTGTTTTCTCTACCCACTGTCAAACCTAGATAATTTACATGCTCTAGATAACCTCAGCTGTTAAAGAAGTTTATAGGGTAAACTTGTTCATGATCAGTTTGGGAAGTTGTTTCTGTCTTTTCTGTTCTTGTTAATGCATGGTTGATTTTTCAGTTAAATAACCTTTTCTTCATAGTTTTTGAGTTAAAAGTACCATCAAAATTTCATAAAGAAACAATGTTTACTTGTTGTGGTTTTGGAAGAAAAAGTTGACTTTCTCATAGATAAGGTTATTGGAGACAAGAGTGGTTAGACCACCTGCTTAATGTCACAAATGTGTGGGAGATTGTGGCTTTGTTTGCCTTATAGCTACACACCATTGTTAACAAAATCATGACTGGTAATAAGACACTTTAGCTTGTAGAATTTAAGAGTTGTTATTTGTCCGGTGGATGTGTTATCTTATTGGTCTTGGTATCGTGTTAGACATCTGCTGTTATGATGATGCATTGTGACAGCACTCTACCTGTCCCAAGTAGTGGGAGGACTGACCACTATTAATGGGATAGGGATATTGAAACTAAGCAAAAGATGCGACTAATTATAGAAGAGTTAGTTTGAATAATGCATGTGTGCGGTATGTTCTGGGTGAGCAGATAAAATGTATGCATCACCGTCAGTGGTAGGTTAACTGGACTCCTGATATGTGTCAAACATGGCAGTCAGTCTTTTACTTGGTCATGTCACATATACAAATCATACCAGTTTGGTGACAGCATTTTTCTGATTCTGGTATATTGCTTGTATTGATGTTCAACATTTAAACCATTAAGATGTTAGGTATTTAATGAAATAACTCATAACACTGCTTTTATTATTTGCACGAAAGACAGAATATGATGTTATGTAACTCCTTTAGACTGTCTTTACATTAATTTTCTCTTGCAGTGTTTATTTTTGTCAGGTTTTTTTTTAATAAGAACTTATTTATAGTTTAACAACTCATAACACTGCTTTTATTATTTGCACGAAAGACAGATAAGAAAGTGAAAAAAAAAAGTTTACTTTACCCTTTCCTCATATGAGGTACACATTAAATGACTATGGTAACAGAGTAAAATCCAGATCAGCCATGCTGATAACCTATGAGGCGATCAGGTTTTATGGGACGGTTCGCTGCTCTTATGGGAAAGGTCAAATGAGATTTTATAAGTAAAATATCATTGGAAAGGTTTAACATGGTTCTTTGCAGAAGGCTTTAATGAGTCCTTTTGAGTGGGTCAAAATGAGTCTATATGAGGGAAAGGGTCAAAATGAGTCTATATGAGGGAAAGGGTCAAAATGAGTCTATATGAGGGAAAGGGTTAATACAAATGTATTCATATGTAAAGCTGTAAGGATAAGAATAGTCTGAAGAAATCTCATGACCATCAAAATACAAAGCTTGCAGTTAACATACATGATAAATGACATCTCTTATGCAACATGGAAGACTAAACTATCGTTTATTGTGTATCTTGTAACAACCAGACCACATTTCTCTATACTAGGTCGCGAGTGCTGTGAAGGAGATAGTCAGTAAGGCAGGCTCAGACCAGTACCCTCACGTCATCTGCGGAGACTTCAACTCACCACCCCTGAGTCCAGGCTACCTGGTGGCAAGAGATGGCTACCCGAGCGGGGACGACACCATCACTGGACTGCAGCAGATCACCGGGCTACAGATGCCTGACGGGGTGAGAAAATGTTACTCAAACTGCACTACAAACAATAATGTCATTTGTGATCTAGTCATGGCCACCAGATTACAAATCGGATATCTCTGTGATTGGAAAATATTTGGAATTTCACTCTTCCTGTAGGACATGTGCCAGCTTATTTTCTCCCATCTTTCTGTCATATGCAAATTTAATATGCAAAAATATAGTTTATGTGTCACCTGCTGTAAGCAGAGGTGACACATAGGGATAACTTTTCCATTGTCTGTCTGTCCATAACACTTTTTCCATCATGCTTCTTCAGGTGACACACGTGTTCCAAAGAACGCTCTTGTTTAGACATTAACAAAATCCTTTTCAAAACTGTCCACATCATGTTAGTCATTAGCACTCTGATGTCAGTGATAATAATTGTTATGACGAATGGAATTTTCCAGCCCTGTATATAATCATTTCCCCCTGGTAACTGACTAGTGATGAAAATGAACTAGGAAGCATTTCACATATGGTTTGCTGAAGATGACTGTATTTCCTGGAGGTGACCATGCTTAAAGGAAATGGCACTGGCATCTTTATACTTGAATCTTGAACCACCTGCAAGAGGCAGTGTTACGTCAGTTTTAAAGCAGGCAGGAATTCACGGCTCCTTTTGGTTGAAAGAGGGGGCCTTTGACAAAAAAATATTGGAACCATATATAATGTGCTGTCATTTGATAAAAGTAACATTTATGTGTAACTTACCCTTAAATGTTGATGTTGAATTAAGCTCAAAATAAATATATGTCAGACGCTTGTGATAGAGTCTGGTTCAAAAATTACTGTAACCAGTCAAATGCTCCTTATTATGCTAAGTGCATAGAACATGTGGCCATGATAATTTTGATAACCAGTCATAATAAAAGTCTGTATTTGATTTTTAGCTCACCTGAGCACAACATTCTCAAGGTGAGCTTTTGTGATCACTCTGTATCCGTCCTCTGTCGTGTGTTATCTGTTGTTAACAATTTGCTTTAAACAACATCTCCTCTGAAACAGCTGGACAGAATTTGATAAAACTTGGCTGGGATGATCCTTGGGTGAATTGTCACAAAAGTTGCTGAAATAAACTTGATCCATGTAGAACTCTGGTAGTCATGGCAACAGAAAGAAAAAAAATGAAAACTATAAAAATCATCTCCTTCAAAACTACATGCCAGATTTCAAAATGTTTTAGTACAAATGTTCCTTTGGTAACCCTCTATTAAGATTGCAAAAAAATTTCCGATCCATAAAAAAAACATGGTCCCCAGGGGCGGGGCTAATTTGCCTTAAATGTGTATAGTGAAAACTTTAAACGACATCTCCTCTGAAACCAATGGACAGAATTTGATTAAACATGACAATGATGATCCTTGGGTGAACTTGCACAAAAGTTGCTAACATAAACTTGATCCATGTAGAACTCTTGTTGCCATGGCAATGGAAAGAAAAGAATTATGAAAACTTTAAAAATCATCTCCTTCAAAACTACTGGCCAGATTTCAAAATGTTGTAGTACAGATGTTCCTTGGGTAACCCTATACTCAGGTGAACTTTCCAGGGCCTCTATGGATATCTTGTTTCCCTTCTTTATCAGGGGCTGTCAATAGGTGATTTCCCTCTAAAAAAATCTTTAAATTTATGCAGTTTTCCCCAAATTTGCATTTTACTCCAGAATTTTTCTTTCCCTTATGAAAAAAAAATGGTGATATGTTCCCCCAAAATATGATATAAGGCCCCTTCCCCAACATATAAAATAAAGAACTGCCATTGTATTTTTGGCCAATAAATTGAATGGATTGGTCATAGGACTTAAGTTGGAGTTTGTCAATGGAATGGTGTGACCTTGTTTTCAGACCAAGTCCCTGGTGGACAAGCTGTGGCCAGCCTTCCAGCATACCTCCTCTTCCCTGAAGAGTGTCTACAATGAGGTTATGGTAAGTATCATCGGAACATTCCAAAATTAGAAAACAGTTGGCTGAAATACTGTCCATGGGAGGCTTAACAAACAAACCAATGAACTCCATACAGTTATGTACTTTATTTCCGTTTATTCAGATTTAATGCATTCATATGCACAGTTTATTCCAACGTCAAAATACATATATGGAAAACATTCATTCATGATCGAATATGTAACCAGTGTCAGGAGTAGATTTGTTAACCCTTTCCCTCATAGAGAAAACCATGAAAAGACCTATGCGAACAACATAAAACCAGATCAGCCTGCGAGTAACTCGCAGGCTGGTCTGGTTTTATGCTGTTCGCTGGTCTGGAAATGAGGATTTTACAATTAAATTTGGTAAGGTTTAACTGTGGTTTTCTGCAAATCAGGCTTTATGTGGTACCTACTAGAGGTGAAACAACTAATCGCGGTTCAATAAAAATCACGATATTTAGTCCTCAATTCAATTCGATTCGATTCAATGCAGAAACATACGTTTTCGATTCGATTTTTTACCTTTTGTTACACAAATGTCTTCACGTTGAAATTTACAAACCATGATGCTGAACACGTCCGTAAACAATGGTTGGTTAAGCTAGACCTAACGTGATTGGTTAAAGCTATCTGCTCGGCCAATCAGTTTTCATTTAACACATGCAGGTTTCAGCGAGTTCGATCAGGAAACTGTATTTGGTACTAAAGTTTACCAATGAAGTTTGGATGAAACACGCAACTTTATCTGAGTAATTTTGACAATGAATTTACCAAATTGTTTCTTCAGTCCAGTTAAATAGTAGTAAAAATATTGCCATTGTTTTTAAAGGTTTTTTTTTTCTTTAAAAAATTTCATTTAAAGCAATGTAACCCGGGTCATTCCGAACTCGTCCATATTTGCGATGGCTGATGCAGCTGAAATTCGTTTACGTGCGCCTCCTTCCTTTCGGGAAGGTGTCAACGATAATCCAACATGCAAAATATGTTATGCAGACATAATGTGTAAATCTGGAAACACCACCAATTTACAAAATCATCTGAAAAGAAAACATAATATTGACATTTCGTCTACTAATGTCGGTTCGCCAGTATCGGCACCTAGCTCCACTGACCCAAGTGCATCAAAATCAGTGAAAGACATATTTAAGCTCAAACAAAAGCTCCCTGCATCCAGTGAACGCCACCACTCAGGCAACTGCAGCATTCATTGCTATGGATATGAGACCGTACAGTGTGGTTGAAAATAAGGGCTTTCAGTACTTGATGAGCATTGCTGAGCCACGTTATTGTCTACCTAGTCGAACACATTTTGCACAGACTGTTCTCCCTGGCCTCTTTGGTAGAGTTAAAAGAGGGTTATCAATGACCTCAGTAACATAGGGCATATCCAAATATCATTAAATCTCTCATGTGAAACTTCTGCCATGATTTAAGAGGTTTTTTTTAAAATTTTTATGTTAGTTACATCATGTTATGTAGGTTGCAGATTTTTTATCAACCCCTTATAATTATGAGTTCTTTTAACAATAGAGTTCTTCTTAAAATATGGTTTTGTTTTTTTATTCTATTCAATATTTCACTTTTGATTTATATATATTGATTTGAATAAAAAATAATCGAATTGCTTGATAACAAATCGAAATCGAATCGAATTTTTTTTAATCGTTTCACCCCTAGTACCTACTGAGTGCGTCAAAATGAGTCTATATGAGGGAAAGGGTTAAATAACCGTTTTATTTAGTGACCAGATTGCTGTTTTGTTTGACTGTGTATTCTTATCTTTTATAAGTTGGGAGACATAGACGTTTGCATTTTATTCCTGATCTAAATTTGAAAGAAAAAAACAAATGTGATTGATGGTTTCAGGGCAGTGAACCAGCGATCACTTCGTACAATGGAGTGATGAAGGACACTGTGGACTACATCTTCTACAGTTCAACCTCCCTGGACGGTGTGGGGGTGCTACAGACTGCCCCACCCGAGAGGGTACAGGAGACTGGAGGTACACCAAACCTCTTCTTTCCCTCGGACCACATCTCACTGAAGGCTGTCTTGGCGTTTAAGTAGATAGACACTGCAATATATCTGTAAGTCAGAAATATGTTCACTGTGCTGTTTTGTACTTTACTTTCTTCAATTTTAGTCTCCTACTGCTGTCTGGAAATATGGATAACATGAAAACCATATAAGATAAATTGATTTAACTTAGCTCATATATGAATAACTGGCAAAGCTTGGTATATGAATAGATGGCAATATTGAGTTTAGAAAAATCACTTTTTTTTATTTGATCTTGGATCAAAATTCTAGTTGCTATGGTAATGGAAAAAGTCAAAAGATGACATTAACAGATGTATCTTTTGATAATTTGAAAGGTATACTAGCTAGATTAACCCTTTCCCTCATAGAGGAAACCATGAAAAGACCTATGCGAACAACATAAAACCAGATCAGCCTGCGAGTAAGCAGGCTGATCAGGTTTTATGCTGTTCGCTGCTCCTCAGTGATCTGGAAATGAGGACTTTATAATTAAATTCGGTAAGGTTTAACTGTGGTTTTCTGCAGATCAAGCTTTATGTGGTACCTATTGAGTGCGTCAATATATATCAGTCTGTATGAGGGAAAGGGTTAATGAGAATCAGTATGTGAACAGATGGGGAATGTAGGGAATATGCACCATACCTGTAGGGGACTTGTGTGTTGTAAGCAGCACCATAGACTTGTCTAGGTTAACTTAACATAGGGCATATTTCTTATGTAGTGATAATTTGTCCAGGTTCATTTTGTCAGAGTTATGCCCCTTTTTCGATTTGAGAATTTTCTGTGTTTGTTGAATTTTTTGTTAAGGTCCATTTCTCAAAAACCATCAAAGATAGTTACAATTAACTTGGAATATTTGTTAACTATCAAAAGGGGAACCCATCTGAAAAGAAAAGTTCACCCTGACATTAATTTTGACAGTAATGCTCATGTTTAGACATTGAATTTTCTGTGGTACATTTTTTGTGAAGATCATTTTCTCAAAAACTGTGAAACAAATTCACTGATTTTGTATAATTGTACCAGTTTTAACTTAGATTTTTCTTTGCTGTAAATTTAAAAAATTTCAGGTTCACTTGAAACTTGAACACTGCAAACAGTAAAAGCTAACATAATACTATCAAGCACTGAGAAAGATCGAGCATGCTCTATTTAGACAGCTCTTGATTTGTCTCTTTGTCTTTCTAATCCCTGCAACCCTTTGTTTTCTTTTCTTCACAGTTTGACCATCCACCATCAGCCACTGACAGCCAGTTTACTCCCAAACCCACACTGGGTAAATAGATCTCTCTCCTGCTCTCCAGATGGCAACATCCATTGCTTTACCATAGCAACAGACAACAAGCAGGAAAACAGATGCATCACTCTGATGCACAGTCCAGAAGTCATGTGGCAGTTGAGCTTTCAGAAATATGATTTTGTATTAAATAGAAATAGATCGATATCAAGATGAATGTCAGCCATTGTAAGCCTTATTTGTTCTTCATTGAGAATTGTCATTATAAGTTTTTTATGGAAACTCAAGTCATGCTTCAGTTGTGGTTATAATGTTGTGAGCTGATAGGTCCTAGGTTTAGGTATTCTTAAATCACCCCTTGGAGAGAATTAAATCGTGAAGACAGCTAAGATTCTGATCTCTCTTCCATGTGACATGTCATTCACTGCAGGAGAGCCTTGTATACTGGTCATGTTTTATGTAAAATCTCTTCAACCAGTGACTTTAGGATTGTGTTTTTGTTTGGACAACGGCAGTTAATTTAAATTTAAAGAAATAAGATCAAACATTACTGTAATGTGTACATATTTCACCATGGTCTGATATTAAAGAGATGAGTGAGAAGATATTGGTAATAGTTTTCAGTGATTCACTTTATTTAAAAGAACAACTCATTGTTTTATTATAAAACCTTAGGTTTTGTTGTAATCTATCATTCAGGATTCATTGTTTTCATCACAAACGTCATTTCCATAAAAATAATAATTATGCATTGAGTTTTGTTAAGATGAAATACATAGGATTTCAGAGTTCTATATGGTGTATGTATCATTTAAGGTAAAGTCCCTGTAATGGTTTCATTATATTTCGGACCTCATAGCCTTTCACGGAGATAACCAAGGTTTCCTTATGTTTCATTAGGGTATCTTGGTTATCTTGGTAGAGGTTAAGTGGTCCAAGACATAGTGGAACCATTACAGGGACTTTACCTTTACACTCCCACAGTCTCATTGATTTATCAACCATAACTGTCATTTAGTGTTATTATAAACTGAAGGTCAACTGTGCCTTCCCCTGACCTCTCTTTATTTCACATGTCTCTAGCAGATACAGGGAAGATAGACATATTATCATCGTAAATAACATTCACTTATTTTTTATCTCAAACAATGCATTGTGTCAGCTAAATAATCATTTTATAGATTGAATGTTTTAGATCATACAAATACAATATTGTAAATGCATGTTGGGTCTTTAAAATTAGCAAATTCTTGCAAGCTCTGGTTTCAGGCTGACAAGTGTTCATCAGGTCTTATCCCATTGCTCCTGTATGTGCCAGAGCATTTGGTCTGTACTTCAACGAAACGTCTCTACTTGAGAATAATTCTTGAATCTTTGCATCACTCTAATGTTTAAGACTTGGAAGAAATTGAATTTCATGTATTTTTAATAAGAGTATGTTAAAAGTTATTTATTCGTATTTCAACTTGCTGTGTCAGTTATAGGCTACACTGTTTAAAAACTTCAATCATATAAGTGGAGGAGATAAGGTGTGGTCCTGGAAAGGAAAAATCACAGTTACTGTTCTGCAACCTTTTTTTTAATATAAAGGGGATAGGAGGATAGTTTGTCAGTTCACACATTTGTCCCATTAGTTTGTCTCTCAGGTCTGTGCTCTCCCTCCCTCTTTTCATCTACAAACTTCAATGTTTAACATTGCCATACCATTATCATTGTTGGTGTATACATTGGTGTAAATATGTCGTATACAAAGATCGATGAAGTCTGTGTAATAGAACCACTATCAGACTTGAAATCATAGGATTCTCACATTACTGCACAATCATCCCTCCTCTTGTACCTGTACACAATTGAAATGAAGTTGAGGATTAGTAAGTTAGTTAACAAATCAGATTCTGCCACTGCGATGGTTTACCAAAAAAGTTGCTAGGTTTGTAGAGAATAAATTTTTAAATCTTTGCATCACTGTAATGTACAAGACTTGGAAGATATTGGAGTTCATGTATTCAGCAGCAATGGTTTACCAAAAGAATGGCTAGGTTCGTTTGTTATGAAAATGCTAGGCAGATGGCTTTGAATAGTTTTCAGAAAAATATCTAATAAAATCTCTGTTAATACTATGGTTTTATTTATTTAGGGTTTTGCATAAGTGGAAGTGTTATTTGGAAATATGAAGGACGCTGTAGCAGGGTAAACAGGGTTGATGGTGTTTGTTTGACACAAGAGATTGAATTACAGGGGGAAATCTAAATACTTGTATAAAATTGTTTGCGTTCGTTTTTTTTCTGGCATGGTGTTTTTTTTTAATGAAGTCTGTTGTATATAGATGTACAATTCATTTTTCTTGTGTACTTGTATTGGATTATCCATCTGTAATACCATGCTGAATATCAATACCAATACTATTGAAAGAACTTGTGTCTCTAATGGTATGAATGTATTTTTATTTTCACTATTTGAGCATAATTTGATTTCCTTTAATTATTTTTATCATGATTTTGTTTATATTCATTTGAAGTAATTTTATGGTCATAATTCATAACCTGTATGTTTAGTCCTCTGATAACACCCCATTATTTGCTAGTCACTCACTTCATAATCAGATATATTAATTTTCCAGGCAATATTTGTAGTAGCCTTCCATGTGGTTGAAACCTTGACAGATGTGAACTTTATCTGCATGTAGAGTCAGATCCGTTTCATTAGCCACTTGTACTCACCAACCATCCTTGTCTTAGTAAGATTCCAGAAATATTTTATATGTATCACAGATTTTCTCCTAGAATCCTTTAACCGCAATTATCACTCACTAAGGGTAACAAATAAATGTCCACTCCTTGTCTGGCCACTAAGGTGGGTTTGACTTGATGTGTATCACACTTTCTGTGTATTATCTTTGTCCATTACAGCAGGGGTTCTATCATGTTTTGTAAGAAAGATTCGACTTTTTTCAGGTCTGAACCAGTAAATATGCACATTTTGATGTTATTAAATCATTGTGTCACACACACTGTTTTGTTACATTGCATACCTTACCTGGTTGTCTCATTCACAGTAATAACTCCCTCATTTGACATTTACGATTTTCTGGAGATGTAATAAATCTGTAAAATGTAATCTGAAAGCTGCCCTATCACTGATTGATTGGTTGATATATGGTGTATAGAAATCAGACAGGGCTGATAAATGTATAAGCTGAATTTTGTCATTATTGAAACCTGAATTTCATTCCACCAACACCACAGAAATTATTTCTATGACAGGAGCACATATTTTATTTCAAAAAGTCTTCATAAGTAATTTAATAGGCTTTAGATAGAACATTAATGACGACATGCAACATAATTGACGACATGCAACATTAATGACGACATGCATTATTAATGACGACATGTAACATTAAGGATGACATGCAACATAAATGACGACATGCAACATTAATGACGACATGAATGACAACTGACGACATGCAACATTAATGATGACGACTTATGAATGCAACATTAATGAAGACATGCATTATTAATGACGACATGTAACATTAATGACGACATGTAACATTAAGGACGACATGCAACATTAATGACGACATGAATGACAACTGACGACATGCAACATTAATGACGACGACTTATGAATGCAACATTAATGAAGACATGCATTATTAACGACGACATGTAACATTAATGACGACATGTAACAGTAATGACGACATGTAACAGTAATGACTACATGCAGTCCAAGTACTCGTGACACTTCAAGATTGGTGGAATTCATGCCAGGTTATACATCAGTTGATGAAAATTTTTAAAACAACAATTTTGTTTTATTTTTGTATTATAACTTTTTATTCTGTACATTGTATGTTTATATGGTCCTTTATTGGTTGCTTCCCCGGCTTGTTTTGGATCAGCTTAAAATGTTATGCCTTTTTAGTTTGGTTTTAGTTTCAGCTACTATGTGACCAATTTCAACCTTTATGTAAATTAATTGGAAGTGCACTATCATTTCATCTTCATGTTCATAATTTTCTCATTATCTGAATTGTGGTCAAACCGATTCCATTCTCAACAGTGTACATGTTATGCATTCACCATAGGTACATTTATTGGACATACACGGACTTTCTTAAGCAGACTTATCTAATGTACTATAGCTGTAATTCTGAAATCATGAATGTGTAAGGTAAGCTTCATTGCGTTAATGGGTTTAAATGGGTTACTTTTGACTTATATCGACTAGCAGCTGATGTTGAAAACAGGAGGCAGTAGGTCACGTGTGTCTTTGTGTGCGCATTATCAGCAGTTGGAGAGTCGGTGACCCAGAGAGATGGGAACAGTTTTCACGTGGAGTTAGGTACAGCACTATTTGAATGAACTGTTTAAAGAAATAATTGATGTTGAATTTTTCTGTTTAGTTTTTATTTAAAGCGTTGCTTTGTTTTAAAGTGGAGGCTATGCGTGATTATTTGTAATGGACAAGTTTATAATCATCTTTGTCCACGATGTTAAACACGGCACAATTAATTTCTTGGAATAATTCAAACATCTAGTTCTCATCCAATATAATCGTATATTTTTGTTCATGATTTCATTAAATTGTGGATTCAATGTGTGTTACTCTTTTATATTGATATCCATATCTCGAGTGTTGTTTGGGAGTGTGTGTGAGAGATTTATTTCTCGACAAAGACTGGTTCTTAAAGGTAAAACCAGGTTTCATCACCGGTGACCATCTTCTGAACGACTGCCTACAATTATGACAATTTTCAATGAATTTCGATTCATTTCTAACCTTATTTTGTTTTCCTTAAGCGTTAAGGGAACCCAGTGGGCGCAAACCTCTCGTAGCCTGAGTAACTCACGTATTATCTTAAAAATACTTGACGAATAATTGCAAGTTATGTCTGCTGTCTATTGCATTAAAACGTGCATCTACATCACTGAATGTAACGCTTTTTTCAACGGAAATAAATCTTGCTCTTCTAGGTTCAATTTTAACTGCCCCATCCTCACATCTCGCACCCACCTGTGCTGTACAATTCTGGAAATCATTTTCTCCATAAACTCTACGTCCGAGCTGTGCTCTTTTATATAAAACCAAGAGTTGTAAACCTCCGCACAGCTTGCACTAAAATTACGTGCACCGCTAATCTCGGCACTAATCTTAACGAAGACGTCTCCCCCCTATGCTGTAAATGCATGTAATTTGTGCGTTAATAACTCTCTTTTCTCTCTCTCTCTCTCTCTCTCTCTCTCGTGGGACCGCCGTGGCCGAGTAGTAACAGTCGTATACTACAAGTCTTTCAGCCCCTCACCGCTGTGGGTTCGAATCCCGGTAGGGACTTCGGATTTTTCATGTGAGGAAGCCTTCCAGCTGGCTTGATGTAGGTCGGTGGTTTTACCCGGGTACTTCTGTGTACTCGGGGGTCTTCCTCCACCTGTAATTAGCTGGACGTCGCTATATGATTGAAATACTATCGCAGCGACAGTAAACCCTAATACAACATGTACAACACCTAATGTTATCATGCGTGAACCGATCTTTACCAAATTTTGTCACAATGTATATGGGCACAATACCTCATCAAAATTTAATAACCTGCTTGAGTGTAATAGACACTCCCGAGTACGATCCTTGAATTGATGAAAAAGTGCAAAATAATCAGTGACCCGACCATAACCAAACTTGGTCTCATGTATACTTTTATTTGGGGAAAAAATCCTATTTTCTTCTTGAAACAAGACCCGGAGCTTAGATATTTGATGTGTGTCATTGATGTGTTATCACAACTTATATTAATCACTCTCGATGGCTGTGGTAGCGGCGTCTGTGGTCATTATTGTGGGAGGAAACCGGAGAAAACCCACGTGTCAGGACGGGCGACCAATGGTACCCTCTCACGTACGTGACCAGGAATCGGATCCCGGGACGCATTGGCGAGAAGCAACGCGCGTTACTACTACGTTAACCAGGCACCCAATATGATAATAATGATAATATATAGTAACCTGTTTAGGCAATGGAGGGAATGTTTCACAGGTGAGCGTCTTCGGGCCCACGTTGACCCTCTTGTTAATTTATTTACTCCCTCTCTCTCTGTTTTGTGTAAAATGTTATTTTTTTGTCACATGATTGTGATTTACAGTCAGTTATTTAAATAATTTGAATTTATTGTATGCTAAATATGCACAACGCGAATAGGAACGAAGTATTCCAGGAGATGAATCATTTCAATATCAGTATCTCGTTGTATATTTAGACATAAGACAATGTGTGCTTCAACTGAAGTGCTTAGAGAGGGGGGGGGGAGAGAGAGAGAGAGAATGAGAATTAAAGAATAAATACAAAGCATTAAAAGCGACGAAAAAGAAAGTCATTACAAGAAGAGGTGAGAATGGACGTAAGAATGTAGTCAACAGGAAATTGTTTTATTATTTAAACAACATTAACGACAGCGGTTTTAGCATCATCATCATTTACGACAACAATAACATCAACAAGAACATCATCATCATCAACATCATCATCATTTACGACAACAATAACATCAACAAGATCATCATCAACATCATCATCATTTACGACAACAATAACATCAACAAGATCATCATCAACATCATCATCATTTACGACAACAATAACATCAACAAGAACATCATCATCATCAACATCATCATCATTTACGACAACAATAACATCAACAAGAACATCATCATCATCATCATCAACAACATCATCATCATCATCATCAACATAATCATCATCATCATCATCATCATCACCGCTACTGTCACTTTAACTCTCAGATATTCTGTTTCGTCAACTGACATTAACTTTTTGCAACTGTATTTTTTAAGTTACCAATATATTAATATATAAATCTACAAAACTTTATGGCAAAAATGAAAATAAAGAAAATGACCAGATAATTATTTTACACAGCATTGTCTTTTTTGTATAAAGCACTTCCCTGATTTGTACTCATTGTTCGCAAAGTAAACTCCCACCACTGTCCGCAAAATCAACTCCCGAATAACAGTAACACTTTAAATGCATGCATGACATGATTAACAGATGCCAATATCTAGCATAAGTAATACTCTGTACTTACTAGATTCCTGTTTACCGAAATATAGCGTATGGCTGACATAAATACTTTAATAACTAACAATATTTGTTGAAAATGAAATATTTGACTGAAAGTTTTGTAAACATCAATTGTAAGCAATATAGCTATACATACTTTGTTAGTTTGATATGCTGAAATCAGACCCATACAAATCCATGTACATTTTACTTCGAAATACATACAACTTAAATAAATCATTAAAAGACAGTGCAATCTATAACGGGACCTTTTTCCAAGCGATGGTGCCTCTATGAACGTCCAATCTTTCTAGCGGAACATCCCAGCTCCACAACATCCTGGCTTTCCTCCAGGGTCCTCTGTCTAGAAATATTGCCACCTTCAGTTTCATCTGCTCTATGTCTGGACTCGAGAGGTTCCTAAACGAGACGCTTTTTGATTTACTTTTTCCAGCATCTTTCGTAGTTTTTGTGATTCCCGCTTTCTTCGCCTGTTTATTTCCCGGATAAAGTGTTACCAAAGCAAACATCTTTCTCTCCTTGACCCCATCGCACCTATTGCCCGGTATATCCTCGAAAAGTTTCACCTCCGCTTGAAGTTGCTTCGTTGTTGGAAAATATTTCAGATCACAACCGAACCAAGCAGATGGGAAGTAAACCGGCCTGTCTGTTTTGCGGCGTAAGACCTCAAATGTTTTACTAGGCGTCGTGGATGCCGAGACGAAAACGATGTCAGAAGAAATGCTTTCTATAGAGGTTATAGACATGCTCTTTCGCCAACTGGTTGAGGAGGTGGTTGAAGAATCAGACCGCCTCGCTAACCGATCTATGTAGGCTGAAATGTCCTCAATCGTGTCTCCGCTGTCTCTCTTTTCATGCAATGCATGGACCACATTCTGCATGTACTTGGTCGCATCAACCAGAGGAAACATGTGGCTGTAGTCAGAGTCGCCGTGATGCTCCAGTATGTCTGACACAGACAGACACCTAGTCCGGCCAGACGGTTTTCGTAACATCTTTTCAGTTATATTAAATAGACCAAATAAGTTAGTACAAGTACTGTTCTTTTAAGAACCAAATTTGTTTATGATTAAGAAAAGAAAGGTCTCCGATTTCTATGCAAGTTATTTGCCGAAATGAGGAATGTAAGACTGTTCGTGGTTTTTATTTGTTGCGAGCCTGGAAGTGATAAAAACATTAGCAAGTCTGGAGTTAAAGGGACCTTATCCTCTGTGTATTAAACTGGAATTTCAAAATACTGATATTTCCAATATTAAAAAAACGTCGACATATAATTTGTTCGAAAAGGAAAAAAATATGAGTGA
>CM037784.1:62559660-62609660 GCA_021229015.1 Solen grandis | reverse complement strand
TTCAACTTGACTGGTTTACTGTCGTTGTCAACACAAGAGTAGTTCAACTTGACTGGTTTACTGTCGTTGTCAACACAAGAGCGGTTCAACTTGACTGGTTCACTGTCGTAGTCAACACAAGAGCAGTTCAACTTGACTGGTTCACTGTCGTTGTCAACACAAGAGCAGTTCAGCTTGACTGGTTCACTGTCGTTGTCAACACAAGAGCAGTTCAACTTGACTGGTTCACTGTCGTTGTCAACACAAGAGCAGTTCAACTTGACTGGTTTACTGTCGTTGTCAACACAAGAGCAGTTCAACTTGACTGGTTTACTGTCGTTGTCAACACAAGAGTAGTTCAACTTGACTGGTTTACTGTCGTTGTCAACACAATAGCGGTTCAACTTGACTGGTTTACTGTCGTAGTCAACACATGAGTAGTTCAACTTGAGTGGTTTACTGTAGAAATACATTGACTGTGTAAAACTCGTTAAACCCCCGAGATATGCCTGCTTAGGTCAAACGAACGACGTGTCTACATAGCTTTGATTTCGTGCCTGTTTTTGGAAAACCACAGTTTCTCAAACTCACGCCTATTTTACATTAATTCATTGATTTTACTGAGAAGACGTTGAGTCATCAATGAAATTCCCCGTTATTTGCAATTTTATCGCCCGTCTGCCATTAAGTAGAACTAAATTTCCATGTTGTTACATACGTCTACACGAAATGTCTATCATGTTTCTTATGTAAACAGGAAACATATTGTATACTTGATATTTTTTAATTATATTTCGCTGAAACAATATTACAGTAATTAAGCAACTGTCTGTCGGCTTATTCTTTTGAAATACTGCGTTAAGATGAATAAAATTTCAGGTTGTATTTGCCTATAAATCTTTAAAAAGATGAAGATCGTTGTGGTTATGTCCCAAATGAATAAATAAAAATGATTCTGAGAGGAAATATTTTATCATTTTAATAAGTTTATTAATTTAGCAGCACGGTAAAAAATTAATGAAAGACAGCGTAGTAGTGTTCACATTATACCTACATCTAGGGGCTGTGTAGAATTGCAATGATATATTGAATCACTGTTTCCTGTAGACTGTTACTGATTTCAATAAAGTGGACATGAAGTTGTATAAACCCAGGCTCTATTCATAAAGCAACTCAAGACAGATATTTGCTAGTCCTAATAAGGAGTAGTTCTATTTAATGGTTACTAAATGTAGCTAAAATGTACAAAAAAACACACATAATTATAGCTATAGATAAATTAGTTAATGAAATAGAGAATTAGATAATCTAGAACTTCTAGGATTTGTTAAAAAATAACCTCGTGAAGCCAACCTTGAGTAGTTTCATGAAATTGACCTTAGTTGATCAACTTTACGAGATAAGTCACATCGCATGTCTGCCTTCTCAAAAAATGCTGATTATAAACTTTCGAACCGTCAAATATGATAATACAATTATCTCCCATTATAATCTCAACCTTTTTAAATAGAAACTCATCATCGTCAATGTGTGGTCACATAGCCGTTAATGGACGTAGTTGAAAGTAATGGAGGCTGACGTAGTTTAACATGGTTGAAGGAACGCACCAGCACCAATACTGTACCGTAGTTGTCAGGGATACTAACTTGGTATACACTTGGGGTAGCCTTATCTTAACGTAGCTCACCCCACGTATCACTACGTCCATAGAAATGTAACCACATATTCTGTTTTCAGGCTTTAATATTAAAGGTGTGACAAAGAGCAAATCTATAAAGCTTTCGTACACACAGTTAAATACCTCGTTATGGATCTTTAAATTTAATCGTTCCTTTGATGAACCCCCAGTTGAAAAAAAACATGTGCTTTGCGTCGAGAAAGGTCGTGAAATAATATTGCACCTAACCGGAGTTCAAACCCACAGCATCGGTTCCGCAGTCAAATATGTAACTACTGGTCCATCGTGTTCTACAAGACCTTATTATGGTGTAGAAAAGAAAACACAGCGACACATGTAGGTTTGTGCTTATCTCTTATATTTTCTTTTAAATGCAACAAAAAATAACATAGCTACAGAAAATATAAACCACTGAATTTGGGGAAAAACCTAACAATGTTTCTATATATATACATATATATATTCACAGATCGTTAATTTATAACGATAGGAGATCTAGTTTCTAGGAAAGTAGGTTTCAACAGTTTATCATAGGTTAACAGTTTTTCAACAAGAATATCGTGGTATGAACATTGATAACGTGATATCAACACTGATATTTTGATATCAACATTGACATAGTGATATCAAATTTGATGCCAAAATATCAACATTGATACCTTGGCATTAAAATTGATATTGTGTATCAACGTAGGATTAATCTGTGATTGAATGTGTAAAATGTATATGCATGTATATAAATGTGGGTGTGTATATATGTTTGTTTGAACGCATGCATGCATGTTTGTGCATAAATAACTCAAATACACAATTTCGCAATCAAGTACTCTTTTTACTTTCATGACCTGGCTATTTTACTCACATTATTTGACTTTCTTATAAAATGCACACACATACTAAAAAGAAACAACAAGAAGTATAACCATGCAACATAATAAATTAACTATTCATCGACAAGTACTTAATACCTCGAACATTAGAGCGCACCTGTAAGTAAACAATATCTGGGAAAACTTTCTCGGTAACAATTACAGATCCTCTTTCGCAACAACAAATAAAAAAAAAGAAATTTATTTTACAATCACGAACATGCATACTTGTCGTATGAATGCTTTAACAACGCCTCTATCTATAAAGACTTCCTTAGGAAAACATTCAACTTTCTTATACGTAGAAAACGGTAAAAACAATTAATCAATAATTCAAATATAGACAAAACAATCACAATATAAATATAGAATGCTGACTAAATCATTCACCTTTAAACACTTCTCACATTAAAACAGCATCAGAGAAACCAGATTACAAAATTAAACCTTTTCTTTTAGAGATTTTTTGAGATTAAAATTTTTTCGCACGGACGCAGTATGTTATCTTAAGTATATCGGATTACGAAGTTAAGAATACAGGAAAGGCGAGGTAATATAAATACATGTATGTTTTTTCCTGTCTGCAATTGTATAAACATCATAGGAATTACAATAATCGCTTCTGTATAAAAATAATTCAAAGAACTGTATTAAGTAGTAACAAAAGTAGTAATAGTACGAATATGTTAAAATCTATTTACAATTCATTATTTTTTTTTTTTTGGAAACGCACGAAAGATTTTTTATCACTGATTTCTAACGAAAGTATATCTTATATGGATATCAAAACCTTTGAGAAGGGTTATTTTAAATATAGATCTATATAATATAAAACACGACATTTTACCTTACCAATATAGAAATAGCAAAAATACTTTGTTTCCCAGGCTAATTATGAAAAGCATGGAATCTCTAGGAGCTTTAAATGCTACCAAAAAGAAAGGCATCAAAATACGTCCTCTAAATTCGACAAAATGTATCCAGTTAATCAATACTGGCAAGAACAATATTTCTTCGTCTATGGATGGAACCTATCACCATTATGAAAACAGACACATTCAAGTAATGCATGGCTACTTTGTTGGCCTTATAGTCGTTATTTATGGACAACAAACAGTAAAGATCTTGATCAGCATGCAAGTATCAGGCAAGCTGATCTGGACCGAATTTCATCCTTAATACTTAGCGCTAAGTAATACTTAAATTCCTTTATGTAAGTAGAAACTTATCTCACCATTTCTGTTTGACGAAATAATTCTGCACACGACTAAGTTAATTCAATTGATGTCTTAATAACTACCATTATTTGTTTAGAAATGAACTACTTCAGAAACAAACATGATGGAATTCGCACCTAAGTATTTAAGGTAATCCATCCGTCATTAAAATGTAACCTTGGTAACTGCCTTTAATTCCAAGTCAATGGATGCTTGCATCTGTACTGGTCTTTTTAAGCACTTGAAAAACCATGATTAGAATGTAATGACTTGTGGATTACCTTAAGAAATAATTAACGCGAAGTATGATTGGAGGAGGAATTCGAGCCTGGTTTGAAACCGGAGCAGAGAGTTCATAAATTGTTATTGTTATATACACAAGGTGACCCTCTAGGTACGGAAGGACAGAGCGGTCAAAATAAGTGTGTATTTAGAATTATGGGTACGACAGGAAATAGAGCGGACAAAACACAGGTTTAATCTAGATACGGTAGGACAGAGCGGGTAAGAAACATGTTTGGTCCCCTCCACATGGTATAGATATGTTTATAAACAGTGCAACACACGAAAACAATATCAACAATATATGAGCAAAACACAAAACGGAGGTACGACGATTGACCAACGACCCAAGTTCATGCTTACCAGGGTCAGTCGATGTTTCGTGGTAGCACTGGAAAATGATTAGTTATTTTTGGAAAATTACGAAATCAGAACATACATTAAGATATCAAAGTAATATGAAAAATATCCTAAACATCGATAAGAAATCGATATATCCGGTATATCTAGTATATCAACCTGTGTTTCTAAAAGCACAACCGCAATTTTCAAGTGTATACGCGACTTATATTGTCTAGAATATAATGTTATGCCCGGTAAATAAAATGTTAATTATGAAATAGGGAGAAAATCTCAACTATTACTTATTGAGTGTCAAGTCATTGTATACAAGCTAAAATGAAGATTTTCGTTTTCTTTTGTTACGTTTTGAATTTGTAACACTTATTTGCTCCTTGAATGTTATATTTTTTTCTTGGCACATTGTAAACACTTAACAAAACTATACGAGACTTCTAATTTATATTGAATGTATGGCAAGTTGGCTTACATATGCCCAAAATAGGAATTACGTTGATTTTGTAACCCATATTTATTCTGAACTGTCATGAACTAGAGTCACAAAAACTATATTTATATAAGTGAAAATATCACTTTCGTACATACATTAAATATGCATATATAGGACTAATTGTCAAAGTATATGTATCTACACATATGTATAACGTTTTCTCACAGAAACTCTATCTTCCTCCATTATAAGAACTGTTTTATTATAGCTGTTATTGAACCTTTTGTTTCCCCACGAATATTTACTTATGTTGTAGAGGATACTATCCAAATATCTCACTCGAGAAAGACTGTTTTCTCAGGTTTAGAAATTATGATTACGCCATGTAAAATAACAGGTCGGCAAATTACGGACCGAACATTTCAGCAGTATAACAACGAAACACTAACTCTGAGTGTTTACGTCAATCTAATATTGAACAATATTACAAACACCATTTGAACAGTATATGTAATTATCTCAGAATATTGACACTAACCTTAGACAATTGAATGGTTCAACAGAATTAAGTATATTTCATAACAACAAAACAAAAGATAGTGATGCCATTTTGTTCTCGTTTTAAAGAGCAAAACGACTTCCATCAAGGGAAGGAATTAACAACATAGCGAGAGAGATTAAGAGTTTAAAGGTATTGCTCAAAATGTTTGCATATGCTAAGCTTTTATTGCAAACTTCAGATTTCTAATACATTAAATGAACGTTGATTCCCGCGCATATTCGGAGAACCTCGGACCTTCTTCTATATCAAAAAGACGCGTCTTTATGGTATAAAATCTTTACTCTAAATATTAATGTATATCTTGTCTATTGTCTATTATAGCGCCCTTAATGTTTGCCAAAATCATGAAGTTAGGAATGTAAAACGGCATGTGTTAGATCCTACTTTCGGTGTCTCAACATTTAATTCCAAGTTGAGTCTCCTCCTCTTTATTGTTTACAAAATGAAGGTAGGATACTGTATCTATAAATATATTATTACATACCACGAGAACAAGTTAATTAACTGGTCATATTCATGAACGTACTAATAAAATGAGGTATACAGACTTAAAGTATGTTTGCGGCCACCTGTGCAATAGAAGTTTAATTGTTTGAACAATCCAGATTGAAGTTACCGAATATACATTTTATCATACGTACTTTTGATTCCATTTACCGGACAAGTGTACAAACCAGCTAACCAGAGTACATATTCCGAATTATTTGCCATCAACTTAGAGGCTACATAGGTTAAAGAGCACATTTCTCTTTAATGCCTGCCTACAAAATGGTTGACTTTAATAGACAACAACTAGTATAAAGTCCCTCACACCTTTTTTTTTTTTTTTTTTTTTCGTCACTATTACTGACACAATAGTTCGTTTATTGCTTTCAGATCAGAAAATACACCGATTGCTAAATCAACAATTCTACACAGCACGTCCGATTAATGGAGAACTGAATACAATTTTTTCATTCTTTGTTATCATCATGTAACTGAGTAGATACAGAAAGTCTTTGCTTCATAAAAATATACTGACTTAAGATCATTATCTATTTCTCTTGTAAATGCCCAGTGCCTTTATCTTTTAAACTTAAGGTGTAAAACACAGAAAACTAGTTTACCGTAAATTATTTTGCAGGCTGACAACACATTAAAAAACAAAAGTTGGAATCCCTCAGGTAATTGTCATAGGGCAATCATCTAGTGAAGCCTTTATTGTCAATAATTCCAATTGCAAACCCAAGGTTACAGTCATTTCAATTTCATTTCGTATTACGTCATATAAGTAAGGGGAGATCACTATGTGCGAGATATCAGCATTTTTCAGGGAACCGCAATTCGAATTTGTGAACCCTAACCCCTAGAAACACGCCCGTCGACTGCTATTTGGTGACCTTAATAAACGTATATTCTTTACAGTATCTTTTACATTAACACCATATGTTTAAACAGTTTAGGAAGCTCAAATTGAAGTACCATATAATCACCAAAATGATTATAGTATCTCTTTAAATTAACATTGCTGAATTTCATTAAACAACTCGGATGCAGAACTGTCAATACCAGGCTTGTATATCTTTGTTGAGTGTGTCCATTGTGGCAGGAATAACTTGACAGTCGATTCTGAAAGTGACGTGATACTTCCCCATAGCCAGTATTGGAAAATTTTGACTTGCTACCGAATTAAAAAAAAATACTGCTGTTACGTCAAGAAAACGGAAGCACCAATGTTTTAACCGTCAATGAATCGGTAGGGATAGCTGACCCAAATATAGACCTTTGGTCATGTTTTAAAAGCATGGTAAGCACTAGGTCTACATCGACTATAATGGAAGTATGGGTTGGTTGTATGTGTTATATGAAAACACACAAGTCGTCCTTGAAGGAAATCAAATTGTGCAGGGGCATATTGTTCATCGCAGAATATTTATCAATAAAACATTGTAGTGGTATTCTCAAGAACTTTCTGCGCCATTCTGAAATAAATTGCTAAAGAAGTGCATGTTTCTTGCACTACAATTCATTCATTTTGTATCATTTTATATCAGGCAAATCCATTTTAGAACCTTCCGGTTTCAGTATTTTTACCTATTGAAGTTAGCAATAAGCCAAAGCATATTGTTGTACTTTCCTCGTGCTACAGAAAATCTATACTTCGGGACAGTTTCATTTGTTGACAATCGCAAACAATTTGTACTACATGGACTATCCCTTTCTAACAATATTACTAGGTTGGAGGTTGGAGACAACACGTAACTTTAGTATCTGTTGTCATGTATGTTATCTCTTGTGAACGGTTCCCTATCTTGATGTTCATTGGTATTAATTTATACTTCATTAATTTTTCAATGGATTATTTCTAAGTGGCCAAAGTCAGGTGGTTGACATACACAATACACCATGCAAATACAATTAAAAATTTCGGCCGATTATTTTCGTGTTATAATTCCTACTTATGCATTACATCGATAATGTCTTAAAAGCTTTAATTTGTGAGAAACTCCTTGATTTTTATACTAATAAAGTAATTTCCCCGGAGAAAAAATCCTCTATTTCTCAATGTAAATATAGCATACAATTGAAAAGTCACGTTTGAATCCTGTATACGATATGCCATTTCATTCCACCGACAGTGTGATTGATATTTTATTCGTTAATTTGATGTTCTAGTGGTTCACAAATTTGATTAAAACATTTTGGAAGACGTCGCTACATCCTACACAGTCTCGTTGATCCGATACGAAAAGAAATCAACTACAATTGTTATATAGCAGTTGAACGTGCCTATGTGATGTGTTTCCCAGGGAGGCAAATCAAAAGAACATTTGCTGATGCAGTGACTCTATGAATCAGAATTTTATGGAAATGTATTCTCCTTTACCAAATAGGAATGGTTAAATGGTGGGTTTACACAAAATATGTCTATCTTGCGTCTATTCCGTGGATGATATGGCGTTATAATTAATTGTTCGGTGCCACCCTCATGCCGCTGATTAATTACTCATTCCATATCGCGCCATTACATCACTAGACGTGGCTTTGGCAAGAACGGCGATGAGTTTATTATCCGAAAATGAAACACTAACCAACAACCTATCTCCTCCGTATCACACACTGCCATCATCCTTCAATTAACAAATTAATTACTGGATAGTTGACTAGGTGTGCACTGCCAGCAAGGTGTGAGTTACGGAAGCGATGAAATTCCGTTCTTTGACGTAGGTACCCATTCATATCAGAGAATGTTGGCTATGTGTGGGTTTTGGAAGCTATGTAATACCGTTCCACTTGATAAAGCCCGACCAGCCCGCACCGGCGGTCCTTCAGGCGCTCCACGAACTCCCTGGCCATGTCACAGATCCCCAGTCCCTCCTCACACTCACACAGTATCAGGAAGGTGTAGGGATCACGGCCGTCCGTCGTCTTCAGGAACGTTATACGACGTAGTTTTAACTTCGCCGGGCATTTCCACAAAATATAGTCCGCACCCGTCCATGTTTTCCAAGTCTGTTCTAGACGGCTGATATGTCCGTCTGTCTTAAACATAGACAGGAAATAAACACTGTCCTTACTGACTGGTGTCCGGGGAAGATTCTTCACTTCCTCTCGTAGAATGTTTTCGAGTTCGTCATATATACCTGAAACATATTAAAACTATTAATTTCCGTTATTGACACATTATTTAGATAAAAAGGAAAGAAAACGCAAAGATAAAAAAAATAAATAGTATGTGCACCCTTATCAAAGTAACTGCTATCCCAGGAGAAGCAAACACAAAGGCTTATTTGCTACAAGACACACCGAGATTCTGATATGTGGTAAGAACTAGATTCATACGTACAATTTCATGATTTTGAAATGTTTCTGTCCGCATGAAATACAGAAAAACTGCTTTGATTTTGAGGTCTGAAATACAGTTTATCAGTCATTATTTGTGTGTGAGTGTATATGTCGTGTGTGTGTGTGTGGGGGGGATATGTCATGAAACCGCACCAGTCTCATCATCCTGACACCGACATTGTATGAGACAAGTAGTACTGTCGCCATACATGTATATAACAACATATACAAGTGCTATGATAAGAACTACATACCTATGCAAAGGAACGTGCATTGAATCACCACATTCACTCGCCATATAATAACGAGACACATGGTAAAACACACGAACTGACGTGGTTTTGTAATATTACAAGCGCCCAAAATATAATAAGTGAGATATGGTATATTGCGTATACACATACACAGTGACATGGTATATTGCGTATACACATACACAGTGACATGGTATGTCCACACTGCTCTTGTCACTCAGCGGTGTATCCTAATTCTGTCAAACAATATATTACCTCTTTCTGGAGCAGTTATTATTTAGCTACACATAAATATAAGCTGCTTGTCCTTAAAGATGCAAAAATATTCAGTAGTATATATGTAACTTCTCTACACCATATTAACCCTTTACTTCGTGGAGACGAGTTTTAATACTTTGGTAGACCCAGATCAGACTTCTTGTTTGCTCATACAATACTATATCTCAGATGATTCACAGTCTGCATGACAAAGAAACATATATTGTTCCATATACCATTTAAGGTCCAGTTATTTGATACGATCAAGTCATAATTTGTACATTAAAAATCATGAAGAAAAGATATGCGAAGAATGACGAAGTGTTATACGTAACATGAGAACTGGTCAGAAAGGTTATTGAATTGTGTGATTCATAGAACATTGCACAAGTTCCCCCTGGGACTCTATTTTGACTCTTTGAGTATCCATTTACTTACGGACTTGCATCATAAGTGTCTTATGCTCAGCGTAAGTATAATGGATATAATTTGTGTGAAATACAAGAGCAATTACTAATATATATAGACTATCAAATTAAACCACGTGTTTCCGTGGATTGTGACCTTGACATATGAACCTGACAAGGTTATGTCACTTATTGTAATAATATAAAAAAATAACATTCAGCCCGAAATTAATGTTTTACGAAACAGCACAAAATCAGTCCACAAAACCGGTTATTGATCAATAAGGGATTGAAATATTATTTTGTGGTATAAACTACAATGTGAATAGCTTTCGGTAATATAAATGTTACATGATAATATGAATTAAATATATAAACATTTTAAATATACCAGGAGGGCCTCCGTGGACGAGAGGGTAAAGTCGCTGACTTAAACACTCAGCAGCTCACCGCGTGGTTCGAATCTCGGCAGGGTCATTCGGATTTTCATGTGAGGAAGCCTTCCAGCTGGCTTGCGGTAGGTCGGTGGTTCTACCCGAATGCCTCCGTGCATTCGGGGTCTTCCTCCACCTGTAATTAGCTGGACGTCGCTATATGACTGAAATACTGTCGAAGCGACGGTAAACTCAAATAGTCAAGTCAACTATACCAGGAATTGTTCACGCAGTATATATCAATACCAGAATACCAACACTCTCCTCAAAATAAGTGATTGCTATCGGAAAACATCAAAGCATTCATGTCCCTAAAATCCTTACGGGCCGTGTTTGTCAGAAGCTCTCCTTGTACAAGATTTACAAGAGGACGTGAAGTCAACCTGACCCAGACACCAGCTTCTAAACACAGCAACGCAAAGACGAAAGCAAAGACTATTGGTAAACTTTCCGTGTGATAACAATACTGCCAATAAAGGCTGTATAAAAAAGTCGAAAAGAAAATACAAATAATATAACTTATATAACACTGTTTCCTTATATGTAAAACTTTAAGAAATTAAACAGATACATTCCGAAAATAATGTGTTCGCAAAACCAGCCATCGACCATCAGAAGAATAAACCAGAGGTTATAAACCAGTGTATATAGCTTATCATCATTTTAAATAGCATGTACGCAGATAGATACGTTTTATATCTTATAATAGAATACTAGTGGTAAAATGATTGTATACTACCGTGAATAAAGTCAATAGCAGCTGAATCAAAATAGAAAATAAATGATTAATCAAACCCATATGTCTTTTTTTTATATAAGACTGTTGTTTAGGAAGATAATAAGGGTAAATATACCATCTGTATGTCATTTAGTACAAATATTGTACAACTACATGCATATATATGAGTAGTTAATTGGCAATGATGTTCTTTGTGGCAATGATGTTTTTTATGGCAATGATGTTCTTCAATCAAAAGCTTTAATATTTTGATGATGTATAAGAACAGGAGTATATGAAAATAAGTGATTGATTAGAAGCAGTAAAATGTAAATTCATGATTTTATAAGATATACAAAATCATTAAAACGTTAACTTAACTGATATCACCATCAAAGTGATCTTACCAAGTTGAAAATAATTTTCATTTTGACGCTAAAACATTCATAACGAAGTAATTTATATGCGGTTTAAACGTTGTGAGGTTAAGCATCACTAAGACCATGCTGTAACAATAGAAATCCTATTGATTGGTATCCAAGATAAATATTGTCCACTCAGCATCCTTATCAGACAAGCTCACACGTGATGATGGGGAGAAATATCATCAACCAGCGCTCTAAGATGGAAGTGTGTCACCCACTAATTACAGCTGATTTAGCACCGGCGTCATCAGGCTGTGGCACTGCTACAATTGTTATGACGGAAGCTGGGCAGATGGTCATTTGATCTTCTGCCTCAACAATCCGACACATAGAGCCTCCTGTCCAAATTTGGGACTTGTATTCTAAGGTTGTTTGTATTGTTAACATAGTTAGGGGCCGCCGTTGTCGAGCGGTTACAGTCGTGGACTACAAATCTCTCAGCCCCTCACCGCTGTGGGTTCAAAAACCGGTAGGGACTTCGGATTTTTCATGTTGTGAAGACTTCCAGCTTGCTTGCAGTAGGTCGGTGGTTCTACCCGGGTACCTCTGTGTACTCGGGGTCTTCCTCCTCCTGTAATTAGCTGGACGTCGCTATATGATTGAAATACTATCGCAGCGACGGTAAACCTCAATACAACAACAACATAACCATAGTTGCAACAATAGCCACTTTTAGTCTAAAACTGTCGAGTTTTCGGCTAGACTCAACAAAATTTTGAATGAAATTTATATTCAGGGACGGCAGAAATTGACTAAATTAACTAGAATTATATTATATATCAAGTCTAGCTAGCTGTAATATTCATGGTCATCCGTACGAGATTATGAGCAAATATATCAACATGTAACCCACAGACATAGAGAACACAGATAAGCAAGGCTTGGCATTTTCTGCCATTCTTTAACTGTTTGTTACAAGTTTAAGGTAATGCTACTTAAGCAAACAGTCTTATATATCTTATATTCTGATGACACAGACATAGAAGTTAAAATATGGCTGTTCGGATTGTTGCATCGTACCATATACAATGTATATCTTATTTGTCGACCAGGCAGAGTTACTTGATCCCCAAACCTGAATAGAGCTTGTGAGGTTGTTGTTGTGTTTTTCTTCCCTAAATTTTCATGAGCAAGCTTATTAAGTGGAATTTAGCTCTGTGTGTGTTTTTTTTTTTTTTTCATTTTTCTTTTCAAATTTTGAACAAAACATACAACACTTAACTATAGTGTAGTTTGATATAATGAGTCGGACCACGCAGTTACTCTCGGCTAGTATTTATAATAATTTTGTCTAATAACAGGACAAAATATAGAAAAATGGGAGTTTGAGATAAAAATGAAATGCTCTAAATAAAGATATGAACGCAATATGGATATAATTGATCTTGCCAGACACATTTCATGTACATTGAAATATCACAGTCAGATTTATTTGCTGAACATTGTTTATAACTTGCTGAATACTAAGTTTATACGCATTGCTTCAGAGCCTAGCGGGAATGCTGACTTTTAATTAACTAATTGTTCAATTAATCAAATCACGGCGCACTGTAGCCAAAACAGTATTCGGATACAGTGGAATTAATCAGATATATGGAGTCAAAAATCACGATTGTTCATCGCTGTTCCTGACCAAATGACGCTCGCAGTCTATAAACACCACCGGGAAGCAAGGCCAGCGTTCCCGCCTCGGCATGCTTTCAGACAGCTATGAACACAATTAAAGGCACACACATCATAGATCTACACTACCAGACGCCCTAAGGGCAGCTACAAAAATATTCCTCGATGTTTATTTCATTCCAATCTGATCTAACAATACCCACGTGTTTATAAATTTCATTAATTCGATTCGAATGGTTCTTGTGAAGCCTCCAACACTATCAAATAATGTCTGGAAATTTGAGAAATAGGAAGCAAATTGAAAATATAAAGAGGGATTTGATAGATAGAGAAGGGTATGTTGGCTTTAAAATTGTATTACATTTGAAATATGTGCCATATTCTACCAGAAAATAAAAACAAGGATTAAACAAAGATATTTTAATAACCACTACATATTTGAATGATTTCAGGGTACCAATGTTCAGTTGGCAATGTGCGTGACTGGGGATACGTTAAGAATAAAGATTTTTTCATGGCCTTACCTGGTGCCAGTTACTTATCATGCTCAGAACCGTCAAGTGAAGTAATTATAATTTGTAATAACTTGTCTCCCAGTCGACGTAAAAAAAGATAATAAATCTGAATTATTACTATCAATATCTATCAATATCTATCAATATCTAAAAGGATATCGTAGTCAAGTCTTCATGACTACGAGTTTCATATCTCAGAACGTTTGAGTTCCACCCCAACTATCTCTTCCAAGTCGCAAAGTCCTGGTTCAACTTAAGATCAGGGATAAGTCAACTGACATAAATGATTATTTGATTAATTTCAATATTATAAATCTCAATTAGTTCAAACCCCATAACCGTTAGCCCGTAAGGAACATATTTATATTTCCAAATTTTCATTATTGAAACTGTTCGTGGTCGCATATTTTTTAAACCTTAGACGCGTAAGTCAGAGAATATTTTATCATATATGCTTTCAGTATCATTTATGTCAACTACATATCAGGGGACATAATTTACGAAGCAGTTAAACACGAGCTTTATTGGTAAGTGTCTTCAGTTTTGTTGAAGAAAAATGATTCCATAGCACGTAAGTAAAATTATCAAAGAGCACCGAATATCGAGTTTAGGAGACAGTCAAACTAAGAGAGAGAGCATACAATTCAATATATTCTATGCGAGTATATTAAAACATGTCAAAATAAGACACCGAGACAGAGGGAATGGCATTATCAGGAGGAAATATCGCTTTTCTTGGACTAATGTGGAGCTTTCAGGAAGTCATCGATTTTACACGGAGGAAAACTCAATTATTAAATAGTTCTTCTTCCACGTGTTGTTTATAATTATAAACTACAATTAAATCTACCGATTTTAGGGAATTGGTTAGAAGACGCTGACAAAACTCCCCTGAACATTGTGGAGTTTATGGTTAATTATAGGAACTATCTAAAGGATACGTACAATATATTTGATGTAGATAGAAATGCTGTCATGTGTATGGGGTACAAGACACCAATTCAGAAATACATCATGGATTTCTAATTTTTATTATTTCGTTTTTCTGAAGACAAAAAAAAAAAAAAAAAAAAAATAAGGGGAATGCTTAATTTTAATAGACGAAGTGAAGTATACAGAATGTAAAGAAAATAGATGTTAATTATCAACTAAGACAAATAGTATGATATTCAATATGTATCGTTTGTTTGATTGTGCTTAACGTCCGACCAACAGTGTACAATTTATTTCTGGACTTTGTCTTCATGAGACAGATTATAGTGCTGCCACACTGGCATGGTAACACAATCAATCCTAGAACTGCCCTTAAATGCCTAGCGACAAGCAAGGATTTCGTATACACCAGTAGCAGTTTTTTATATATGTATTTCTTTTACGGTTTTGTTATGACGCGATCTGGGATCGAATTCCATGACATAACATCAAGATGATGATGCTGAAGTAGTACATGTAGAAGAAGAGTAAAGAGGAAAATATGAGGGTTATGAAGAAGAAGAAGACGAAGAAGAAGAAGATGATGGTGGTGATGATGATGATGATGATGATGATGATGATAGAGGGAAAGAAGGATATGGAAAAGTAGATCATGATAGTTAGGAGGATGAGGATGAAGAGAATGATAATGTTAACGTATTAATTAAAGCAATTACCACTCCCTTGTAGCCGGACGGGCCCATTCCTTGTACGAGGGGTGGGTTTGTGACAGTTCCTGACGTAGTGTTTGTTATGGTTTGTCTGATGAGAGGGAATGTTGTGGTTGACAGCCAGCCCGCTGCAGAATACTGCATAGTCCACGAATGGAAACGGATCTGAAACAAAAATAAATTCCCCATCTATGATCATCTTTTTTTCAATATATCTAGCTAACAAAACGATATTCACCATTTTCAGACAAAAACTGACAACAGACCTGAAACATATAATGACATTCACCATTGTCTTTCAAAAATATGTCTACGAACCCTTAAAAAGCAACAGGAGCTTAAGATTGCAAAAAGAAGTCAAAATAAAACAAATCAAACCTGTCTTAAGCGGTCAATCACGGGAACGAGAGAAAGTGGCTGCTTAACAGAGGTGACCGCTTAATATGTGTTAAACGTATAACAAAATGCTAGTTTGGTAATATCAAAACTGACCGCTAATACAGGTTGACTGCTTAATACGGGTGACCGTTAATACAAGTTCAACTGTATTGTGGATTGATCCAGAAGGAACATCATGCAAAGTCCGTTACATAAAGCATTTGTGTTCTATATTTAAATTTTAAACACGGTGTATGACATAACGGTTAATAACAAGCAAAATAAGCTATATGATAAGATACAAGTTGAAAAAAATGCATTTAACTTATATACTATGGGAAACACAATAATTACAATTATGAGATTCATGACATGCTTCCTATCTCCAATTATAAATTATAACTTAAAAAAATATATATATATATAAATAAACAAGCTTTTATTTCAACTGTAGACCTTAGTATTGGTGGAATAGCCAAGATATTTTTAATTGCGTCGAAAAGAACAGCTGCCAGTGAAAAAGAAAATGAGAATTATCATCAACTTTTGAAATATTTCAAAGTTTTGTATTACTTAAAAATGGTATTTAAATGCTACCTAAAGCTTGTTAATAAATGAAAGATGATACAGTCAACGGTTTTAGTTTTGCACTCATATAACCCTTTGCATGCATTTTTTTAAAAGTTTAAAAGTTTGTAGTTTTGCATCTATAAAACCAATTTGGAAGAATAAAGCTTGCCTTTTGACTGTAAATGCTGTTGTTGTGTTGTTGTTGTTGTTGTTACTTTATAAACGTGACATAACATAAGTTTTTTTATTCTGACGTTGTCATTTAATTTTTCTCTGTGCTTGAATATTCAAATAAAACAATATCCTACTTTTAAATTTGTCAAAGTTATTCATTTTATGTAGATTGTGGAATATGCGATATACAAGTTATATGGCCATGACTGGTACCCGCAAGGATGAGGGTTAAATTCATTGAAAGTCGGCACCTTCTTGTAAAATCACTTTGATAAATTGAATACTCAATTACATTGTGCAGTTGTGCAGTTAATGTGTTAATTTCCTTATATTATGGAAATTACTTTTGTCAAATAGGACATTGTCACGTTTATGTCGTTAATTAGTACGAAAGAACGAATGAATTTACCCATTTGCGAATTACTAGCTATGTTTATCGTCAAGCTTATGCGTCTTCTAGCTGGACGTCGCAAGAGGACTGAAAGTATCTCGCAGCAACTATCAACTCCAGCAGAACACATCACACACTTAGTCAAACGTATTCATTATATATGTGATATCGTGCAAGTTTGACAGAGAAGTCTGTCAGTCAATTTCTCAAACTCGCTGTTCAATTATCCCCAGTCAATTCTTCAGCTATAAAACTCTAATGAAGTCTTTAACGAACTCGATTCAACTTGTTAGACTTAATATTTTGTCAGATGGTAATTAGGCCAAGTGAACACGAACCAAGGCTGTACTGAACGAGGAAGTAGGAGAGATGAAAGTGGTATCTCTAACCATATTAAAGTCAGATCAAATCCCGAAGCCTTGGGTTGTTTAGAAGCCGGTGAAAAGTTGATTGTTTTAATTTCAGTTTTTGCAAATGAATTTGTGATGCGCATAATTCCTTGATATGTTATCGATTTTGATGTACGTTGTAATGATATTTGGTGACCTGTTTTTTATATACGAGAGAGAGAGGGGGGGATTAAGAAGGGAAAGAAAAGAGATAGACAAATTGAAAAAGGAAGAAATTCAGACAGAGAGACAAATGATGAGACTAAGAGAGAGAGAGGGTGCAATTTGAATGTTTGCGTAAAGAAAACATTTTTGTTTGTAGAAGATTAAGGGGAAAGCTTTAAGTAAATTGATGGTTTAGGAAGCTGCTGCTGCCTCCAAAGTTTTATTTGCTGAGCGAAATTAAAGCTCCGATGCGATAAAATAAGTTGCATGGAAAATAAGCAATCTGCAGTTTTGTGTCATCGCTCGGAGAGTCTCTACTGTAGCAGTAATAAATGTTTGTCATATTTCGACAAACGGATCGATGAGGAGTCTTATTAAATAGAAAACGTATATAGCGGTGTTTATTTCATATTGTCATGTAAGAGAACATTTTCTTTTTCAAATTTACACAATATATGGGGGGAATAGACAGTGTTAATGCCATGTCATGCAAATATAGTAACAGATTCGGGGATCTTAATTATCAATGAAGTTACATTAAAACCTCTCTTCCTACCGATTAAATACACATCAAGTTATACTTGTAGTAAGATTCGGAAACTCGTCATCTGAATTCATCACCATTAACAAAAATAATAACAACAACAACAATAGCAACAGGAGAACACAAAGCTGAAACAAATGTTAATTTATAGTTTAATTCAAAGAGATTTTTGGACCTTTAACACTGAGTCAAATAAATCTTATTTAACGCGTGCATTTCGATTATAGCTTCCCTTCAAAACCACGTGCAAACGTTTTAAATTCTGTAACACTTCTACACTTTTGAAATAAATTACGCTTATATTCTAAGTCTCGCCTATTAAATCTGAATAATTCACCAATCTGTAGCGTGAGGTTGCGGTGTCAGTGTGCAGTTTGCAGACACAATACGGATCAGAGATAACTGAACGTGACGCCGCTGGGATTATACTTTCCACAACTACAATTATTTTCAGCTTTCACTATAAAATATTCATGACTTACATTGCTGACACTCGAACTGATTTTGCCAAATCAGAGTTGGCGGTGCCATAACCGAGGGAGGTTTGCACTGTACACAAGACGTCGTCTGCTGTTTAGTAGAAAATGCAGTAAAATAGCTGCTTATTGTTAGTGAATAGTGTTTAGAAGTTAGAATTTTGTGAAGTATCTGGGGTCAGATACACATATCATCTTAAGTTGTTTATAAGGTCGTTGTTTTATCTCTGATTTTTGATAGAGAAAACTTCTGTTTTCTCACAGAAAAAAACAACAACATCTATTATGGCAAATATTGATCTTGAAATGTTTACATTTGGTTTGAACTTCTAAATCTTAAGATATAGGGCTTGTAACAGTTAACCAGGGTTAAGAAATATCTTAGATGTTTTACGAATACTGCCTATGGTTTATATAATTTGTTGTCATAGAAACCGTCGCTCAAGAATAGTATGAGAAAAAATAATACAATTTTAATCGTGATGTATTTTTTATTTTTATTTTTTTTTATTTATTTATTTTTTTTTTTTTTTTTTTTTGTAGTTTTACTATTTTGACTTGATAGTCAAAACATAAAACATAATTATTTTGGTGCATTATTTTTGTAGTACAAATTTAACAAAGTACTTAATTATGTAATATACCAACAAGTCATTTTGTCATCCTGAGTAACAGAAATGAACCGAGTTCATCAATAAATATGTGTTATTATTACATAGCGATTTATCTTTAAACAACGTATATTAAGGTAAAGTCTCTGTAATGGTTCCGCTACGTCTTGGACCATTTGACTTCTACTGTGACGATGCGTCGTCACAGTTGTAGACACAATCTCTGACAACTGCGTAAAGGGTGTCGACTCTTTGGTTCAGTGGTTAGAACATTGAACTCGCACGCCGGCGGACCGGGTTCGATCTCGGGCCGGGTCGAGTTTGTTACACTACCAAAATAACCAAGGTGCCCTAATGAAACATTAGGGAACCTTGGTTATCTCCGTTAAAGGCCATGAGGTCCGAAATGTAGCGGAACCATTACAATTGTTTCCAATTAGAATAATTTAGTATTTAACGATATTTGATCGGGGTAAAAATGTTAAGATGAGAGCAGATTTTTTCAGGTATGGGTGAGTTCCAATGTTAAATTTTACACACTCAGAACTTTTTTTTTAATTAATGTGATAATTATTGACATAAATTCCCATTTTTGAAGGAAAGTGTAATACGAATTGCTATGTAAATTTAAGAAAGTGTAAATAAAAATAGTAAAATTCATTTATGTGAAAAATGAATCAGGAAGCCATTGTCATCTCACAAATTCGTTCAGGAAGTTTGTTATTAAGCTATCGCAAAACGTTTGCTTCATAAAATCCCCAAACATGTTTTTTATGAAATAACATCTCTCGTAGGATCCTAAAGATACGAAAGTGACAGTTCTTATCAAACTCTATCCTAGTCGATTGCCTTAACCCGCACTCTACAAATGATGTCATATCGGTAAGTATTGAGGAGTTTGCAAATTGTTTTCCATTTATTGATATATTTTTATCAATGATGAACTCGATTTCCTTAACTTTTTTGCATTTTTATAAATCAGGAAGACAATTTTGCTTGCATAATGGTTTTTAGACGGCGGCAGCTGGAAATCAAAGTAGTAGCTGGAAATCAAAAAGGGCTTAGCTGATTTTGCATATTTCCACGGGAAATTTAACTGTACCTCTCCGCACTTAGTGCGTTTCCATGTAATGCTATTCTGCACTTACGAATACGAGTTGAATATGTAACACAGACGTTGTATTCATAACCGTTACCGCTTTTAATGTGTTATTGTTTGTTAACATGTTTACTTTTACCATTATTTTGCACTGGAAACATTCATTTTAAGTGCGATTCTTAATCAGAACAGCAACCTATTTTACATACATGAACATCTACCCCTGTAAAAAGAAAAAAAGTAGTGCTCCGCATTAGAAACTCCATGTATGTGATTAACCTAAAGTAGTCCACATGTTATTTTGCATGGCGACGAGTTAGGCTCCTCCCAGAGCATATTTTAAATTATGAAATAGAAAGGCAAACATTCAAGTATCTTAAATAATCATATACCTTGTCAATTTCTACACATACTCAACAACAGATAATATGTATACAACCGGTTCACTAGTACTGAAGAAAGGGAATGACCTACTTAGGTATGCATCTTATGAATGACATGACCCTTACTCCGGATTATTATGTAACAAAAAGAAAGCGATTTCAACTGACTCTGTAGCAACTATAGTTGAAGGAATGCATGTGGAGTTTATGGCGTCACATGAACTTTGCCTCTTTTGTTTTAATCACTTCTGAAAAGCTGGGTTTAAAATCATAGCTATTTCATGTTAATCCCGCCGCCGTCTCTCACCCATTGAGCACTTTGATTGATACTGAGAGGGTAATAACTTCAGGGACGAATCATTCCCCTCTATAATTGTAGAGTAATCTCCCTCGTTTAAACGTTCATGATTGTTGTGAGGGAATGTTGTGTCTGCTTTTTCTACTCGTTCTTTGCGATAGAATCTGCGACATACGTCCCAAAGAGGTATTAGAACGCTATAAAATGTTTGTAACATCAATAAATATGAATCATATTGTAAAACTTTTATAAAGTATCGGTTCAATGTATAAAATCGATGTTATGATATCGTAATGATACACATGTACTGCACGTGTTACCGCGTAAGTAGATTTCATTGTATTTGTCTTTCAATTTTGACGTAGCCTTACTGCGATGTCAGAACTTCATTTGGAACCTTCGGTCTTTTGTTTTTGTGAACTTCCATAACAGTTTAATCGCCCCGCCGACAATATTGACTATGTTTATTTGAGACAGATATAGTGCTGCAATACTGCTGTATCACGCCGTAGACATGTGGTATGATACCACATCCAGGCACATTATCCTGAGACCGGGATAATCAGTCCTGGAACTACGCTTATATGCTGTAGCGCCTAATCAACGGAGCGGTAGCGGCACTACCTTTATGTCTTCGGTATGTCGAAGTTGGGAATCGAACCCACGATCTCTCGCTCCCGGGGTGGACGCTTTAACCACTCGACAAACGCAGACTTTAAGACAATCTTAAAAAAAAAAAAAAAAAAAAAAAATATTTCACAGTTCGCTAAAGCAATTACTGGATTTTACTTTTTATACTTTGATCAGCATTCCTAAATGAGGAGTAAATTGATGTGATAATCCTCTTCAACATCAATGTGTGGCAAATCAGAAGCTCGTTCTGAAAATTCCAATACATCAGCGATTTATTTCAATAGAACCATGTACAAAAAGCATCGATCTTTTTTGACAAAATCAAGTAGTTCCATAAATTTATGTAGTCTATGTTGGAAGATAGAATTTATTAAGACATTTCTCCAGACAATGGAAGCCTACGCTTGCTACGCTCGCTCGGTCTCATAACGCTTAAAAGACTTTATCCAATACAAAGCGATTTGCTTGTGGTGACTAATATTTCAGGGACTTTTGTTGGCAGTGACTATGCATTGTATCACTATTGCAAGGGTCGGCACAGTATGGGGGTTATAAGGAAGAGTTGTATTAATGACGCGTTACGTCACCAGTGGGTTTTAATTCGTCGACGAGGGGTATCCCGATGGCCAATTGGTCAGTATCGGGTGCAGGGAGACGCTTATTCGATCTTCAGTCCAGTAAAGATTGTACTGGTTGACGCCATCATATGGGACAGTTCCATACAAGGGTAGCTTGGTGACGGGATAATGTGACTGGGTGTGACATCGTGATTCCTGCATACGGTTTAATATTGCAGTCTTGTAACACTGTATTACTGTATGCATCTGGAGTGGACGCAGTATTTAAATGACTGAAGTACTGCATTTTTATTCTACTCTTTGTGAAAAAACAGACTCGTTTAAAGTCCAGTAGCTGAAAATTGTTTAAACATTTGTAAATCAGTTGAATTGAATATGCGTTCAATCATGTTCACATTTAACGATGTTATGTCGAATGTGATTTGTTCAAGACAGGCAATTTTCTAAAATTCAATATAACTACACCGACGTGGAAAGAGAACCTTTCAAAATAAGGCTAAAATAGATCAATTATAAGGATTAAGACGAAAGGCTTTCCTCACAGTTATCTGCGGCATCCAATAAGTTTACTTTCTCAAATTTTCTCAACATATTGATTTCTTTAGCGAACCAAGAAAGACTTTACTTCATTTGCAGGAATTTATTTATATGATTTCAAGACCGGGCTTTCTAGTTCCACTTAAGTGCTACATTTTCTCTCCTGTACCACTTTGTTGTACGTTTATGTCTGCATCCATCGATTTTCCTAACAGTTATCTACAATTTTCGGCGTTTCCATAGAACCA
This sequence comes from Solen grandis, assembly GCA_021229015.1. Taxonomy (NCBI): domain Eukaryota; kingdom Metazoa; phylum Mollusca; class Bivalvia; order Adapedonta; family Solenidae; genus Solen; species Solen grandis. Next base: position 62,586,707 of record CM037784.1, on the reverse strand, counting down.
TTCTTACCCGTCAGGAATATATCTTATCTATAATGTATAATTATTTCTTGCAGTTGCATATTAATCTAAGTTTGTAGCACAGAAAGTCATTTTACCTCTCATTTAAGAGAGAGTAACATTAATTTCTTTCATCTAACGATATGTCAAATGTATTTCATAGCTCTTATTTTGCTCGTCAGAATAGATATGCTTTAAACTGACAGTAATATTAGTAAATAGTACAACCAACTTAAAAACATATCAGTGATCACTTCATAACAATGCCTCCATACATTCTGGGTCTTCCTCCACCTGTAATTAGCTGGACGTCGCTATATGACTGAAATACTGTCGAAGCGACGGTAAACTCAAATAGTCAAGTCAGTAGTCATAACAATCGTTTGTGGTAAACCATGTTGTCTGATGTCTAACAATTACAAACTGACATATTTATTCATCATATCATAGTCTGGCCATCGAGCTATTGGATATCTGTCAATTAATAATTGACAAGTCAATTCATTTGGCCTGCGTCTAGTGACCTATACATTACACGTACCTCTTGTCCAGTAGGGTCGTTATTCCCAAAATTTGAGACCAGCATGCCACAGTTACTCCGCCCTGCCATTTAGATTTCTTGCCAAATATACTAATCTATCTTTAGTGCCTGGACAAACACATAATTATAAAGATATGCTTCCTTCACTCGTTCTTCATCACAAACTACAATATACATTATGAGCAACATATCGTCTGAAAAGTTTATATTTCTTAGTTTGGCTCTCAAATTGATTTAATTCTTTATCAGAAACACGAGCATGACATGTTGCAACAGACAACGCTACATTATCAGCCCCGACCCGAATCTGATGTCTATCTTAATGTACAGTGAATATCCGCACCTTGGCATAAGTTATGGTCAACATATTGATGGGAAGGTAACACCTTACTTATACTATGTGTAAGGATTCCTGTTTCTTTTTCGCGGTGTAGTTGGTTTAGAGTTTACCGTCACTGTAACAGTATACCAGTCATATAGTGACGTCAAACTAATTACAGGTAAAGGAAGACCCAGAATGCACGGTGACACCCTGGTAGAACCACCGACATTGGAAGGATTCCTCACATGAACAATCCGAGTGACAAGACCAGGTCCCGTTTTCTCGAAATACTTAAGTACTATCTCAGGCTCAAATTTGAGTATTATACTCAAAACCCTTTTGAAACTAATAGGTATAGTTTGAATATAAGTATAAATATCATTCTTAAGAACCATTTTTATTTTCGACAACACAGGGCCAGGACTTGACTACAAAGCGGCTAAATGATACAGAATCATCATCTATATCCAGTATTTGTTTTATATTGAGCAATTACTATTAACATGTACATTGTACAGTGATAAAAAAAGTCTGATTTGTTCATGTGAATAACGCTTTTAATTAGTTTTGAAGAGAAACTGGCAAACGAAAAGTTAACCCTGTTTCCATTGCAACTGAATTCAATTTGAATTCCAGTAATTAGAAGTTTAACAAATATGAAAGATAAAGAGGCTCTTGCAAATGCTGTTCGTTGAATTTGTTTCATCAATACACGTTTCAATATGTTATAAAATATTGTTTTGTGTATTGTATTGTTTAAATAATTGCATAGGAGGGACCAAACAATTGTTGTTGTTGTTGTTGTTGTTGTTGTTATTTTGTTGTTGTTGTTGTTGTTGTTTTTCGGATATATTTTTCCAGAGTAATCAAATATATAATGCAGTATGTTCTTAAGCTAAATCGTGAAAACTGACATGGGCAGTTGTATGCTAATTTGGATGTAGTACAGGGCTATATTGACACAAAATATTATAATATAACTGAATGTGGATAAGTGTTTAGCCATTCATGTTTGATCGTTAAAACACACACATACACAGAGAGAGAGAGAGAGAGAGAGAGAGAGAGAGAGAGAAAGAAACATATGTTAACGGTCTTCTTCACTGAGCGGCTTATTGTTTAAGTTACCAGCTTTAATATTTGATTATGCATTAAAATGTATTGGCTTTAGAATGGTTTTGAGGTATTTGTTTAAGACAGGTTTAGATGTATTAGCGTTAGACAAGTTTGGATGTATTAGCTTTAGACAAGTTTAAATGTATTAGTTTTAGACAAGTTTAGATGTATTAGCTTTAGACAGGTTTAGATGTATTAGTTTTAGACAAGTTTAGATGTATTAGCTTAAGACAGGTTTCGATGTATTAGCTTTAGACAAGTTTAGATGTATTAGCTTTAGACAGGTTTAGATGTATTAGCTTTAGACAGGTTTAGATGTATTAGTTTTAGACAGGTTTAGATGTATTAGTTTTAGACAGATTTAGATGTATTAGCTTTAGACAGGTTTAGATGTATTAGTTTCAGACAAGTTTAGATGTATTAGCTTTAGACAGGTTTAGATGTATTAGTTTCAGACAAGTTTAGATGTATTAGTTTTAGACAAGTTTAGATGTATTAGCTTTAGACAAGTTTAGATGTATTAGCTTTAGACAAGTTAAGATGTATTAGTTTTAGACAGGTTTAGATGCATTAGTTTTAGACAAGTTTAGATGTATTAGCTTTAGACAGGTTTAGATGTATTAGTTTTAGACAAGTTTAGATTTATTAGTTTTAGACAGGTTTAGATGTATTAGCTTTAGACAGGTTTAGGTGAGTAAGCATAAAACAGGTTAGTCTAAGACAGGTGTATATGTATTACAATAGGACAGGTTGGTGTACGCACCTGTACTTGATCACAATTGCAATGACTGTATTTGACATCGAACATTATTATTAACAAAAGTTAATCGATTTGTAAAAGCCCGATACTTTGTTCACTTAAAATTGCGTGTATATTTGGACCACGAAGTTCACCTCAAGTTACCTCAACTTCTTAAGATTTAGTTGTTTATGGAAATTAAAGTTTAAAACTTTTATTTAGGGCTGACAGTTTGATAACATATGCCTTATTCTGTGGAGAAAGTCAGAAATTCGATTACAAAAAAAAAAAAGTTACCATTCCAGACGAAAGAGACCTTGTTACCTCATAGCTAGCTGTATCAGCTTCGTAAGAGATATCCAATATACTCAATATAGATTACTGAGAGCAATGTTTCAGTCCAGACGCGAACAAGCGCCATCATTTATTATTCTCCCAACTGGTACGTACGTTACATAGTAGTATTTCATTTTCGGTGTATATTTTCTGTTAGGTTTCAGGATTTTATTTCAAAAGCCATTATAAGGCCTATAAATAGTAACAGCAGTATTAAATAAAAACATATTATTACAATATTTATACACGCAATTCCAATGGACACTGCTATAAAGTTTATTTTAATGAAAATATTATTTTCTTTTATGTTTTTCCTCTGTTTAAGTCATTTATATGTTTAAGGTTACTATCTCAGGCAAGTAAGTACCTATACACTGACAGGTATCTGAACAAAATGTCAAATTTAAATTAGATTGACAATATTCTCAAAACAAGTTTCACTATGAAGATGTAAGTAATTTCAGTGGAATGAAACAGAATGTTAAATAAAGTATCTCTTTTTCTGCCATTCCTTTCCGATAACAAGTTTCCCGCTATCATTAAAACTGTTCCTGTTTATTACGCGGATATCCTCGAAGCTGTTTATACTCAGCAAAAATGTCTTTTAATATTTAATTACAGTCATAATGTAAGGGAAGCGACAGGAAACCCCTTTAGTCATACTACGCTATCTGTTTGGTTGTCCCCATCTCCCCATCGTCCATCAGTAGATCCCAGACAGGCCGTAATAGACTGGTGAAAATCTATACGACCAAATATTTGACGGCAAAATCTGAACGGAGAATTGACGTTTCTGGATTCCATTACATCTTAAGCAAATCTATTTCCATGCATTCTTCAGTGTTTTGATAAGGAGGCACAGATTCTGTAAACAGTCACAATTTATCGCTCAATACAAGACGTGGGAGTACCAAACATACATTTTATGGAGATTATAGTGTAACGTTATGAATCGAGAAGATACAGAGCAGCATTGACACACATGGCAGATAAACAATAACTAATACTAGTTCCATGTTAGAATGTATCACAGCGTGTGCTAATATTGCTTATCCCTGGGGATGGTTCCTGGGGGACTACTGATTTGTTTATGATGGTTTTAAAGATCTTGAAAGCACCCGGGCTTTCGAACCTCAGTCGATTTTACTTAACCACTGATCAAACCGGATCAAAACCATGATTTTATTGAAGAACGTAATACTACACAGCTCTAACCGAAACAAAAACTCTAAGCATGATTTATTTCTCGGTGTCATAATATTAAGTGAAATACAAAATGTTTAGGAAGTATCCTAAATATGTGGTCAGTCAGAAGCTCATTTTTTTCAAATTAATCCATGATTTATTTCAATAGCATCCCTTTCTATTTTCTATTAATAGATCGATGTTTCAATTGCGCATGTGCCACAAATTCCGACTCCATGGCGCAAGAAATTAAAAAGTAATAACCGTTAGTCTGAACTGCATTTTTCTTTTCGGCAAAAATGATATTACAATTGTGATCATACATAGACAGTTAATCCAGGCTTATCATGTAACGTTTTCTTTTATCTTGACATATTTTTTCCCGTTTTTCATTTTAGTTCTGGCTCAAGGTTTCAATGAGATATTTTTTTTATCTTTGACCATAAACATGAAGTCGTGGGTTCTATCCCTCACCTTTCTTTCTCTTCTTCAAAGTTACTCTCATTTTTTCAGTCATGCTTTTCCCCCAATACATCTGTTTCTTTTTTTTTAATTCTGTTTCTTTCTCTCCTCATATTTTGTCAGGCTCTCTGAAGATAGGGGCAGGGATATCGCCTGCTACGAAATTCGACCACAAAACCACAACCTCTGGATTAGTGGCCCAGCATTTTACCACTCCACGATGCTTTCTCCCACCACTTTTTCGTCAATGTTCACTTGAATAATAAAAAAGACAAGCAGTAGGATTGACGCCATTCTCGTCGCACTATCTCCGGTTTGGTCAGTAACTTCATAAGTTTCTCCTTAAATTATTCACGTCGAGATGTTTTGATCAAATCGCCATTAAACATTTACTCAAATTTGCTGCAATCCATCCTCACTTTTCCATGTCCAAGCAGTAAATATTAAAGTGTTGTGTGAGTTTGGTCTATTATATCAAAAAGGGGAAACGTTTCTCTACTATCGATTTACGTTGACAGATGTTGGTGTAACATTACCGCCCTCTTCCACACACACATACATCTCTCTCTTTAATTGTCTGCACAGATTTTGATAACTCACAGCTTATATTCCCGCCTGCCGCAGCAGTCTAGACAAATTTGACTGCCAGAGAATGGTGGAGCACATAACTGGCTTCATTGCAATAAATTTAAGTCAAGCCGGGATCTTCTAAGTCGGATAGAATATGTTAAGACATTTCTCCAGACAATGGAAGCCTACGCTCGCTAAGGTCTTCTATTGTCTGTAGAAATACTAAACATACTCTATCGTCATCATGAACTTCGCGACCTGGCTCGAATTTCTCCATCTATCCTTAACGCTACGTATTGATGGTGAAATTCGAGCCAGTAACTTTAAATTTGCTTGTTTCTTTGCTTGGGTTTATCACATGTGAACATTTTATCTCAACGAAACAGATAAACTGCTGCTATTTCACGCCGTAGACAACTTGTCATGTGACATAATACTATACACTAACCCTTCTATCCCTAACCCTATGTGAGTATTTTTTTTTTTTTAATTTTAGGAGGTACCTTAATCCAACTGCATACAACCTTTACAATATCAAGACCTGGACATATATGTGTAATGTGTCTTTGATCAAAATTGGTGTAGTATATAGAAAGACATATTGCTGATACTGTGAATGATAAAAGTGAGACAAAAACTGATCATAACAGGACGGATAAACAAATATCATCTTATAGTGGATATATACTAACAGATGTAGCAGACGTAGATAGATGGATGGATACTCTACAAAAATACATGACGAATGAAGTCAGAGATTTGATTCTGTTCTCTTACAACTCTCCTCAGCAGTCCGAGAGACAGCCATATAGAACGTTGATATCACCAAAAAAAAGGCATCCAATATTTCTTGTGCGTATTCTCTGTTAGCTTATTACTGACAACATAATGTGCAACAGCACACACAATACCAGTAATTTCTCAAACATAATGTTCATGATTAGTTTCATTGCATGGTTTCTTTGCACGGAAGCAGTGTGACTTCTTCCGTGACATGACGTCATCACGCGTGATTAGAGTGTCTTGTTATCTTCTGATAAGGAAACTACGGGATGTAATTACATATGCTGAACGTCTTCATGTCTTCCACGGCGACTGTGTATGCGGAAAACAAATGGGGACATATTTGTTGCTATCGTTTTAAATCTATCCATTTAGATAAATACGACATACAGTAATTATAGCAGTGCCTGTACGTATAATCTTCAGTCTGATTGGCAGTAACGTGCAGTAAATAAATCGGGTGATTAAGAACACATTTTATTTTTCAAATCATTCTTTTTTCATATATCCGATTTACTGTATAACCTTTGACATTAAGTTCGTTGATTCTTATCTAAGGAAACTATAGGATATAATAACACTAAAGATAGTTATTAAAATGAAGGTTGAATATGATTTTGAAACACTGAGGCGTCGTTTGGCGAACGCTTTCTCATAAATTGCATACATTGCAAATGAGTAGTTTTTATATTCAGACTTGCTATTTAATAATCTTGCCAAAATTGACATGAGTAAAAATGATCCATGAAAGAAAAACACCGGTGCCTGTCAGAAATAAGGCATACATATGCATGTCGCCTTCTTCACATATAGACTTTCAAGTTATTTTAGTGGGGTTTCAATATCTATGTACAATTTGATATCAACCTACATATAGACAGGCAGAGCATTTCTGAGAGTTGTGAGTGGCAGAAGTTTGACTATTATAGACGAACATAACAACCCAAAACAACAAGAAAACATGAATAAATTAATAAATAAATCAGTCAATCAATTATGAGCATAAATATACATTAACATATATTGTTTTACTATTAAGGATTACCGTATATTATATTACAAAACACAATAAACCTTAGTAAACACACACGACATGTAATATAAATAAGAATTATACGAACGAATTCCGTATTCATTTATACACACTAACCTCATTTAAATTACACAAAACACCTCGCACTATTCCCTAAACTGAAGCTAAACATTAGACAATAATTGTTTCAGGATAAAAACAAATCCCATCAAATGTCAGATCGAAAAACCTGGCATGAACTATCATTCTCCATGACAACCCGTCTCTCTCAGTGGACCAAAAACCAATCTGACTCTCAGTACAAACGTCATCAGATATGCGACTCCAGTTATTTGTTTTAACATTATTTCGGGGAGACTACATTTATCCCAGCTCGATCCTATTGTAAGGCGATATAAAATGCTTCTGATGGAATTTTATCCGACCGACATCCCTGTGTCGCTGCTCCTTCTAGCCATTTGCAGTACGTGTTTCCATTGATCGGACTTTGACACGCAAGTTCCACGATATTCAGACCGGATGTAGCCGGAAACATGTCATTCGGAAGACATCGTGATCTTTATAAGGAATGCAGAGACCTAATTACCTTTCAAGTAACGTATACTTGTGAGAATCATCTCAGCACGCTTCAGTCTGCGCTTGCTTACAAACAAGACTGTTGCTTTGGGCATATACATGTATATAGTGTACCATGTGAACAAAGGCGAGTCAAAAATATATGAATACTGATCTAGATCGGAGGTATATTCTCTATACATCAGGTACTGGGGATGTTGTTAATGTGCCTTTCTTTACAGTTTGTCTGTTATTCAAAGGTTAAAAATCTATTAAACTATTTCAGTTCTTAGGAACCAGTCACTGGCCTTTGCTCACAGATTGGCTCTTATCAAGAAGGAACGGCATATACAAGTTTTCTTGTGTTTGAAAGTTCATACAAGTGATGTAACATGTTATCATAGTGATGTCATACTTGTTTACATTCTTATAAACCTTAGATAGCGCTATGCATATTTACATTTTCTAATTTGCTCTTTCTAATTTGCTCTTAAATAATAATGAGGTCATTACTTTTACCACAACCGAACTGCTGCGTAATAGGTCAAATCAATTAATAATACTGATTGTCGTCCATTTCATTTGCTGAGATAAAACGATACCAATACGCAGCCGAATACATTAATTCATCAGTAGTCCATAAAACGGGAGTACACTCGTCTATCTCAGGTACATTCTGATGTCATTTGTCATTATCTTTGATTAGCAACAGATCAGAATGCATTTACTTTATGTGTTTAATTATTGTAAAAACAATGCTATATTGCTGAAACCATTCAAACCAACTGTATTCAGTCCTGAAAGGAAGTACAAATGATTTACACAACTAAATGTAAAAGAAAAAGGCATAATATACACCCACTTTTTTATTTTGTATCAAATTGAAGGTTACTTTTTGTTTATATGAGTGCAACTGAAAGATATCAGTGCGTCTGTTTGTGATTAACATATGAAAATTATTGGTTGCAAAGTTAAATCACAAATAGTCATACATACTTTCTATTTTGAATAACAATACAGAGCACCCGACACGCACGCGCTCGCACACGCGGACAAAACATACGAACAAAAATAAAGAAGAAGCCGACATTCAATTATCGGTCTTCCTAATGAATTATGTTTGACTTGTTTTCCTGCGTTTTGTATTATGAACACAAACAATACCCCATTTTTCCAGGAAAACAACTGCATTATGCCAAAAATGTATGCAGTTATGACCAGTTCACGTGACTAAGGCAATTTTATGTCAAAATTAGGCAACACATGCAAAGGATTCACATATTTTTTATGTTGTTATGAACTCTACGAAATTGAACATACAAAAATGTCATGTGAAAATGAATTTTAGACAAAATTCCTTGACAGTTTTAATGTGTTATCATATGTTCTTACATTAGTGAAATAGGTTTTGCTAATGATATTGCTATCTACTGACAGTTCCTTAAGAGAAAAATAATTCTGCATTAAACAGGGCTGAACATAATATTGCAATAAAAGTCACTTACTTTTGTGTGAAATTAGTTTTCTTCAGAAAATTGAAAATTCTATACTTTAATCTTTTACGACAAAATCGCATTCGTCTATTCAATATACACGGAACCAGGCAATCGATCGTTGTTTTATTTTGTGAATGCGACAAAGGCCATGCCAAATGACCGCGAACATTTAACATCGCTAAATTAAATTACAAAATTTGCATACAACACGTCTGGCTCATTTTGATTGGACAGCTTCTTCTAATTTACATACGGCGTCGTAAATAGATATACCGTGAGATTGTGCGGTCTCAAGGTTAGTCATGTATTTATGATGATTGGAATTCTTAATTGGTTAATCAGGTTAGTCTTGATATAGTCATTTAAATTCTGACATCTTGATATGCACGGTCCTGATCAATAATACACACTGGAGTATGCTTCACCTTGTGAGATATTTATCTGAAGACAAAAAAAAAAAAACCTGGTGTCGACATTTTCGTTAATTCAGCGACTACTATGTATTGAATAGTCCAACCTTAAATCTAAAATAAAAAGCAAACATTTGCTCTCAACTTTTTTTTTTTTTTTTTTTTTTTTTTTTTACATTTAACTTTTTTTTCCTGTAAGAAGATTTAAAGTCTAGACATACTTAAGATGTCGAGCTATAAATATTTCAGTCCGTGTCTCGAGGGGAATGTTTATCACTGTCAGCTTTATAGCTCTAACCTTCTTCCAGAGAAACACACCGGCACACTGTTATCACACTTGACATACCGAAACAAGCGAAAACAGCATTAAAAATTAATGTTCAATTACAACGCCTTTCCCGACTGTCTCCTATGTTCATTAAGTCCTATATAACTTCGGAGCAAGCGCGGAATATGGTTTTGAGAGTGTTTTGAACATACTATTTTTATTAGTATGCACCATGCGTATTGTTTAGTAGGTATTGTATTGTATAATCACTGTACATGGACTCAATATATATGTATGTGTGATCCGTTAGTGTGGGGTTCTGTTCTTTAAATGAACACCTGAACAGGTGGAGTGATCTGCTACATCAGTAACATCACGGCTCTGGTGCAGTGAGACTCGGTGAGTCGATCCTAGCAGAATCGCAAGATAACATCTATAGCATTATAGTGTAGGTAAAACGTTCCAGTTTCAGTTAATGAAGCAATAATATATATATACATCATTTTAACTATATGGTCTATTTTACAGTTAATAGATAGATAGATAAACTGTGTGTAATTGTGGGTTTTATACATGCAACCACGTGGTACCCTTAGCATTATATTGTCATTCTGATGATTATCGAGATACATCTACAGAGTTATGCCGAGGATTGCCGAATTGTTACGATGTACCGCCTACAATAGCACGCATCTTACTTGCACGTGAGGAAAAAAGATTCAGTGCCAACAAAAAATCAGGGGTGTTCAATCGAGAACTGGGACACGAAAACAAAGCAGTTGCTCTAGTTAGATAACAGATTCCACGGATGATTCGACGGATGGTTTGATTACACGTACATTTGTTCCGTAAAATTTATCTCATGTCTTGGATGCTAGAAGACCTGTTCACTTAAAATTTTCTAGTGATTTTTTTAAATTGAATTTAGGTATGATTTAAAACTATTAAGTTAAAGAGCAATAGATTATCTTGCTTCATGTCGTTTTCAGTAATTACCAGGTTTAAGATATGAAAGAAACGCAAATGGAAAGAAAATTGATTAAGTTCCTGCAATTGACATTTTAAAGAGAACAATATAATTTGTTTTAAGAACACACCCCGTAAAGCCGACGAACACAGCGGGTCAAATAATTGGCGAAATACAATGTGATAGAATTGATGGAACAACTACAACAAAAGAAAAATTACAGACCTACTATTTGGTGATCACTTTATGTTATTGCGCACATTTCGGAATGATACAATATTTTATATATTACTTAGTAAAAACATATTTCACATATCATGTTGCAATGGAGACACAAGTTCTTACAGCATTTGATTCGGCACTTTTTTATACGTAGAAATACTGTTATAAATTGAAATCACTACTGCTGTTGTGTGTGTGTGTGTGTGTGTGTGTGTTTTGAGATTACTGTTCCTGCGACAGTATTTCAGTCATAAAAGCATAGTTCAGTTAACTACAGGTGAGGATAGCCTCCGCATAAGCAGAGACAGTCGGGTAGAAGACTAAATACTTCAACATAAGAAGAATCTTAGTGGTCAAACCTGGATTTGACTATGACTTGACTTGACTATTTGAGTTTACCGTCGCTTCGACAGTATTTCAGTCATATAGCGACGTCCAGCTAATTACAGGTGGAGGAAGACCCCGAATGCACGGCGACATCCGGGTAGAACCACCGACCTACCGCAAGCCAGCTGGAAGGCTTCATCACACGAAAATCCGAATGACCCTGCCGGGATTCGACCCCACGCGGTGAGGGGCTGAGTGATTGTTAAAGTCACCGACTTTACCCTCTCGGCCACGGAGGCCCCCAAACCTGGATTTGAACCAACAGCTGTGAGGGGCTTAGTGATATCAAGCAGTCTATCACGGTGACTCCGTGGATAAAGTACATACTTGAATGTACTAGTATTGTGTACAGTAAAAAACATAAAAATATAATCAGTGTATTTGTAAACGCAAACTGCTGGATGTGGTCAGTATTTAAGCAGATTACAGTTGAACCTGTATTAAGCGGTCAACTTGCATTAAGCTGCCAACCTTCTTTTAGCGATCACTTGACGGACCGCTTAAGACAGGTTTGACTGTATACAATTTAAGTACTCGTCATTTTTTATTGTATAATTTTTATTTCAAAACTATTAGTATTTTCTTAATTATTTTCTAATAAAAGACTGTAAATTATTTATATTATTGAAAACCTTCGAGCACAACGTCTTATAAAGTATTGCATCACCAATGTTATGTTGAATCAAAGCTTATACCTGCAACTGTGAGGCTCCAATAAACTGGTGCTTGTCATGACTACCAAACTATTCTAAATGTGTATTGAAATAGAAGGAGAAAATAAACAACAAAGGCTTCCAAATCTTAAAAATGACCTAAAAAAATATTACATTTTTGCCACTCAGCCTGTTTTCTCCATCAGTATAGTTGCTATATCAGAATTACATTATACTAGTTAGTGAACAGCCTAAACATTGGTTGCATGCTATATTTCTCAAGCATAGCATGCGATGAGGAATCTAATTTACATTATTATATGTGAGATTTTTTTTATTTAACTTTTCCGCAAACCATTCACTTGAAATCAATTTGTGCCTTTGGAAAATTCATATGCTAGTTTCCGAATTCCTCTGGAAGAATATTAAGAATAAAGATGGAATGTGTTCAAGTATTTCACAGACGATGCTTTGTTCTTACAGGTTGGCGACCGGGTCAGATCGATTTTAAGGAGTGCTCAGTGTGGGTCGCTTGGCAGATAATTTCGTTAAGGATACTAGACAAGAGTTAGAACACAGACCGCCATGTTGCACAAGAAATGTTAAAACACTTGGCTGAGCCATAGTCAGAAATGTCTAGTGTAACTTCCTTACAAAAATCCAAGTTTTTATTGGTGGGTAAGCTTGTTACTGGTCTTCGGGATTTTCTCATAGAAATATATGAATATGTTTTAATTCATTTAATAATGCAAAAGGACATGCATGCAATGCTTTTTGCTGACGATTTATATTCAATGTATCATATCTACCGAAATACAAATATATACACTCAATGGTGTTGTTTTTTTTTTAATTCATATTTTAATTAATACAAATAGTATTTGCTTCTTAAAGTTTGAAGTACAAGTACATGTATATGATTAGGTTAGCTTAATCGTAGAAAAACAAGATTTAATATATAGCATACGATTTCTTGTGGAAGATCTACACCAAAAAGGTAAAAATGACATGATATGCACAGATTAATATTATAATCGGCTTAAAAGAATTCATACCTTAAACATGACATGATTTTTTTTTTTTTTTTTTTTTTTTTTGAGAATTAGGATGACATTGCAATTCAGATACTGTTATAACGTGTGTTTTTTTAAATGTTGACATGATATGTAGACAGTATGTAATGATAACACTGTTGATAAATATATAATGTGATTATAACTGTACCGTTGGATGCTTACATTACAGTATTTGCCTAAGTTAAAACAAAACATATTGATTAGGCATAATACTCAATTAATTATATTCTAGCTAGGCTTGGCAACTCCTTTTCCCATTAAAATGTTCCAACCTTCCTTTGAAATTCTCATTACCACCATCTCATGATATAAAAGTAGTTACACGTTTCATGTTGTTTTAATGATTCTCACGGGAAGCACAAAATGACTGTCAAAGACCCAAAGGTTTTACATGAAGAGTATTAAAAAGGGTAACAAAATAAGAATGATTCAACGCTGCGAATATAAATATTAAAAAAAGGAAAGAAATTGGATAAAAGAAAAATATAAAATTGGATCTGAACAGAAGCTTCGTATTGTTACAACCATTGTGAATTGGCAGATGCACATGGTTAGTATGCAGGGAAGCATTCCTTTTATAATTAAGCTAGATTTAAGTTAACTATGCCCCCATAATCAGAAGAGATAATTAAGAAAGTAATTAAATACGTCCTAGATTTTCTAATTACAACTTTGACAAAAACAAATACCAGGTCAAATCAAACCTTAGTTGACACCATCAGCTACCAAGCATCAATGACATGATCGATTAAACACGTTTAGCATAAAAAATATGTTTTAAATGAATTTTCAAATAGATTTATTCCTTTTTATTTTTATCGAATATAAACGGATGGGTATCATAGCTTTAGCTGAGAAAGTCTTTTCTGTACATTTCACTGGGACTCCTATATTACGCATTTCGTTTCATATATAAATACAGAAACATGGCTGAGCAACACTTTAGTAAATATCGTTCCTCCGACTGAAAACATACACAGGGAAGTTTCCTTTTTAATTGACTTTTGTTTGCAATATTGTCATAACTTGAAGAAATTCCGTTTAACATTATATTTGACTACAAATCGTTGACAGCAAATCTTAAGATTAATCCATATCTGAAGGAATACCGTGAATTTTTTAAACAAAACCTTATTTTAAATAAATCTAAAATGCTATTTAACACAAACGGTATCTTAAATTGCCTAAGCCAAAAAAAAAAAAAAATAGTGTTCTGGTCTCGAGCAAATAAAAAAGAGGGTCTGTAAGTCGGGATTTTTTTTTTTTTTAATTATTTTTATACATAAAACGAAAGGTAAAAAAGGGAAATATTTTTCTTTAAAGGCGGAAAGGTAAAAAAAAATAGAGTCGGTCATTATAGAAGAGGGTCGGTCGGGAGACCAAAACCGGAACTTTTTTTTTTTTTTTTTTTTTTTGCCCTAACGTAAATGTGACCCTATATAGACATTGCAACACAAAGGTAACCAATCCATATTATAATCACTGACTGTTATTTCGAGATAAAAAGTGAAAATGAAAATAGTACCATTACTATCGTCAAAGCATGTTTTTTATTGCATTTACAATGATAGGCCCAGCATATTTTCATTTAGCGCAATTATTTGTCATATTGCGATTTTAGAAAGATTTAGGTATACTGTCAAATACATGTTGGTACCTTCCTCTGAATTAAATGATCTCTGCAAATTCTAATTACAAAAAAGGAAATTCACAGACAGCATTAATGTAGGGTCTGACGCCTGATTACCAGGAATTATCAAGGGAAGAATTTCAGCACATGTAATTTTTTTTTGTTTGCTTTGTCCGATTTAGAGAATCGATCCGATGTTCATTCAATGAAAACCTCTTTTGGCGTCGCATTATTCACGCAGTTGGATAATTTTCCGAGTGATTGCTGCTCGTCATATATGCAAAGTATAGCAAAGTTATTTGATTTTTTGTAAAGTCTTTGATTTGAAGAGTACAGTACACTGAGAATGTTCATTTGAAACTTTGGCGTGCACTTGAGATACTATAATGCAATATGAGGAATTGTTTAGAATTTCTGTCCGACGGTCATATTGTCAAAATGAAACCCTTGTTAACTTACATATAAGAAATAAATTATCTGTCATGTTGTGAAATCCCTCTAATGATAAAGTTTGCAAAATAATGACAATATTTCGTTTTATTTTAGAACTAAGTTTACCGACGTGAGCCAGATATAGAACTTAGCATATACGTGTTCATACCGAAGGCAAGTGAATTGAAACCAGTTTTGATTCAAGCATTGTGTTTTAAAAGAAGAACGTATTTTTTTTTTAAAGACTGATAAACAACAGTGGCATGTATGAGATACTCTAAACTTCAGCCACTGGATCCTGTTTCTTATAATGCTGTCTCTGGTGCTAGTAATGTTCCTCAAATGATAACTATTTCCTTATAAGAAACACACCATGAAAAGATGACAAGAACGGATCTGCTCTACGTCAGAGTCTCGGGGCAGCTTTGATTCATGGCATCGGATGTCAAGACAGACAATTCTATTAATGTCACAATGTTGTGTTTCGATTTCCCAGGACTTGTTGTTATTATGAACAAGAAATAAATGTCGAGAGAACCTCGTGGGAATAATGGCCTTTACAAACCCGGCGAAATATTTACGAGGCAAAGAATTGTAAAAGGAACATGCAGAAAGAAAATCGGCAGAAGCATTGCATGGCGAAATGTGGAGCCAGCAGATTGGTTGTAACAAGATTGTAGGTTTGGGCAGGCAAGACAAATGGCGTCTAAAGCTAATCGATCGTAAAAGAAAATGGCAAAAGAGAGTGATATATTAAAGGAGGATGCTTCTTGAGAAAATTTGTATTGAATTTGCGTGAACCAAATAACATATTCGTCCTCATCAATATACACCATGGAGTATCCAGTTCTCACCTGCATAAGAAGTTTCGCAAAGAAAATGAATAAAACAGTCCCTCGCCTTTATATTAAAGATATTAACGAGTGCATTAATATATTTCCTTTAGATATAGTAAAGTGTCAATGTTAATTGAGAAAAATTTAAAACAAGAGGCCCATGATGGCCCTAAATCGCTCACCTGAGATAAATAGGTTGACCCAAGGAACATCTGTACCAATTTATTTTAAAATCTGGCCAGTAGTTTTGAAGAAGATGATTTTTAAAGTTTTCATATTTTATTTCTTTTTGTTGCCATGGCAATCAGAGTTCTCCATGGATCAAGTTTATTTTTGCAACTTTTGTGAAGGTTGACCCAAGGATCATCCCTGCCAAGTTTAATCAAATTCTGTCCAGTGGTTTCAGAGGAGATTTTGTTTAAAGTTTTCCCTATATACATATAAGGCAAATAAGCCCCGCCCCTGGCGGCCATGTTTTTTTTTCGGATCGGAATAATTTTAGCAACTTTGGTAGAGGTTAGCCCAAGGAATATCTGTACCAATTTATTTTAAAATCTTGCCAGTAGTTTTGAAGAAGATGATTTTTAAAGTTTTCATTTTTTTTCTCTTTTTGTTGCCATGGCAACCAGAGTTCTACATGGATCAAGTTTATTTTAGCAACTTTTGTGAAGGTTGACCCAAGGATCATCCCTGCCAAGTTTCATCAAATTCTGTCCAACGGTTTCAGAGGAGATGTTGTTTAAAGGTTTCTCCATATACATATAAGGCAAAGAAGCCCCGCCCCTGGCGGCCATGTTTTTTTACGGATCGGAATAATTTTAGCAACTTTGGTAGAGGTTGACCCAAGGAACATCTGTACCAATTTATTTTAAAATCTGGCCAGTAGTTTTGAAGAAGATGATTTTTAAAGATTTCATTTTTTTCCGTTTTTGTTGCCATGGCAACCAGAGTTCTATATGGATCAAGTTTATTTTAGCAACTTTTGTTAAGGTTGACCCAAGGATCATCCCTGCCAAGTTTATTCTAAATCTGTCCAGTGGTTTCAGAGGAGATGTTGTTTAAAGGTTTCTCTATATACATATAAGGCAAATAAGCCCCGCCCCTGGCGGCCATGTTTTTTTACGGATCGGAATAATTTTAGCAACTTTGGTAGAGGTTGACCCAAGGAACATCTGTACCAATTTATTTTAAAATCTGGCCAGTAGTTTTGAAGAAGATGATTTTTAAAGATTTCATTTTTTTCCGTTTTTGTTGCCATGGCAACCAGAGTTCTATATGGATCAAGTTTAATTTAGCAACTTTTGTTAAGGTTGACCCAAGGATCATCCCTGCCAAGTTTATTCTAAATCTGTCCGTGGTTTCAGAGGAGATGTTGTTTAAAGGTTTCTCTATATACATATAAGGCAAATAAGCCCCGCCCCTGGCGGCCATGTTTATTTACGGATCGGAATAATTTTAGCAACTTTGGTAGAGGTTGACCCAAGGAACATCTGTACCAATATATTTTAAAATCTGGCCAGTAGTTTTGAAGAAGATGATTTTTAAAGTTTTCTTCTTTTTTTTTTCTTTTTGTTGCCATGCAACCAGAGTTCTACATGGATCAAGTTTATTTTAGCAACTTTTGTGAAGGTTGACCCAAGGATCATCCCTGCCAAGTTTAATCAAATTCTGTCCAGTGGTTTCAGAGAAGATGTTGTTTAAAGTTTTCCCTATATACATATAAGGCAAATAAGCCCCGCCCCTGGCGGCCATGTTTTTTTACGGATCGGAATAATTTTAGCAACTTTGGTAGAGGTTGGCCCAAGGAATATCTGTACCATTTTATTTTAAAATCTGGCCAGTAGTTTTGAAGAAGATGATTTTTAAAGTTTTCTTCTTTTTTTTTCTTTTTGTTGCCATGGCAACCAGAGTTCTACATGGATCAAGTTTATTTTGGCAACTTTTGTGAAGGTTAACACAAGGATCATCCCTGCCAAGTTTAATCAAATTCTGTCCAGTGGTTTCAGAGGAGATGTTGTTTAAAGGTTTCTCTATATACATATAAGGCAAAGAAGCCCCGCCCCTGGCGGCCATGTTTTTTTACGGATCGGAATAATTTTAGCAACTTTGGTAGAGGTTGACCCAAGGAACATCTGTACCAATTTATTTTAAAATCTGGCCAGTAGTTTTGAAGAAGATGATTTTTAAAGATTTCATTTTTTTTTCATTTTTGTTGCCATGGCAACCAGAGTTCTATATGGATCAAGTTTATTTTAGCAACTTTTGTGAAGGTTGACCCAAGGATCATCCCTGCCAAGTTTAATCAAATTCTGTCCAGTGGTTTCAGAGGAGATGTTGTTTAAAGGTTTCTCTATATACATATAAGGCAAATAAACCCCGCCCCTGGCGGCCATGTTTTTTTACGGATCGGAATAATTTTAGCAACTTTGGTAGAGGTTGACCTAAGGAACATCTGTACCAATTTATTTTAAAATCTGGCCAGTAGGAGATGATTTTTAAAGTTTTCAAATTATTTTTCTTTTTGTTGCCATTGCAACCAGAGTTCTTCATGGATCAACTTAATTTTAGCAACTTTTGTAGAGCCTCACCCATGGAATATTCCTGCCAAGTTTCATTAAATTCTGTCCAGCGGTTTCAGAGGAGATGTCGTTTAAAGCAAATTGTTGACGACGGACGACGACGGACGCCGGACGAAGGGCGATCACAAAAGCTCACATTGAGCACTTTGTGCTCAGGTGAGCTAAAAAAATAACCAACAACGGTCAAAAACATTATTTCCAAAATTGCGTCTTAAGTTCTCGTTAATGATGTTTTTTGTTCTTTCAGCACAGATTTATGTACAAAATTTGAGTTGATCCAAATGAGAACAAGAAACATTATCACAATCACAATGTCCATTTTATTACAAGGTGCCTCCCATGTTAGGACTGAGGGTACAATTGTCGTTTTTCTTAACTTTGCGTCCCTTCATACAGAGAGGCCCTACAATTTTCGGGGTACATGGCCAATTTTCGAGGTAAATAACCTTGAACAGGGGGTAATTTGGTCAGCTGTTTCATGACGATAAGGTGTGAATAATAACAACTATGGCTCTAAATGACTTCCGTACATAGTGTTGTTGTTGTATTGGGGTTTTCCGTCGCTGCGATAGAAATTCAATCATATAGCGACGTCCAGCTAATTACAGGTGGAGGAAGACCCCGAGTACACAGAGGTGCCCGGGTAGAACCACCGACCTACCGCAAGCCAGCTGGAAGGCTTCCTCACATGTAAAATCCAAAGTCTCTCCCGGGATTCAAACACACAACGGTGAGGGGCTGAGAGATTTGTAGTCCACGACTGTAACCGCTCGGCCACGACGGCCCCATTCCATACATAGTGTATTGATAATCAAACATGCAATATTATAAGATTAGATGTTGATTTACATAAATCAGTCATCGTCTGCTACCGAGAGTTATCGGTAGATTTAACGGATGGTTCAAAAACTAATAAGGAACATTTGTGAAAATAAGTGAAAATAATCAGAAAATTATACTTCTTAATTAAATGAATGTTTTTTTGTTGATGTTTATTTGTTTCACTCACATTTTCAGTAAAACAAAGAACAAAAAGTTTGGAATCAAGGATCAGTGTATTTCGATTGCTGGTGGTTTCTCTGGTAGTGAGTAAATGTACGTAGTCCAAGAATACAATTATGGCGAGGACTGAATACTTGAGAACAATTGTGGATGATAGAATTCAACATGTTATCTCCTATCTCATCAACTTATTTTTATAATTTATTGATGTTAAAACAAACCAAATTTAAGATTGTACTCCCATTTTTTTTTCAAACCATAAATGTATTCATACACTGATATTAAAAGTTATTTCATGTATACTAAAATGTATTAGTGCCGTAATCATTGTATAACATATCCCAAGTAAAATGCTAAGGATTCCGTATGTCATGACGGCCGATATCGAAATGAAACACTTTAATCATCATTTGGAAAATTGGAAACTCAAGGAAATTACACAAACATTTCCTTCAGCCTGTGTCAAATTAGCTTTAGCCTCAGTGTAAACAGTTTAAGTTAACCTTTAAATTTGTACTTAACGATCATCTCTGTACACGGCCTTCCCTATTCAGCAATTCATCATGTGTGGGTCATTCAACAGTGTGGAATTAATTTCGGACTTACATTTGGATAAAGGACATATCTATTGGATTGCTCAGGTTAAATTTAAATTTTATCAATCAGACAAGGAGCAAATAATTTGTTATAATAATATTAAGACACTGTATGTTGTGATATTCATATTGATATTTGTCACTTGTTTATAATTAAAATATATTTAGTTAACTAGTTTGTTACTGGCTTTTCCTTGTTGCGCCATTTCATCAGATTGGTCGTAACACCATATAAACTACCAGTTGTAAAAACGACAACCAGTATAAACGACAGTGAGTATAATGAATTAACACTGTAAACGTCAACTATTATAAACGACCATCTATATACCCTACTCCCTATGTAAACGAACACCCGCAAATCTACACTCGTTTAAACTACCGCTTGATTAAACGACTAATGAACTAAACAACTAACCGTGACCTTTATGGGAAAAAAAAAACATCAGGCAAACACTTACGCTAAGTGGCCATATTTCTGTTCCCTTGAATAGTCGATGAAAACATGTTTGAATGCATTGAAGACATTGAAGCTTTAAAGTCTTTATTTATTTTTTTATCGACACTCCTTTTTATTGAATATATAATACAGACAATTGTTTCTTTAATGTTGTAAATAATCGTCTATTAATGTTAAAGAAAAATAAACAGTTTCCGTAAGATGAATATCCAGATTTTACAGATCCACGATATCCCTAAAGCAATTCAGTTTTCTTTAACTGACGCAAGTATCCAGATCGAAATGCAAGTCATTAATATTCCAATAAGTTAAGGAAAACGGACGAGGTTAGGTTCATTTGTTTCGCTTCTAATTCGATTTCACAATAGGTTGCCCCAAATAAATGTGGTCCAATATTTAATAGAGGACTAAAATAACTAAGTTATCACCTGAGTTTTAGGCACATCTCAGTTTCTGATCGAGAACACTAAACATCATTTATCAAGTTATTTCCGCATGTTAAAATATAGAACCGAATTGTAAAAAAATATTTAAACAGTTTCTTCAATCACCAGACTTAACGAAGCTCAAGCACAATCCTTAACAACTTAACAAACTCGGCTATGCACAATCAAACCTGTCTTAAACGACCAGTTAATGGAACAATATAATATGGCCGCTTAACATGGTCGTTAAATGAAGGTTAAATATGTAATAAAATGCTATAGTTGGCAATATCAAATTTGACCGCTAAATGCAGGTCGACCGCTTTATACAGGTGACCGCTAATACAGGTTCAACTGTATATGTGCAATCAGCTCCACAAGACACATAACACTGCTAACATGCAAACAAATAAGCAAACAAAGTGGCATTTGTAGCAATAATGGCTAGTTCCCAAAACCACTAGTTTTCCCTTGAATCTTAATTCAGACACAATCAAACCACTAGATATAAGATTATAAATCTACTGCCAGTTTTTTATAGAAGAGCACTAACAACTGTAAAGAGACGAGAATCAGCAAAGTATGTATAACTACGATACAGTTCAGCAAGGATCTACATCGGATAGACCTCCGGAAGACAGAATGTCTTCAGTAAGACACAGATATTAATCACTGGATTTCACCGATATATGGTCGGAACTACATCAGACTTCCTAGCAGCCAAGCAAGCATGCTTGATTCCCCAGCCGGACATCACGTGAACCGTGCAAACAATTTTGAAACAACCAATAAAACTGGTACATATAATCTTAATATTTCGTAAAGCAAACTTTGAAGACACTGTTTTTTAACTACTAAAATGACACGGACAATTTCATTGGATAACAAAGAATTAAGCAAATCAGGCTAAGGAGCCAATAAGATAACTGTACAAAGAATATGGCGAGTTAGGAAGGTGGTTAAGGACAGACTGACATGTGGGCCATTCGATTTGCTGATCTAGAATTTGTATGGGGTTAAAATACATTTAAGTATTACAGTACTAATTTGGAAATAAATGTATTTTCTTAGGAATCCATATAAAACAATTTATGTTATGCGTTAAATGAACTTTGCCTAGAAACTAAGTAATCTTTTATTTAGCTAAAACGTTTAGCTGGTATAAACAATAATTCGTATTATAAATGTAAAATTGTAATCTACCCTGAACACACAGAGGGAAGAATAGAATGTTCGTATAATCGTCTTGGAAACCGGATTTGTTTTCTTTTGTTTAACGTGATCCGTTCTGGGAATGGAAATAAATCTCGGAATGGACACGCTTCCTTGACAAATACTTTTCAGAACATTGAGATTTGACTGTAAATTAATAGTGGAAGTACAGTATGAAGACGATATTTCGAGGAATGTTTATCGAATGTCATGATTTATGCGAGACATACTCATAGTCCAAGTACAACCTCAATTTCTATGAAACTTAAGATACAATCATGTTTAATCAATAATTATTGTCCGAGCAATCCGATTAATACAAGGATTTTGTTCTTCCTGTTCGGTCCTCGAACTTCGCATTTTCTTGCCATATCTTATTTCTTTTACAAACAGAGCTTTCGTTTAATTATGAACAGAGATTGTTTATTTTTCCCTTTTAAAGAATAAACAATGCAATTTAATGCTTAATATTTCATTCAATCTACCAGATCTAATGACTTCCAAATGAAAATATCAAATGTCGTGTTTCTAACATTTACTACGTTTTTTTTTAATATGATTAATATATATCCTGCTTCTTACTTTTTTTAAATTACATTGTATATGATCAGACCAGCCGAAAAGTAACAAAACAAGATTTAATATAGGGAATATTCTTGGAAACAAAATACAAAGAGGAAATTATGATTATGCACATGATATAAGGCATACTAAAATATCATCTGAAATACAAACATCATCTGACATTGAATATTAATTCATGAACAGTTTATTAAGATGTTGACATGGTATATACTCGTATGCAGTATGAAAGATAACATAGCAAGCATGGTTCGAACACGGGACATTGACAGAGTATAAAACTCAATTATATTCTAGCGGCTTGAAGCAACTCATTCACCTTTTTCTATAAAATGTTGTAACCTTCCTTTGAAATGCTTATTACCGCATCTAATCATTAACAAATTGGCTGTCAGAGGCACAAATTTCTTGCAGGAAATTTAGTGAAGAGGACTGATTAAACGTTGCGAGTATATTAATTCATTAAATTACCCATTATCTATAAAATAGGATGTAAAAAGAAGCTCCATAGTGTTACATGTATTGAGAATTAGCCAGAATGTAGGCACATAGTTAGTACGCAAGGAAGCATTTTCTCTGTTAGATGGCTCGATTGAATTTAACTGTGTCTCCATAATTAGAAAGGAAAATAAAATAGGTAATTAAAAACGGTCTAGTTATCTTAACTAATTAGAATGTACAAAACTCCAAGGTCAAATCGTCAAATCCAGCATAATTCCACAGTGTATATGCAACCGAAACATCATTGTCATTATTATTTGAATATATTTTATCTAAAAAAAACCAAAAAAAAAAACATGTAGAAATATTTCAAAATAATTCTCAGACAGATTTATTCCTCTTTAACTTTTTATCGAATATACGGTCGAGTATAGTAGCTTTAGCTCAGAAATGCTAAGACCGCGTTTTATGTCCTGTAGAAATACAGAAACGGGGTTGGATGGAAAACACCTCTTTCAACATAGACCCGTTTCAAATGTGCGGTAATAGTTTCATTTGTTCGTGTGTGTTTTTTTTTCTATATCTAATTTTGTCATATGTTGAAAACATTCAGATAACATTTTGTAAACTTTCATTTTGATACAAATCAATTCATATGTGAAGAAATACAGCGAGCTTCTGAAACACCCCTCGGGCATACATTTATACAAAAATCTATGGATAACAATATTTAATTTCATACACTGTTTTTACTTACTTGTTTGATGGTTTATAAAAATATTATTTAATAACTAACGATATTATATAAATGTACAATAGCAGTCAGTGTGACCCTTTAAACTCCGACATTGTTCAATAAAGGTTATTTTTTAAATAATGATAAAAGATATTAGCAAAACTTTATATCGAATATGAACATCTCTTTTAATGTATTTATGAGTTTTTTTGTTGTTGTTTTTTTTAGTTGAGGAAGACGGCGGAACAGTATAATACATCTTCCTCTGCACATTGAATGATCTCTTTAAATTTTAAATTAAAAAGAGGTGAATTCACAGACAGCATTAATGTAGGGTCTGACGCCTGGTTACCAGGAATTATCAAGGGAAGAATTCTGCACATGTGATTAATTTTGTTTGCTTTGTCCGATTTGGAGAATCGATCCGATGTTCATACAATGAAAACCTCTTTTTCCGTCGCATTATTCACGCAATTGGATAATTTTCCGAGTGATTGCTGCTCGCCATTCCTGTACATTGCAGCAGAGTAATTTGATTTGAAGAGTCCGGGGAACCCTTAATATTTGTTTAAAACAACGGCATATACCTGCGACATGCATTCAAAACGCGATATATGAAATCACTTTCTTTTTTTTCTGCCCGATTGTCTACTCATACTGACAAACTGCTATCTCTTTTCAGTAACATAATTTGATGTCATATTTGGAGACACCTTAAAAGGATTAATTTTACCAAATAAAGATTTTTTTTTCTTTTTAGAACTTTTCAGATACGAGACAGATATAGTGCTGCCCCATACACGGGTTCTTAACGTAGGCAAATGAAATGAAGGCAATCCTGTGTTTAAAAGAGGAACAATTCTTAAGACAGAAATCGTATTGAGGTACTTTTGAGATTACTATTATTATTCTAAGAGCCAAGCAAAAGGTGTTTAACAAACGACAATCGTATGTCGGAGGTACTTTAACAAATCAGCTACTTTATCCTTATTCTTATATTGCTCTTTGCTAACTGTAATGCTACTCAAATGATAGCCATTTCCTGATAAGAAGCACACAATGAAAAGATGGTAATGAATAGAGCTGATCTCGGGGCAGATTTGATTCATGGCAGTGGATGTCAGACAATTCTATTAATGTCATAACGTTGTGTTTCGATTTGCTGTTATGATGAACAAGAAATAAATGTCGAGAGAACCCCTTGGGAATAATGGCCTTTACAAATCTTGCAGAATATTTACGAGGCAAAGAATTGTAGTAATATCATGTAGAAAGAAAGGCAGTGGAAGATGTGGAGCCAGCAGACGACACGTTTAGTATAACAAGATTGTGAGATTGAACAGCGAAGAAAAATGACATCGAAAACAAATCGATCGTAAAAGAAAATTTTAATAGAGAGTTGTCTATAAAACAAACATATACATTTTAATAAGCAGATTTGTGTAAAATACTCCAGAGCCAAAGAATATGCTTGTCAGAGTATAATATGTCCACAAGCATACATTATGAACTCGTATTTGATGGAATAAAACATCTGGTCTCCCACAACTCACTTTACTTTTTTTCAAACATTCCAAATCTAAGGGTTTGCTTTTAAATTGAACGTTCGTAATAACGGCAATGAAAACAGCAAAGACTACCATTCATGTTTTGAGAGTTTCTTCAAACAACAAACATATTTAAACACTGATGAAAAAGTAATTTTATTTTTACCCAAAGAATATTAGTGCCTATCCCCTTGTATAACATGAAATTAATGGTTCATCATATCATATTTGTCACCAACAATTGGAAAACAAACATTGCTTTGAGCATATAACATAACATATTCTTATTTGGCATAAAATTGTACAATACACATTTATAGCCAATACATAACACATTTTACAATAAGATGAGCTAGTCGAAATTTTACACAAGTAAAAATAAAACAACTAGGTGCTTACCAACTTATCTTTACCCTGATACTAAATATGTCAATTAAACCTGTGAAAACGACCGTCCGTATAAATAACCACCCGTATGATGAATCACCTGTATAAATGACGTCACGTACTGAACTACATTTCGCACGTAACGAACCTTTGTATTTAACGACAATTTGTATAAACGACCGTCTGTATAAACGACCGTCGGTATAAACGACCATCTGTATAAACGACCGAAACATTTATAGATAGATAGATATGATTTTATTTCCAATTTGTAACTTATACATTAAGTATCTCGTTACATACAAAAGTCATACATACAAAATTTAATCACGTGACAACAGTTATACAAGATAATGAGTGTATACATGTAGCTTCCAAAAAAAACAAAAAATCATAATTATGAATTAAAAAAGAAAAAAACATTCTTACAATTCAATATTTTGGAGAATGAACGATTATATTATAAAAAATGTTGGTTATCAAAACTTATATTATCAAATATGTACCGTTTGATTTCTTGGTAAAGTCAATAATAACTCACTTCGTCTCTTATTTGCTTCATATATAAAATGGGGCAAATTTAAAAGCAGCCGTCTACTACTGGACTTTAAAAGTTCAATAAACTTATGCATACTAGGTCGTACCATGTAGTATCTTTTAATATATCATCTAAATACCTGACCACCTGTATAAACGAACACACGTATTTTTTATAGATGACCACAACCTCAGTTAAGCAACAATCATCGCTAAGTGTCTATATATCTCTTTCCCTTTAATGATCCCTTTAAAACGTGATTGAATGCAATTATCTTTTATATTCCTAAAATGTTATAGATATGGTGATGTCTTTCACAATAAGCGATTATATGTATTTAAAGTGTTTTCTAAAGAATGACGATCCTGTCGATTCTAAAGTCAAAATTCTAACAATAATTTGGAATAGATAAGAAATCACAGCCTTAAAATCATTTTTTGTTTACACTAATTTTCATTTTATATATAAGAAACACATTTCCATGGGTATGAAATGTCTTTCTTCGGGTGTATAAAGTCACAAACAC
>CM037784.1:62509560-62559560 GCA_021229015.1 Solen grandis | reverse complement strand
AATCAGAGAAAAATCCGTTAATGGACGAGGAATTGTGAATTTACACAATGCCATTAGAATTAGAGGAAAAGAAGAATTGTCTCGCTACCTTTACAGTGGTTCATGTTAAAAAAATGTGCTAATAAGACTACATGTACTTATTCACCATCAGGTAGATTTCTGAAGGCATCTTTTAATCATTTGCATCTATTGCAAGCGTATACATATATGTAACAGAAAATCACAATATTTTGACCCAAATATCATGTAGCGAAACTTACCTAAATTTTCGCCCGATCTGGTACCTGAAGTAATTTCCCTTGTATTATATATAGTGATTATAGCACCCCACCCCGCCCCCCTTCGTGTCAAACCCAATTGCGTTGATTTAGTTTTGGTATCGATATATAGCCACAAAATCTCGTAAAGCAATGCTTTCAAGTCAGCACAAGTATTCACTGTAGGTTTGTTTCTCTTTCTTTCATTAGTATCTGTCCATACAAATCAACACTGATATTGTGCCTGAAGTTCTCGGGAGAAGTTGGCCAGATTCCGGCAGTCAGATCTCTTCCAACCAAACGCGTATTTGAATTTGCCGAATTGTTTTAGAGAGATTCCTTAGTGTGTTTTTTGTACCTGTATGTCTTTATTTATCCCTTTCACGCAAAATAAGACCAATTTTATGAAAATCTACCAATGCTCAAAGGAGAATGCTCAAAGGAGTTACGACAGTTGAAACGGCGTGATGTGCGCTTTCAATGGAAAAAAAGTACCTACCTTCTTAAATAAGAATAAGATAAATCAAAAGATATATAAGCATGTCAATAAAATATATTCGTAATTTTGTTCCTGTACATTGGTCCAGTGGAAGGACACACTGAGTTGCCACGTGTACAATAAGTCAGGTTATTGATTACTTGTGATTTGGCTGAATGATCTCCTGTGAACGAGCTACCTAAGCATGCCAATAAAATATATTCATGATAATTTTGTTCCTGTACATTGGTCCAATGGTAGAACACGCGCTTCGGCATCAAGAGGTCCCGGGTTCGAATATTGCCTGGGGTACTGCTAATTTCCTTCCGCATTGTTTCACTTTACCCAGGTGTATATGGTTACCTATTCCATGGTGCCATAATGTCGGCTGCCATAAGCGGAGTGAAAGACTCCCCAGGGAGATCGATAGATGGATACTAGTAGCCCCATGACCAGGGGTAAAAACTGTAAAGTCGGTGAACATGCCAACGACTTTAAAATGCCTTTACTTACTAAGCTTACACACTACAATTCCCGTCATGGCAAAATCCCGTTATACATGTATCATTTATGCTATTTGTTAATATATTCACACTTGAAACACTATTTATAACCACCAATTACATAGCAATATAAACTGTATAATACATTGTACACAGGTGAACCTAGCCGTTTTGTATTTTACTAATTTCGTAACTCAGAAATTTGTTGGTTATCTACCGTATACATTTAGTTGATTTTAGTGCAGTTGTTTGTTGTTACTTCACGTATATATGCTGAGCTCTACACATTCGGAAAAATATTCTGTTTATTTATGATATATTCTTCTACGTCCAGATTGTTGTGGAAATCCATAGTAATGTTCCATTATTGGCCATAATTACTGGCAAAAATATTTTTATGAGGCATGGCTTTATTTCATTAACCAATGCTAATCGCAGTTTAATTCTTAAGTAGGAACGCATTCTACCATCTAATTTACGAAGTATTTAAGTACGATATATGTTTGACTTTAATAATTAACAATATTTGTTAATAAATGATAAAGTTGGGTATTTAAAAATAAGAATGATGAAATCGCACCTGAGCGTTAAGTATTGTTGGCGGAATTCAAACCAGCTTGTCTCAAAGTGTAGAAAATAATGAATTATTGTTAAGTTTACAGAGTTTAAATGATCCATTTATACAAACCTGACAAAATCATGCTTTATTTCAATGTATGGAGTTTAAGTTCCTTTTCATCAAATGTTAAATTCTTTATAGGACTTATAGAGTATCATTTCGTAGACTGATTGTAGAAGCTTGTAGGTGGAGTAAAGTTACTGCTTTGCCAATTATTAATAGAAAAAAAATGTTGTTTTAAACCGCAGGGAATTTCCAAAAGTCATTTTTTTATTAATTTATGATCGATTTTTCCTTATTTACCTTTATTCAGGATTGAACTAAAACACAGTAATTTTCATATTTACTTCAAATCTAACGTTTTATCATCCTGTTTACATATTTACTTCAAATCTAACGTTTTATCCTCCTGTTTACATATTTCAACAAAATAGCTGCCAATTATCTTCCGGGGCCTCCGTGGCCGAGAGGTTAAAGTCGCTGACTTTAAAACTCACTCAGCCCCTCACCGCGTGGGTTCGAATCCCGGCAGGGTCATTCGGATTTTCATTTCAAGCTGGCTTGCGGTAGGTCGGTGATTCTACCCAGATGCCTCCGTGCATTCGGGGTCTTCCTCCACCTATAATTAGCTGGACGTCGCTATATGACTGAAATACTGTCGAAGCGACGGTAAACTCAAATAGTCAAGTAAGTCCATTATCTTCCTCGCTGACGTCTTTCATGTAGCACATATAGTATACAAAAGATGCACGAATACAGCTAAATAGTATAACAATCACAGCAAAATAGGATTCATCTATGTTTTAAAGTCTGCTAAGTGCAAAATTTCGAGGACTGTAATCGGGGATATCTCGAGTCTCGAAAAACGGGGAGAATTTGAGCAGACATATATATTTCATGCAAGGTAATATAGCTTGTTTAAACATTTATTATTTAGTTTACGTCGATTGGGGAAGATCTTTTAACAATTTATACTAATCCCTTTCGACGGTTCCTGGCTTGGACCAGTACTTTGCGCCGGGGAAGGCATTATAAACCCTTGTCCCAAACGGGGTTTGATCTCACAACTTTCAGACCCGAAGGTGGGTACGTTACCACTGGACTACGGTGACCCCTTTAGCTCGTGTTGTGGCCAGGGATATACCTCGGATACCCGGCAGGGTTTCTAAGATTTCAGGTCGAAGGATCTTACCGCTGCGGGTGCTTCTATTCCTTCACAAGTCATTAGCTGGATGTCGCTTTGTAACATGGTTCCGCTACGTTTTGGACCACTTAACCTCTACCAAGATAACCAAGGTACCCTAAGAAATATTAGGAACGTGAACGATCATGATGTCCGAAATGTAGCGGAACCACTACATGGTCTTTACCTTCTGTCGCGACAACGGTGAGGTACATCACAAAACACACATACATAAACACACTTATTAATGCTTAGTTTAATATTTTATTATTTTATTTAATATATATATATATATAAATATATATATATATATAGTAGTATAGTAGAAACCCGAGTGTGTATAAATTAGATAATTAATTCATACACAAAACAAGGAAGCGTTTATTAATATTAATTTATGCAGAATGGCAAAAGCTATAATGTTCTATTTGCAGCATAACATAAAAAGTATATAACCCTATCCCTGATGTCACAAATTAAATGTACAAAAAATAGATTCATATATTCATTATACTACCAGTATTATTTTTACGCTCTCCTTCTTTATTAAAGATGAAGATCACTAATATTTTCAGATGTGTGTTCTTCATGATGACTAAATGGACTTACTTTGTGTATTTTCTATTTTATTAGTATAAATATTTATCTTACGATATAGGATGATTCAGCTAAAACCCGCGGCCGGAACAGATATAGAAGTACCATGTGAAAACTAATTAACCATTAAATATAGGTTTCATTAACGTTTAATTATGTTAAAAAATAAGAACCACTCGTATAAGTAAATATTTATTTATTATCGTGACATGTGTACAATAATACTTTGAAACAATTTAGACACACACACACACACACACACACACACACACACCCTCTCTCTCTCTCACACACACACACGTGTACAAATATGTGTTATAATCATAAACATGTACATAAATGTATTATGATAGGTACACCCGACCCATTGGGCCTATATGTCACCGCTTTATTTTGCCAAATAAATAACATAGTAATGAACGGTACAGAGATAATATGAATTTAAGAGAATAAAGTTTGTTTTCTTTGTAAATATGCTTTTGTTAAAAACTTTGCCACTTTTCGTGGATATGTCTCCAGGAGGTAAATGAGTTGTTGGTGTTTATTGTCTATATTATTATCTGAGGTTATTGGTCCAAATATAGACTAAGTTTCACACTCTAACAAAAAATATATTTTATTCTCTAGCACGTATATGTGTGTATGTCAATTTATGCAACAGTGACTCTCCGACCATTTCAGTTTGTTTGAATAACAGTTAAAATGTCATGAAAATTTTAGATTAAAGTGGATTAAGACACAAATAAACTAATATCAGTATTTAAAACAAACACAAAAGACATATTGATACCACCCAACAATCACATAGAAATTTATCGCTAAAAATTACTTTACATTCTGCAATACAAATTATGCGCAAACAAAAGTTAAAACCTACTTTAATTGGACATATCAGTATAAACACATGACTTAATTGATAATGGTAATATATAGACAGTACTGAATACCGTCCAGAAAAAAAGATAACTTTTTCCGTTTATGACATTAGAGCTCTCACTCGACCTTTGATTTTCGTCCGACACATGGCACATTTCCGGATATTCGATGCGCACGAGCTGCACGCGATCAGGTGTCCACATGGTAAAAACACGATTTCCGAATATTGGTCCATGCATATTTTACAGATAACATGTTGTCTTAAAGCTTGTGTTTTCTTATGTATTTCTTTTTTGCCTGAAACGGTAAAATAAAGATGACAAACATTGTTCATATACAGAGTTGGTATTTCATCTTTATCTTCTAAGTAAACACTTAAATATGCAAAAGCAGAAAATGTTCAAAACATTTTCTTCTGAGATTATAGCTTACAAAACTTTTAGGGGAATAAACAGTGAGTGGATAAAAGGGATAACTTGAAGAAATTTAAGCATACCCTCTCCACACAAAGGTACCCGGTACGTTGCTGCCCATTAAAAAAAAACAATGACCTTATATATAATAAGAAGGTGGGTAGCTTCTTCCTCTGAAAACGTACACCATGTCGTTACAATTGCCGTAACTCCTATGAAATTTTGTGGATTTTCATAAAATTGGTATTATTTTGCGTAGAAGGGATGAATAAAGACAAACAGGTACAAAAAAAACACCCCCTTGCCAAAGGAATCGCGCTACAACAGTCCGCGAAGTCGAAAACGTGTTTGGTCGAAAGAGATCTGACTGACGGAATCTCGCCAATCTCTCTCGTGTAAAACTAAAGAAAAACGTGCTGAACGCCAAACAGAAGGGAGACATATGTTTTTGTCGCTGTCTGAAAACAACCCACGATCTCCTGGTTAAGGGATAGATCTCTAATCACTCGGCTACAGGGACCGGTAAAATACACTTGAGTTATGTCTATAGTTCGATAATATTAAGGTGGCTGATCCTCTAGGTCGGAAACGTTGCATGAAATCCATTTTTCTCCCAGTTTTAGCAAACGAATATATGACTTACACCAGTATTTATTTTATATTTTTTATGTTGACATCCTTATGACGACACCGATACATTGTGAGAACTACAACATCGCGAGAACTGCTTACAACCAACATTCTTCTTTCTTTATAAAAAATCAGTATCTTAACAGACTATTAACTATGAAATACTCTTAGTACCTTAACATAAAAACGGGGCCGCCGTGGCCGAGCAGTTACAGCGGTGGACTACAAATCTCTCAGCCCCTCACCGCTGTGGGTTCGAATCCCGGTAGGGACATCGGATTTTTAATTCATGTGAGGAAGCCTTCCAGCTGGCTTGCGGTAGGTCGGTGGTTCTACCTGGGTACATCTGTGTACTCGGGGTCTTCCTCCAACTGGAATTAGCTGGACGTCGCTATATGATTAAAATACTATCGCAGCGACGGTAAACCTAGTAAACCTATAAGAAGGCACGGCTTAACATGTCGGCTATCACCAGGCTATCACCAGGTCTATGCCTTTCACTTACTGAAATTGAATGTCATATCTGAGAAATTTCATGATGATGAACCAAGAGGCTTCTTCAAAATTGTCTCTAGTGGTTTATGGTTATTCTGCACGACGACTTCCCGAGCGTATGGGTACTGGTCAAAACGCATTAATCCATACAGGATTGCCAGGACTTCTTTTCCAGTCTGCGCACATTTGCGTTCAAAAGTGGTGAGGGACCGTGAATCAAATTCAGTCGGCTGTCCATTCTGCATAATCACAGCACCAAATCCTCTCTGTGAACAGTCAGCTTGTATCGTGACCTCTTTTCTGGGTCAAAGTAAGCTAGGACAGGTTCGTTTGCTATTTGCTCCTTCATTTTACAAAGGCGTTCATCACACTCACTCTTCTGTCCATTTCCACTCTGCATCCTTGTGTGTTAATTTTTTCAACGGTTCTAGAGTGGTAGCCATATATGATAGGAATTTTACCATGTATTGAGCAAAACCACACATCCTTCAAACCTCTGTAGCATTTATGGGTTTTGGCATATTGCGGATTACGTCGATTTTCTTTTCGTCTGGCATAACACCTTTCATTGTGAATTTATGTCCATGAAATGTAATTTCCTTACCACTTTCTTTCTTCTCCTCATTCAGTATAATGTTCTGCTCTGCACATCTCTGTGATAGTGCTTTCAAATGTTGTCGGCAGTCGCAGCTTCTTCATTTTCACCACAGACTAACACTTTGATGTCATCGACATTCAGTCTTCTGTCAAACGGTAAGCGGGACCATCTGTACAGTCCATAAGGTGTGATCATCGTTGTCAATTAGCTGGATTCGTCATCTAGCTGTACGTGCCAGAATGCTACTTTCTCGTCTAACTTATTGAACAGTTTTGCCTGATTTAGATTTGGAAGTACATCATCAAAAGTGGTCACTCACGTTTCAGGACAACGGTTCAGGATCTAGACAAATTTTCAGCTTCCCATTTGCTTTCCGCAAAATGGCCATTTGGTTTACCCATTCTGTTGGTTCTTCCATAGGTATTAAAATACCTCTTTCAAAGAGTGTGTCGATTTCTGACTTCACTTGGTCTTTGATAGCTAATGGAATTTTACGCGAAGACAAAACCACGGGCTTTGCATCATTTTCAAAGTGCAGTTTTACTTCGCCGAGGTCACCGAGATCCAATTCTACTTTCCGTACGAAAGCATCCCGGTAGATGTTGATCAGGGCCATTTCCTGAACTGTTTTCAGACCTAGCGGACTCTGAAAGCCATTTGGGACTACGACAAACTTGACAAACACCATGTGTCAAACCAGTTTTCAAATTTTTCAGCGGAAGGGTCACTTCGCCTTATGTTTTTATGGTCGATTTGTTCCACATTCTCAATGTAGACAAATTGTTCTTGACCTGGCACTTTCTCACATATTTCTAGTTAATAGTGTTCACTTGACATCACAGTCATTAACGATCATTGTCGTAATTACTTTTGATCGGGAATCTAACCAGAACTCATCATTGTCATGTACATGTTTACTTTGAACAGTGTTTTCACCGTTACGCCTATAGTTTGCTTTGAAATGTTTATTGTCTCCACATTTAGCACATATCTTACCCCATGCAGGACATTTCTCTTCCTTAGCAGGTGATTTTTGCCACAAAAGTGGTTACTATTAGCTTTGTATTTTGTTTTGTCAGTTGTGAGCCATGGCTGATGTTGTTTTGACTGTCTTTTCTGGCCCTGAGTGTCAGATTTGGGCATAGCAGTGTTCAACTTGTTTACAGACATATCTGAAGGCTTCTCACTCAATTCTGTACATGTTTCTGTGATTAATCAAAGGCTCGACCTATCTAAATGGCTATAATCAAGTCAAGATCATCTCTTAACATGATTTCTTGCAATTTTCCCGTAGTCGTGAAGACGATTTTATCACGAATCATCTGGTCAGCATTGGTTAAGTTGCATGACGATACTCTCTTTCTCAGGTCTGTGATGAATGCATCACGCGGTCCTTCGTATGGAGCAGTCCAAAACTTGTGTGACTCCAAAACTTCATTATAACTGGGATTACTGAGTACGTCTCAATATTTCCAAGTACTGTCTCCGGGTCGTTCTTATAGGAAATGTCAGCCCATTGAAATTTGTCTTAAATTTCGAGAACTTGAGGACCGGCATAATGTAGCAATATTGCCGTTTGGACCTTCTTAACCTTCTTATCAGATCACGTGGTGGTCATATAAACGTGCTTCCATTTTTTGAAGTTATCCGCGACATTGCCCTCTGTCACATTCAAGCAGCCCGGCAGTCGGAAAGAAGATTCTGCCATGTTCTCCTTCCATGCAAAAGTCTGCCTCGGAAGCTTAGTTTACCGACCGTATTCTTCAAAGTTCTTCAGAGAAAAATCCCGCGCTGCCATCATGTTGACAACTTACGACACCGATACAGTGTGAGAACTACATCACCGTGAGAATAGGTTATTATCAACAACATATAAGTTATGAAACTCGTTAGATCTATATGATTTCATATTTTTATTCTTTTTATCACATAACCCCAAAACGCAAATTTACCTGCCATCTGTGTACATGACCATTTACGCCTATAGCTCATTTGAAACGAGTAAAAATAGTAGTTGCGCTCGCGCGCGGCCAGCGCGACTTCAAGAGACCCGGACGAGATTAGAAATAAAATACATACTTATAGAAAATTCCAATGGATATTCAATGTAATATAGTATTGATATGGTTATTTTGTTTAGTCAATTATTTGTCCGATTATTTTTACATAAACATGATCGACCACACGGCGTGACGCAATTAGGGTATCAATCAGTCTACTAAGGACTTTACTTACTCACTTTAGCTTGAATTAGTAGATTTACTAAACGTATTTGGAAAGTAATTGTTGTTTTGTAAGATTCCCCCAAGCCCCACCGAAATGTCCGGTACCCGTGTGACAGGTGGGCGTTCTCGTTAACTCTCGAGGCACACGTTAAATGGCGTTATATAACGCTGACAATCTATGTTTATAAGTCTCTGGGTAAATGAACATAATATTCTTTTAATAAAAACACGAGTAGAATTTACTGAAACCATCCGGCTCATTTTTATCTAATAAGTAAGTAATTAGTTTATTTCTAATAGTGACAAGTGCATGTAAACATAAAGTTTTGATAAAAATACAATACAATACAATACAATACATACATTATCAGCACCCGGTCCAGTAAGTGGGCTTATATGTTTAAACATTCATCCTCTATTGTGACACATCATGTACATTTGACTTTCGGCGTGTTGTACTATTCATTTTACATTAATTATGTGTGAGATAAAACGTATGACATGGCTTAGTAACTCGAAAATCGAAATAAGCTGGTTATGTGATAATGTCACATTATCGTCTATCTTACATGAGGTAATAGTCCCAAACATAAACATGTTGCTTTCATCATTTTATCAAGATAAACAAATCATATGTACTTTGGAGATATGCAACACGGTAAAGTTTGAGCTTGACTCAAACTAGTGTATGTATGCAAAAAGTGTTTAAACAAATGTTCGTGTATATCATTTCCGGGCTGGCAAAAGCCGGCACTGGTCCTGATACGTTTTTATTTATTTATTTATTTATTTTATGAACATATGTGCTTGTCTATAAATGATGCACGTGTATTTTTGTAAATGAAAATAAATATAAAGATACGAGTATATCACTCGTCTTTTCTTGAAATTGTCTATGATAATGATCATGACAGGTGTCATTTTGTTTCCTGATATTTAAGATTTACTTTAACATATTTTTGTCTGCGGAGATTTATTGTATTTACACAAAATCAAGTATAAACGGACTTGCCGTTTACGTATTTAAACTACGTATTTAAACTTGTCCTGCTTACAATTAATAACAAAATTTGAATTATTAAACAGATTACACAAAATTATTTAAACATTTTTTATTACTGTAAATGTAATTATCATAATATTGTAAATGTGGATCTTCGATATAGTCCTGTTGTAATTATGTTAAAATCACCTTCATCAGCGAGTACGAAAACAATTAAGTGCGAACGTCAGTTTTACATACCGGATAAGCAAGAAGTAAGTTAAAACAGTAGAGCAGCAGAATGGCTATTACATCATTTCTCCACAATGACTGAGAATCACGTAAACAACAATAGTCCTTCGGTCCTTTTCTTTGATGCTTGCGTCAAAACTTTTCTTGTTCGTATTTGTTTTGTAAGTACTCTTGTCACGTGGTGGTAAGGTCTCGTGCTCAGAGTTACGTATGGTCCCGTGGTAAGAGAAAATCATGAGTACGTGAGTGAAAACAAGTTATTATGTTGTAAATTAATGAATTTCTGTATGATTGGTCATCCAAGTCATAACAAGATTTGGCGCGAATTATTATATTCTACATACTATTTCCTTCTAACGTTATCATTTAAATAGTAATTGGATCTCCGGGCGGGACGCGAGTTCCAATGGAAATAGCTCAATAAGTCGTCAGTCTAAAATATTAACTTGATATTGTGTATTTTAAAGTACAGTCCTTACCTTTGGACATTAGATTTCAAAATTAGTTTTTGTAAATAGACGTGTCTGGTAAGACTTTAATACGGTATCATTATGTTAAATATGTATGAGTAATTTTATGTATATCTTAATTATTGACTGTTTTATATGTCCTGTAATTATGTATCATAATATCTGTCATTTTATGTTGTTGGATTTTACCACGTTCGCACTTAATTGGTGCATTCAATAAATAGACATAGAACAATGGAACGTTGTATGTTCATCACTTAACCCTGACTACAAATATAAGAGTATTTAGTCATTTAACAGTGCGAAGGTGAAGTAACGTACAAGAATATGGTAGAATATTTCTTGCGGTCAAGGACAGAGGTATTTTCAGCATGCTACTTTAAGTAAATGGTAATTCCCAGTCGAACTTACGTATGTCACTTAAAAGGTATTTTTCTCTTTACATGGTGAGGTTTTAATTGCTTAAGAGGCGAGAAGTTTGCACAAAAAAGGCAAAAATAAATAAATAAATAAATAAATAAATAAATAAATAAATAATATCAAAAATATGGTAGTGAGATGTGTTGATAGGATAGGAATATTTCAAACTCAAATTAATTCGAATCTTGATTACGATTTTTGTCCCTCTGTACTGTATAATGAAAATGGTAAGGAACGAATTCTGACATTACTTGACTAAGATTGTCGTAACTTTTTGCAAATGTTTGCTACCATAATATTCTATGCACGGTTCGATCAGTCTGGTGTCCAATTAACACATGGAATAATGAATCATTGCCAAAAGGCAACTTTAACGACGTAATAATGCGAAATGTCAACAATTTGTACATCTTTATTAGTCTGATCCATGCACTATTAATTTCCGGTATGTTTTTTCAGCGATTTTGATTGGATGACGTAAAACATCTACGCATGCAATTTCCCGCAATCCGTTGATGCCAATTTCACGTAATTCATTCAGATCGCTTGATTCAAAATCGCCCCCCCCCCCCAACAACAACAAAAAACAAACAAACCGGAAGTTGATAGTGGAAAAGACTTGTAAAGATGTTGACATTTCACGTTATTACTTCGTTATGGTTGCTTTTTGACAATGAGTCTTTATACCATGTGTTAATTGGATATCAGACTGATCGAACCGTGCATAGAATATGATGATAGCATACATTTATGATAAGTTACGACCTTTGTAGTGATGTCAGATTCCGTTCCGTACCATGTTTCAATATACAGTACCGGAGAACACACACACGCGTGAGTTTTTTAAAATCAAGATTCCACTGAAGATCCTGCGGTTCTAGTGCCAGTGCCCTCGGGTGAGCCACCCTATTCTACTTCAATACTCATGATGGATTCTTATATCTTGTGTTTATCCTTTCGGATATAGCGTATGAAGCGCCACTCCACCCGATGGCGGTATTTCTGTACTTTGTACTTTCTTACGTAAAGCCGGTCTCTTGAAGACAGTCTATCATTTGATCATTTAAGTAATTCTGAAAAAGAAATGACGGATCTATCAAGTTACCAACGGTATGGATTTATCTAATGTTCTCTTTCCAACAAATATGGTTCAAGCTGAAATCATGGATAAACGCACCTGCATTGACATTTCCTGATGTGTCGACGGTCTCCGGTTGCATAACGCTGTGGCCTGCATATGTCTTCTTAATGTCACGTGAAGCTCTGTTTATATCTCTGTCTATATCTCTTCTCGTGCTGTTGGGATTGCACGTGAATACTTTCTGATCTGTTGTCGACTCCTGCACAGTTTCTCTATGGCTTGAACCACCGTCCTGAAATTAATTATACTTATCAAACCACCCATGCTTCATGGACATCTATATATTATATAAATGTGTGTGTGTGTGTGTGCTTATACAAAGATTAATAGAGGGCTTAAACCATTGATATCATGTACTGTAATGAGTTCTATATTGATCTATTTAATACAATTATTTTGCGTCATTGTGTGTGAAATTAGCATATTTCGTTCCTATACAAAACGTATCTATTATTCATTTATTTTCATGACGGCACATGTTTTCAATATTATTATTATTACAGAAAATATGTACCATGGATTAAATATTGAATTACAGTCGCCTAATATTATGTATAATTTTAAACATATTTCATTGCCTTCTTTTTTCACAATACATGTACAAATGTTCAAACATTTATTGCAAAAGAGTTGGTCACACGTTCTCACAACTTAGTAACGGCTCTTTCCTCATATTTTATATATATACAGTCATATAAAATCAATTAATTTTTGTAAGAAAGGAAAATGGGTTAATGAATTCAGTCATGCATTGCTG
Source organism: Solen grandis (assembly GCA_021229015.1). Classification (NCBI taxonomy): domain Eukaryota; kingdom Metazoa; phylum Mollusca; class Bivalvia; order Adapedonta; family Solenidae; genus Solen; species Solen grandis. The sequence continues at coordinate 62,546,664 of CM037784.1, read as the reverse complement.
ATACAGAAACACAAACATATTTAGTGACGCAGCATATGTCTTGTAATGCGGATTTGGTTTTAGCTCGTAAATGACCCCACCTCGAATAAAAGGTTACCTGTGAACAATGATCACTATTCTGACCTTTATGCACAGGTTTGACTGTACAATCTACATGGAATGTTAATCCTTACAAAACAATGTATGATATTATGTTGCATTGTGATAAATACGGGTATAATACACAGCTCATCGACGTTTAAACTAGAGCACAGTGACACATTGATATATGATCGATTATAATTGTACAGAATATCTACTTAGGTTTATTTATATTGCTGAGGTGTGAGCCGGGTGTTTATATCTAAAACATGTATATTGATTTCTTCTATTATGTACATTACAGTGTACAACATATGTCACTTTAATAGACGATAATCTTATCTTACATGCGCATTTCATATTCTCAAATTTTATTAACGCTGCCTGCTATTCTGTTATTGGCTAGATACAGCAAACAATTTTACCAAAATATCAAAACACCTAGCGAGTACCTGAATATGGGATGATGATTTACTACTCGTAGCCTCTACGGCGTCACGATCATGCCCTTGGAGCCTTTTGGTGTTCTGTCTTTTCTTATTTATGATGTATTCACAGGAAGGGAAAATACGCGCATGCTCAGTCCAGACACAATCTCCTCGGTCCCAGTTCCGGAGGCCGCCCCCACAATGGTAGCAGCGCACACAGTCGCCAAACCCTTGATAGGAGGCACAGGAAGTCGTCCATTAGTGATTGTATTTTTGAAATGAACACACTACTGTTCAATCAAGTGTTGGTTATCAATTAAATTGAATTAAATTTGCAAGTCTTATTTTCTCTCATTTTAAGTCAATCTTACATTGCAACATTTGTAAACACTACCTTATTTCTCATGTTCAAGTGAACATGCCTTGATTAGATTTCGGGAAACGATTGGGTCTACATATACGAACGTGTTTTAAATGGTGATATATTTATCAAATCTTAGTTTTACACACTTGCTAGATTAACAGAATTAATTACTTAAAAGTTGATGTTACGGCTTATAAGTAACCCTTATCGGTGAGAGATTTGTGTGAGTGGTCCGGTAGCTCAGTCGGTATCTAGAGCACTCGTCCTGTAAACGAGTCTTCCCAGGGTAGAGTCCCAGTCTGGCTGCTCACCTAGTTACTCTAATTTCAAAACAACATACCTGCATAGTAAAATCCAGCTTCAGCCAAATGTTCTGGTTTAATTATGTCTCCTATTGGCCAACATCGAAATGAGTCGAGCCTAGCAATCAGTTCTGCATACTCTGGGTATTTAGAGTTACTTAACATTTCATCATTTGATTGAGAATTATTCGCTTCACTTCTTGTGTCGGGAGAAGAAGCAGAATCCATTTTTTCGACATTTTCTTTTGGCGGTTTATCACCTTCTACATTGACCATTAAATAGTTCGCGCCTCCATCCGTTACTGGTTCCGGTTCGCCTATTGGTACGTTAACACGAGACGGGTTGAGAACCATATGACAGTCGGGTGTTCGTGACATGTGTACCAAGGATGGAATATCGTCACCTTGCCAGTCCCTGTGTTTTATTCCACAAGAGAAACATTCAACTTCGTCAGCATATCCTGTGTAATAAAACCCAGTTGCTGCCAGCCTGGTTGGCATGGCAGGCGACCATTGCGGGAACGATTTGAACGTCTCGTATCTTGCCCATTCGTATTTCATCAGTTCTGCTTTTGGCTTCTGTTGCATGTATTCTTGAAAGTAGCGTTGTATGCTTGAAGGATATGTGAAGATCTTACGAGGTTCCAGGAAATGTATTCCTTGTCTTAACCAGGATAATTTCCTCACGCCTGGGTCAATATTGACGTCAAATGTGTATTCGCACGAACCTAAAAGCAAAACAGACATTAAATAATCCAAGTACCTATTGTCGTCTAATATTACTTTTCCAAAGCCTTTTCCATTAACTCCATTTTTTATCCATGAAGATTTATTTAAGTCTGACTCCTCAATGTTCTGAAGTTCATATACTATCCATGCCAAAGACGTCACCATGGCTACAATGAACAAAACACTAGTCAGTCTATGAGATTTTGTCTTTGATCTTCCCTCCCCAGCCCTCTTAATTTCTCGCACAGTTTTTGTTGCCTTCTCAGCGACAACTCTCACTTCCTTGGTCAGCTTACGTTCATGACCCTCTATTGCTTTAAAACAGTCGAATGCAAATCCTTCATACAGACAAGTACAGAAGCTTACGACGTACAGCAAAAACCATTCAACACACCAGAACAGAACCATTTTGCGACCAGTTATTAGATGACGTTAGAGCTAAATAAATAGCCAGATGACGATTACCGGACTACCGGATTACCGGAAAACCAGACGAAATCGAAAGTATATTTGGGATACCAGTACAAATGAATGCGGTACGGGGCTTAAAGAACAAATGTAAGAAAAGGACACTGTGATGTTTTGTTGTAGTAAAAACCAAAACCTCATGTTCTCAACAAGTCTAACGACGAAAATATGGTAAACCTTTTAAATATATTGCTGACATAACTACACACATACAAACCTACTACACGCCTCATGATTGTGTATGTATTGTGTTATCGTGAGCATAGTATTTCAATCATATAACGACGGCCAGCTAATTACAGGTGGAGGTAGACCCCGAGTACACAGAGGTACCCGGGTAGAACCATCGACCTATCGCAAGCCAGCTGAAAGGCTTCCTCACATGAAAAATCCGAAGTCCCTACCGGGATTCGAACTCACAGCGGTGAGGGGGTTAAGTAGGGAACCTAATGACACGATTGAAAACTGAAAAATAATCAATACGACTGAGTTGTAGGCAACTCTTCGGTTTTGGATTTATGGACATCCAAAGCTCGGACTTTAAAATGTCTCTCTCTCTCTTTGTTTTTTTGTTACAATATTTCATTATCTAAGAATCTATTTATTAAAAAACTATACAAATTATAAATTTTAGATAAATCACCCTTTGCTATATAAATCAGATCTTGGTGATTCATGAGAAAAATAGAAAAAGAAAAAATGACCCTACCGGATTTTAAACACAACCCCAAGTTTAAATGCTGTTGACAGTAACTTTGGTTGGTCTTCAATATCTGAAGTAAGGCATTAGGAGACACTACCTTAACAAAAGCAATAAAAAAGTAGTGAAAATATTCGGTTTGAATGATTGTGTCCTAATAAACTTAAGACCTTTACACAAATTCGGAAGTATGGTTGTTTAATCTCTTATCCCCGGAAGGTAATAATGGTAGAATGTGTAACAGGAACATGTCGTCCATATAGATGTCTCCCTTATCTGTACAAATGTACTAGTGCAGTTGGGGGAAATGTTTGTAAATATTTAGCAGTGGTTATAAGTTTAAGTGACAACGGCTATTCAGACACTCAAGACATACAAGATAACAAGAAATATCTTTAAAAAAAGATATTCGGCGTAAAATGGAAAACAAACTGAACTCCTACAATCTAATAATAGACTGTAGACTGGAACCCAGATGTATTCTTAAAATAGTGATCATGCTGTCTATTTATATACATTCTGTACAGACTGACATGGTTAAGTTTACTTATTACAAAAAGGGGTCAAAGGTATGTTATTGTATATGTAAGATTCATAATGTTTGTTGGTTAGATCCGTATTGATAAAGTAAGACCCCCTAATTGATAGGAAAGTATGTGTTAATATAATATATGGGTTAACTTCCACCTCCTCCGCATACTACATGATCAACAGGTTAAAGTGGGCAGACACTCAAGACATACAAGATAAAAAAAACTGTTGATGCATAGCCTTCGTGTTATTATATTACGGAGGAGGAAGTCAAAAGCAAACGTACACTTAGCGCAAATACAGGCACTTTGAAATTTACACAGGTATACACGTATAAAGCCTTTATAAGTTGGGAAGACTGGGTTTTACGGGCAAAATCCTTAGGCTTATAGCCGACATGTACATTGGTCTTTTAAAAGTGCGTAGTGCGCGTTAACGCTGTAACATCTGAACCCCTAAACGTCATGCGATCAGTCCGTCAGGATGGAGTCCTATCCACATTTCTGTACCAGGTTTATATTGACCAAGTATTGAAGTGACCGTACAGTACAACGGTTGTACTGCACAGTCACTTCAGGGGGGGGGGGGGGGGGGGGGTAATCCGTCATTTGCCGTTCATATTTCTCTCATAGCCAACACACCGCTTCGATTACAGCGCCTCGTTGACATTGTATATAAATATTGTCGGAAATGGAAAGTTGACAAAAATGTCGAGAAATCTAACACCATTGTTTTTACGGAGCGCCGTGTTACCCCACCTATTGGCATAATGTACGGGGACTCATATGTTAGACAAGCAGATCACGTGACCCATCTTGGTGTAAGACATGATTCCAACATGAAACTTACTGAACGTATTAACGAAAGATAACAAAGGGCCAAAAATGGATTTTCTTGTCATGGCCTCTCAAGGTGTTCATTCTGATGGCGTAAATCCCCTCATATCCATAGATTTATATAAAAAGGTGATAAAACACATCCCACTATATGGGAGTGAACTCTGGTGTAACATGCCACTCTCCATCTTGCGCACAATAAACCGTTCAACATTACATTGTTAAGAAAACACAAGGACTCCCTACCTCTACTAGATCTGATCTGTGCGAAACTATGGTCGGTCTCCACAAATTAAATTGTGATATTGTCATAAAGAAATTGTTGTTTTTGCATAAGATATTGTCATTAGACACCAATGGTGTATGTTGTATATTTTCCTGCGAAGGTATTATCAATTTCTATTATCTGTTAGCACTGTTACTTATGGTTTCATTCCCGAAATATGCTCATTGTTGTACAGATACGGTCTGCAAACATTTATATCTGATATAACGTATCAAACTAGTTGTTTACCTACTAAATGTGTTTGGAAAAAACTAGTTAAAAGACTTGTGTATTCTGCTGACGAACATAACTGGAACAATAGAATAACACATAATGGTGATTTTGTGCATTTCAGAGTCCTTTGTCCCAATGTGAAACCCTGTATTATATACAATGTATGTAGATTCCGAAATACTCAGAATATTTTGAAAACTATATTACGTGCTTAGTGTGAACGATATCAGCTACATGACTCTGAAATCGCTTGTGAATTGTGTACTTACACGTACAGACATAAACTCGGTCACCTGCTGAATGAATGTGTCGCAACATGTCAGCTAAGATCAATGTTCTTTTGTGATTGCCTTGTTAACGGTGCCAAATTTGCTTTTCAGCTGAATACTTTGGACAGTATTAGTTTGACTCTCCGTCTGCTAGGAGCACCAACGCGGCCAAAGCTGTGTAACATTTGTAACTTGTCTTTTCTACAAAGATCGTTTAGGTATATATATGAATGTTGCTGTTTTGCTCAACATTGAAAGAAAATGTATGTGTATGTATCAATACATCAATACGGACAACGTTAACTGAGGTAAAAATAATCATGTTAATTGTATACATGTATATGTAAATTTCCTTAAGTAACACAAATCATATGGCTTTTTTTATTTATTTATTTATTTGCTGCGTAATGATATTACTATGTTAACATGTATATATTGTGTATATCTCCTATTATGGAGGAAATAAAGAAAGATTGATTGATTGATTGATTGATTGATTGATTGATTGATTATAAATTATGATTCCACGAATATACGTACCAACGAAATTGACATTATTACCGATTCCACGATATTTAATGTCAGCGAAATTATTGATTCTACAGTAGTTTGATTAAAACGACTGTGGGACCAGGACATCTCGTTGAGACTGATGGAGGTGCTCGAACACGGGTTTCCTTGGTGAAAACTATTTACAACCCTGAGCGATATATGCCTTTGTAAGCTTCAGTCAAAGTCATGGTCAGCATTGAATCAGTATTCTTATTCTATACTTGATGGGAAGAACAATAACTCCCAATATTTTGAACATACATTTTCCTGTTGACTTTGCCTCCCTTGAAATGTTGATAGGAGGCCCCTCGGTCGATAGCGGGCATCCAGTCTGCCTGACTGCACGGGTTGCGTGTGTGTTGTGCAGAAATCACACCAGAAATATCACGACTGAAGGTTTAATTACCCTATCAGCACATTCGCTCAGGTTAATTGAGGCAAAAACACAGTCTACAAATTTAACACTGTCATGTAACAAATAGATATAGGTAAATCTGGTAATATCGTATGCTGAATTAATCAAATGTTTTTCAATAAACATGTATAATATTAAAGAAATAAAATACATCTCAATTATCATTTATTATATTATAATTGACGCGGAGGATAGTGTGTTTTACCTACATATGCAGGTAGGCACAGTGATAAGCACATTAATCCGAAAACTTCACTGTCCGGACACTTTGGGGAAGGATTTCCATTTGATTCAATGATCCGGACAGTAAACCAAATATGTTTTCAGAATCGATCTGCGTATGTTACAAGGCTTATCTAGGTAGTGTCACACCTTCGTGTTAAAGAGTACACAGATACACAGCTAATAGGGTTGATTACTTGAAATTATATTGTAATATTTGTATTGTATTATACATTATCTATATGAAAGTATCTATTTATCATTCATTTCTCATTCAAAATATATTGCGTTATCAGCAAAGGAGCATATGCACACACCACGTACCATGTGAAACTTCCGATCATGTGGAATATTTTAATACGGGCAATTCATTAAAGCGAAATTTTTCCCATGAACCAACGTGACCGGATTAATGAGACATTATTAGTTATACAGTTTCCTAACAGCGTACATGACTACCTATTCACGGTTGGGGAAAGACTAGTAGCTCGGGTGACATGATTTTTCTCAGCTGGGAATTGATAAGTTAAACGATATTTTTTATAATGCAAAGTTTAGTAGTCCAGTTTCTGCGTTAATAAATAGAGGACATATCTCATCAAGTAGTGATACAATTTCATATTCTCACGAGCGACGAGCGCGAATGAAAATGTGAGAATTGTATCACTTCGAGATGAGATATAACCCAGATCCACTCAAGACAAACAAATTTCCTTTTTATTTTATGCTACATTTCCTTTAGAAGTAAAAAAAGTAGTTCCGGCAGATCTATATCATCACACTGTGGAGTATGGATTTTATCTCACTGATAGAACACAATATTTCATCAGTAAGCATAAAATAAAGACAGATAACTCTTCGTATACGTTTACCCAGTGTACATGCTGTTATGTCCACAGCTTAATGACCAAACACAAGAGAGAATTTTACTTTGTAGTTAATTAAACTATATGTATGCATGTATGTTTATTTTATTTTTTACACTTATGTTACACAGGTACAAGTCCAAGCAGTACAACATATAAAGTCCTTTATCTATTCATGACAATGGTGAAAGTATGGACAATATCCATCCAAACAGTGTTATAAAAATACACGCGCAACAAGTTCAGATATAATTTTCATATGCAAAAATGACAAGTATTCGATACAAGTATGTATATATTGATAAATAAATGAATATGATATGTTTAAATATTGATTTATGTCAAAAGTCAGTTGTTTCGTATAGGGAATAAAATATCTTTAATGTGTTCCCATCATCTGATGAATAGAACAGAAAATATATAGTTTTATCTTATTTTATTTAAAGCATTTTTTATTAAATTTTTCTGAAAGATGGTCAATGTAGTGTGACGCTGCCACGAACTGTTTGCTGCATTTCCGTGTCCTTTGCAGAGTTAACCCCCCTTACAGAAGTAGGTTTATACTTCAGCCAATATTTTTTGAAGATTTTTTATAAATAACATGAAATTGGCGTTTTGTCACAAATACCATTACTGTCAGTTTAAACAATGTTCTGTCTTACAGTGTTTTGTATTTGTTTCCGATTTTATTTTCAAAAAGTGATACACAAAAACATCATAAAGTATTAGTTGATTTATTTGTTATGTAATTAATTAAAACGTGTTTTCATGCTTTTTGAACATATAAGCAAGTAAACCTTATAATTTTAGCCGCACAGCAAGAAAAGCAAGACCACTTATCTGGCAATAATTAAATAAAAAATACATTTATTTTATTTTGGTAATTCATTTTGATAAATCAATTTTATATTCCATGTTTGAAATATAATAATGATAATAATAATAGATGAAATGAAATTAAATATAATCATTTTATTATACTTATTGAATTTATTTGTATATTTATGCATGTATTTTTAAAAGTCAATATCAAACACAATAACAGCTATGTTTGGCTTTTATAGGTCAGAATTAGAGGAACCGTATAAATTTAGAAATTAAATCAATGCTTAAAGGATAAAAGTATATACAACACGTACATGATTTTATATAAATGTTTTATATTTTAATTCATTTATAGACAAGTCCTTTCTAACATCGACAACATATTTTACATTGGCTTCCCTTCATGTTGAAGAAAACAATAAGAACTGTTTTCACTTTCCTTAATTTACGCAGTTTTGTCAATTTAAAGCTTTCTTCACAATAACTACGTTTGACCTTTGCAGGATTTGCAGATCTGAGAAGCCATGAATTTATCTCCTCTATATAGTTTTAACGAGAACCACAGATTTCTTCTATTTCAGGCTTACGTGGTAGAGCCAGTTTCAAATCAGCTTGCAATTAAAAATATCGAACGTCTTTCTGTTTTCAGTAGAAACTTCATTTAGCGTTAGAGAAACCATGAATTATTGATTAGGCGCTTTTGTTTCATAAAATCAATTTTCTAGGACAAGAGAAAGTTTTGTTTTTGGTTATGGGTATGAAAAGCCAACCTACAGTATCAGTACACCTAGCCAGAATATTGCTGACTGTCACATAGGTTGTCAAAAAGTAATTGTTCCACGTGCATGAACATTTATGTTATAGAGATGGCAATATTTTGACGTTTAGAACATAACATAATGAGAAAAAAGAGGAGAAAGAGTCCATCTACTGATATGAAACCAAACAGGAAATATATTTATCAAATACATTTCAAATATAGCAATAAAAAATTAAATGATAACCTAAAGATATTTTTTACATCGATTGGAAAACTTATGTTATCAGTTTTTATTTATTACCTCGCGTCAATTTATGGTTCGCCTACGACGGTAATGAATTCAGTTGATCAAGTCGCCGCCAGGGTTCGAACCAACAACCTTAGGTCCCAGTGTCAAATTGCTCACTCCAGGACTGTGCTCTATCGCATGTATGACACAACAGCGCATGCGTGACCTAGTGGTTATTTGATTGAGACGTGCGTGTAAGTCAACTTTGTTCGAACTCTTCTTAATCGAGTAAAAATGATATTTTGATATAGAGGACATGAAAATAAAAGCCATATATTTACACGTAAATTGTATAACATTATATATATATATATATATATATATATATATAGCATTCAAAATAAACTATTGATTTTGTTTTAGAACAACATTTGGGCCTCACGGTACGTCTCGTGTTTCAGTTGTATATATATAAAGGTTTACATGTACTTATTTTAGTGAAACTATATTGGAAAAATATGATGTAAATTTATTATCCAGAGATCTTTTCTAGATATTCTGATTTCTGTCATCTAAAATAGATAAATAAATATATAAATAATCAATTGAAGAAATGAACGAATGAATGAATGAAAGTAATACTATGCATGAATAGATATGTAGATATATAGATAAATCTTCGGTTACATATTTTTTTTTTGTAATAGTAATAGACCTAAGGTGTCCTTAAGCATTTTAGGCCTGGAAATCTATTTTTGCCATAACGATGTTCGGATAGTCAGTCGCATGATATGCACGTGCCGCTATGGGGGTGGATAGGATACCGCGCACGTATATAGGGGATGTTAGCACGTGCAGGTAGGACGTTAAACTTGCATTGAGAAGGTCGTGCTTGTCTTGAAGGTATAGTTATGCTAAAAATGAATAATCGAATATAAGTTTCCAGTCCAATGTTTAACTCAAAGTGAGAATATTTTCAGTATTTCCTAACCTTACACGTGTAACACGCCAAAATCAGTTTTAACTGGTCGTACGGACGTCTTACGAGTACCCTATCTGAGTAATACAAGAGGTTTGATAACATCGCATTGTATAATGTATATGAATAATATCGATTCTGTATAATTTCACAAATACAAGTCACATACACGACTTTTGGACGATGGAGGAACTATTAATTATGATGATGATGATGATAATGATGATACATTTTCTTTTCCTGTGACTTATAAGCCATATACATGACTAGGTAGTGATCTATTCACCTGTATTTGTACTTGTATGATTATATATTTGAATTATTTTGCTATTTGTCACAAAAATAATGTAGTCAACAACAACTGCTACATCCATACATGTCCAGTAGGGCATATCCAAGATTTCAGCTTAATGCCAACTAAATGACAGAACACAGCTGGTAAAGATTGACTAACTTGAGGCGGGGGCGGGGGTATATTATTACTCAAACTACAACATTTCGAACATGCCCAGACCAATTTTATCGAAGTAAACCACTGGCATTATTCCTTTCCCATATCAATTAAAATTACTTAAGATGGCTTTAATTGAATTTAAGTCTAATTTTTAGGTTGGGAACTTGAGAGGTATTTACTTGCACTTCTGAAGTGATGATTATCGCAACATCATTTGGATTGTCCTTAAAGTTGAGTCTAGTGGAAGGGTTTATTATCATCGGGCCTGAAGTTGAGAGTTCGAGAACCAATTAGGCAATATACCTCATTACATCCGGCCGCGAATATCTGGTCCAACTCAGAAACCATAGACATTGACTAGTCACAGTAGTTGATACATATTTCAGTGTCGATAAAAGCTAATTACACATTTTTTTTTATATTTTTCTTTTCTCATTTTCTTGTACTTCTGGTTGGGCCGGAGATTTCCGAGGGAATACGATCGATTCTGATATATGTAGAGCTCTTGTTTTGGTGGTGTATGGTCCAAATGCAAGTGTGAAAGAAAACACAGTAGGACCGAAGTGGCATTTCTGATGGCGTAGAACAGCAAGGCCATAATTGGAAATTTAATACCTTGTTGTTGTGTGTGGGCCTCTCAGCTAACCAGTGTAATCTTAGAAAGGAACCCCATGCAGAATGTAAAGAAGAAGCAAACTTTAACTAGGTTGATTGAAAACAGGACTGAGACATTAAGTTACACGGTATTATGCCCATTATGTGTCATTATTAGGGCACTAATAATACCATTTATTACAATTCTATGATATAATGTGTTAGTTTATTTTGTTTATTTACTTGAGCTTCTCCTCCCGTCGATAGTATTTTAGTCATTTTTGATTTTTGTCTACACGAGATAGATATTTAGAGCTGCCTTACGGCGACCGGCATGATACCAGCAGTCCTGGCGCAACGACCTGAGATTATTTTTGAACAACTGACAACTTTGGAAAACTCAATGGCCAGCTGGAAAGAATTCGTGTTGTTGGCATAGAGACCGTTAAACCGTCTTTGAAATCTACTAGCTTCAACTAACATATTTAGTACTGTGCTGATTTTAACTTTTCTTGCATGGTATTTAAATAGTTTCAGAAGCTGATTATTGTAGCTTCTAATTAACACACAAGTGGCCATTTTGCTTAGAAATGTATGATGTATGTAAGAGTTGGAGGTATGTTCCAATTGTTTTAATTTTTTTTGTGCAAAAAAAAAAAAAAAAAAAAAAAAAGCTAGATTGGAAGCAATCCCTGCAGCACAGTCAGTGAACATGATTTATTAGAGAGAGGAATATTAACAGACATTAATTTAACACCAGTATTACCATTAGCAGCTAATGAGCAAATGAAAACCATTCTTACAAATTATCCCAGGAAATCGGCCAAACTTATTGTAAGATCTTATTTATATAGACGATCATTAATGTATAACTGATCTTAACATAACAACATTTAATATGCCATTTCACATTTTTATGTCTATCTAAAGTTGAACTTCATAATTTACGAATTTACCTTTTTTGGTGACATATAGGTCCACTGGGCCGGGTGCTATATTTAAAATATGTATATTATATTACTTGTTTGATATTGTATTTAATGCACATGTCACAATAATAAAATATTTACTTACTTACTTACTTACTTACTTACTTACTTACTTACTTACTATAGATATTATCTACTTATTGATAAAGGACATAGGTTCAAACCTAGGGCCGGTAACATAATTTCTATTATTGTTTGGCCGCTGGGTCAACCAGTCGACGGAACTTGCTAAATAATATCACAGTCTCTGATCCATATAAAACAAGAACGGAATATTCTGCCAGTCACATTTATTTTCCTGGTACATAAAATGTCTGACCATCGATTAGATCTCCTGGGAGGACCTAAAACCCTGCACATAATACATTCTCTGTGTTTATTCTGATACCTCTGTCCGGCTGTAACTGAACAGGATCTTGGCTTCAACGCAGACTTGAAGGAAGTGGCATGCTGCATGGAATCGAAGTTATACAAACATCTGGAAGGTGTGAATTATATGTTATCAAACTTTTCTTCATCTATGAACTCTGCAATAATTGCAAGAAAATGTTACGTAAACAATTTACTTATATATGGTCCATATGGGAACAGCTAATAAGAAAACCAACAAATCATTAACATTGACCGTGTATTTTACATCATCTCTGTAAGTTAAATGCTTTATTCCTTATTTTCATATGGTTGCCGATCCCTACTTTATTTTGAATTCATTTTTTTTGTATAAAGGAACATTAAATGAATGAAAAAGCCACATTTAACGGTTATGTTCCACAGCGGTGTCAACAGAGGTGATTAATTACTCAATTTAAAAGGGGTTTGGTGTCTTATTGACTGAGGGCGCTGTTGTTCGGCCGGCAGCAGAAAGTACAGTACAATACATTAAAAAATAATTGGGTACGCATTTATTCGAACAGAACAGAACATATCTTTTATTACACCCAGGTACATGTAAATACAGCATGGGGGTATATAATACAAACATAAAGCAAAATTGTCCGGTCATTGAAATGTTGAATACAAAAAGTAATCTCGTATATCAAACATATTATATGTTGTATAATTAATCCATAATATTGAAGTGGTAACGTAGAAATAAGTTGGGGGAACTCATGCATTTCTATCATTCCTAAAAATTAGAAACTCAATAAATAAGTTTCTTTATGAATAAATTAAACTTAATCTGTCAATAAATACAACATTTTTATCATCTAACCAATTAATCAACACACAAAAATAATAATGCTGAATATAAATTCTGTAATTTTGACTAATATAAAGGTACGTAGTGTATCCTAAATTGAATGCAAAATTATAGGTACATGTAGTAAGAAAGAGCAATATAAAATAAAATCAAAGAAAAGCGAGAGATAGCTGGTCCGAGTAAGCGAGTATTGAATGAACATTAAACAATTCTTCACACATTTATTGCGCTACTTTGAAGTAACAAAGAGCAAATGATAAGATAATGAGGTGGGGCCTATGGCACAAGGCTTACCGATTCGCTCAGCGATTTTAATACTCAATCCATGTCACAGTTTTAAAAACGATGTTAAACGAGTAAGTCTCGGGCTCTCTTGTGCCATCACATTGTGTTTATGACATCATGGATTTTCAATAGAACAGCAAATGGCTATAGTATATCGTAACACTAACTTGGCAACACACTTCAAAGCTTGCTGTTATGTTCTACATGTATGTTATATTTGAGACTCGGTTGTAAGAAATAAAGAGCTATTAGTTTGACCATGACTTTACATGATATGTATTGATAGGACGAAAATCAGCATTGCATGTTTAATATGAGAGACGCCGTAGCTTTTGTGTTCCTCGGAAGATGGAGACGAGGCCGTTTCTGGTGAGTTAGCTACATTATGCCGTTGTCGCTTCCTGTAAAGTAATTGAACACCCACGAGAGCAATATTTTAAAATAAGAACGTTCCCTAGACGAATAGAAAAGCGATTTTTGGCAGGATACATGCCACAAATCATATTGGATATGTGACTTGGGAATTAATTAAAGACATGGTTCTTTTTGTGATAAGATATTGTGACATATGTATTGCAATCTAACATGAAAAAGATGTAAAAGAACTACTGGGATTTAGAAAATGTAATAACGACACTTTGTATGCTTCCAGTAAATAAAAGAAAATCAAACACTGAATAATGAACACAATATATAGTTATGTATACATTAAGCTTAAATATACTTTAAACTTGTACAAAAAATAAAGATTGACATTATTTCTTTTGATCCAATGCATTTTGATACACAAAACTGTATCTGAACATGAACACTCGAAAGGTTCATGTGTGCTGACCACTTGAAAAATAGTAAAGATAATTCATCCATTATAGATTGTAATCATGGTGCGTCAAGTTTATAGTAAATGCAAGCCTTTATAGATTAAGTGCAAAACAGTTTCTATAACCCCAAGTCAATGAATGCTTGCATCTGAAGATTTTAAAACATTTTAATGATCCCAATTATAATTTTTAGTTTAAACTTATTTATTTTACGTCGATTGGGAAACAAGTTCTTACAACTTATACTGATCCCTTTCAACGGTTCCTGGGTTGGAACAGTACTTTGCGCCTGGGAAGGTCGCGAAGAATTCTTGCCTCCAACGGGGTTCGAACCCACAACCTTCGGATCCGTAATCGGATACCACTGGACCACGGCGCCCCTTGCATCTAATTATAATTTAATGGTGGGTAGATAACCTTAAACACAATCGTTTAACTGAGATATATATGAATAGCTTAATGATTACTTAAAGGCCCGTTATATTTTATAATGATTCAATTTCCATGAAAAATAAAATAAAAAATAACACTGACATATTGTAGACTAATACAAATGGTACATAATGTGCAAATATTTTCTGTAAAATAATTAAATGCATTGAAAATGTTGATTAACTTACGCTATTTTGTATTTTGGATGGATATCAAAATACTTTCTTTTACATTTTGCATTGGTGAGTATTCCTAAAGGCAGTCTGTAATAAGAAGTATTGAAATTAAAAAAAAAAAAAAAAAATATCGTCGTGGAATCACAATTTGTTTATTTTCTACGCCATCAATTTATGCACTTGTGATTTGTTAACTGGGACATAGGGAATGTTTATGGAAAATTGACAAAGATATGCGGAATATGCAAATTAGTTAATATTGTAAACTTTTGAAATATCTGTAGTAAAAGATTATTTCTTTTTATTCATCGTAGTAACGTTATCGTCAACGAGTATGTACAGATTGCATCTGTAACAAATCTGTAACACACACTTTTCTTTACTGTCCGAAGAATATACACTGTTTTTGGAAGCACAATGAGTCTTTAATTTATAAATTTAATTTTTAAATTCATTTTTTATAATTGATAATATATACAAGAATAAACATATCGAGGTTTAGTTGTTTTTCAAAAGAGAAAAGATATCACAAAAAAAAAAAAAAAAAAAAAAAAACGATGGAAAAAAAATCGAAGCGTTAAATAGAAAAAACTGTCTATCTTTCTTGTAGGATAGTATATTTGTTAACTTGTAGTTTTCATGTAATCTACCATCATTTAATTACCCGTGTTTGCTAGGGTAGTCACGCGCTTTATTTTTGCGCTGAGTAATATTATAGCGTGTTCACGGTGTAGCTACGTGATTTATTTTTGCGCTGAGTAATATTTTAGCCTGTTCGCGGATGTAGCCACGTGATTTATTTTTGCGCTGTGTAATATTTTAGCGTGTTCGTGGGTTTAGCCACGTAATTTATTTTTGCGTTAAGTAATATTTTAGCGTTTTCGCGGGTGTAGCCTCGTGATTCATTTATGCGTTGAGTAATATTTTAGCTTGTTCGCGGGTTATGCACGTGATGTATTTATGTGCTGTAAATTGCTGTTGTTTTAAATAATCTATTCAAATCCATTCATCATTGAAAAAATCTTTTCATCAAAAGAAATACCAGATTGACTATGTAAGGGCATAACTTGACTCTGTATAACAAAACAATACTGAAAGAGCCAATATAAAATACATAGGCTAGGGGACTCAACAAAGAGTGATGGCGCAGAAGGAGGAAATCGTATGTTAGAGCGACAGAAGCGAGGCTTCCTGAGTTACTCTGTATCATCTGCTATGCAGTAAGTACAACAATACTTGAATTAATTTATTTGAAACACAAAATTATCCTATACAGTACACTCGATTTAATTCAACAATACTTACCCCCTTTTTGCTCTGAATGTCACCCCTCTTTTCCCCCCAGACCTTTAATTAACTCTATTACAAACGGTAGACGTTTCAATTTCTAATTCCTTTTTAAAGAATTTCTGATGTGAGCTTAAGGTGATTTAAATGGATCTTATCCCGGTACTATCGGTGTAAACTTAATTAACACCAACCAAAGCAATTGAAGTTGACACAAAATTATACTGGTGTTTTTCTAAACAATCAGATTATCTTTCTAATTACTCAGTAGAATTATATTTTAATCCCATTTTGCAGCTTAGATTTCCCGACTAATTGAAAATATGCAGCAGCACTTAAGAAACAGATCCAAGTTTATCTGTATTTTAATTGATTCCTTAAATTTAAGTCACGCGATACGTGCACCTTTACGGTCAATGCAATACCATAGGTATGTAATTGAAGCATACGCACGATTTGATAACCGTTTATTACTTGTTAATGCTCGCTATTGTATAACAAGTAATTCATACATAAGTAAGTTTAATTTAATCGTCAATGAAAACAATGGACCCTCTGTATACCGTTTTACTGTTTTACTCACCAAACCACACGATTTGAAAAGTCTTTAAAATACTTTCTAAACCGGAACTTCCGAAATTATGCGAAATTAAGATTAAGCATCTGTACTTTCTGCTCTGCAAAGAAATCGAACAATAAGTTTCGCAACCAGAAAGAAAAACTGTTCCTGTCCTGTTTAGAGAGGTTCCGCTGTTCCTCCCATGTTCAGCAGTTCCTTCTATCTTACATGTCACGTGATCATCTATTAGTCCTCAAAATAAAAAAAAAATAATGTTGCTTTTACCGTTTTATCAAGATAAACAAATACTCTATAATTAATATGAAATAATATATTTGGAAATGTAGGAAACAGAGCGAAACCGAATGAACGTGTGTGTTTTAGCATGCCATGATAAGCAAATGGTTATTCCCAGTCTATTTTCGGTACACTTTAAAAGGTCAAATGGTGCTTTAATTTCTTAAGCGGCAAGAAAAATGCAAACAATAGCAGTGCGATGTGTTGGTCTGTGGCATTAACGGTCCTTAATTGGAAAAAAATCCAACATTCGTAAATTCATTTAGGATAAGAGCAAAGACCAAATGATCTAACAGAGATTCTCAACTCCGATATAGGTCAAGTGCAAGCTTTCTTTAGTTAACGTGTACGATGATGTGACCACGAGATAACGTGAGATGTATAAAATTACTCTTATCAATTATAAATATTTATATATTTGTATATTATGTACTGAGTATTCTCTTCAATGCATTGACGATTAAACCAAATAAACTGATCACAGTAGATGGCGGGTCTTTTTAAGGTAACATTTCACACAAAAAAATTAATTCCATCCGTCAAAATCCCACAGGCAGTATGTCCAATATTCCAGATACCAAACTACACAACCTGAAATTAAAAGAAACATTTAAATGAGAACATATCAGTCATAACATTGCAAATCTGCAATGATATTGTCCCATTTACGTAATCAGGCAGATCAAAAAGTTATTATTCACCCCGTACAAGCCCAAAATCTTTTGTGGTTTTGTCACTCTGGCAAAAATATCTGCTTATACAACGGCTTTAAACAAAGTGGTTTCTATTTTAGCAGCTCCCTATACTTGCATACTATCCCCCAAAAATGGTTCCCTGGTATGAAGATTTTTTGCAGTTGCTAAAAGTTTGCACGCCTGTAATAAAAAAATGACTTGATTCTAACAAGAGCATGCAGCCTGGAAGCACTGTTTACAGAGAATGGCGTCCTTCACATTCATATTCATGCACAAGTGATTCTTGGCCCTGTTTTCGAGTTTGTCAGAGTTCATATTAGAAGTTTCAAAGAGAAATCCGAGCTATTTAAAATGTATTAAATTGACAAACAGTCATTTAAACGCAGAATATTTACCCTATCCAAGAAATCCTCCCCGGCCATACGAGGCTATGGCCACAATAAGTGTGGTGTGCTAAAAGAGTGACACTGTAAGGCGTCTGCCTATTAAGCGTCTGCAAGATATTAAGCGTCTGAGTGAGATCTCGTTCAAATCCCGTTCACCTGTTATTTTCGCCACGAGAAAACAACAACAACACCCCCCCCCCAAAAAAAAAAAATAAATAAAAGAAACAACTACAAAAAACAACAACAAATAAATAAATAAATAAAAACGTTATTTCTGACAGTTTATATCTTTGTTGAATAGGTCTTTGGTAAGAGTTATCTCACCCCCATGATCCTAGATGACCACGCCTGATGTATTCTTACAGTCTTCCACTGTATAATCACTAGATTTCGTTGACATGAAATTCAGACAAATAAGAGCAATATCGCAAATACATTTATTGGTGGAATCAAAGTCACAGATCTTTTTATATATATCATGAGTCACTATTATAAAAAAAATCTTATCAAAGTATACACTGAACAACCTTTTTTAATCGGTCACTTTTAGAAGTTTGCAAATTTCTAATTGAATGATGTCTCTTTTGGAAATATTTCATATATGTATAGAATGTTCATATTGGTTTGGAATTTGATGTATTAAATAGAAAATGACCAATATAGAAAGAAACATATTCAGACGTATTGCAATAAGAGTTTTGGAAAGGTTTTCTAATAATGCGAGTTTAGACACCAGAGAGACAGGATGAATTTCATTTATTTTATCGTGTCCCCAGCTTTGTTGTTTTTAAATTTGCCAGATTGCTCATTTTCTATTTTATACATCAAATCTTATATCAATATGAAAATTATATACCAGATATTGAAATATTATCTCTAAAATATATAACAAAATTTGCAGCTTTCTTCTACACCTCATTGCCTTAGAATGTCGGTTTAACGTGAACCGTGTGACTTTCTAATATGGGTATTGTCCTTCACAAAATGTTAGTATCCTCTTACTATATATATATATATATATATATTGGCAGACTTTTTACTCAATGACATGTTTTTAAATTAGCCATCAGAAAAAACGAGCGCTTTCATTGTCATAAATTTGCAAACACCTAAGTGACAAACTTGAAAAGTTGCTAAGTTCCAATACAAAAAAAACACACACAACAACAATAACAATAACAAAAAAATAATGAAAAAAAAAAAAATAGATAAAAAAGAAAAAACAAGAAAAAACAAAGGAATACGAATTACTTACGAGTTACTCCCCTTGAGTAATCAAAGGCTTGTATTTGTTGGATTTATATCGTGGTTAATACAATCTACAAAATAATAAAAACTAGTCCCCAGGACGATAATGATAATATACTATACATGTGTACTTCAGTCATAGTATCTGTTACATAGTCACAGCTTAAAGATGAATAATGAGAAGCTATTATGACTTAAAACGGAGATTACCAATACATCCTCGAAGTGAATGAAGTGTTATGGAAAGAAAGTATTATTGTCAAAGAAAACATTATTGATAATCGTATCTACACAGCGATAATTAATCAATAAGGAAAACCGAGTCCTGGATTAAATACAGCGAAATGAATTAAATTTGTTCAGAATCCTTCATTTGTCATATTGAAAGCCTCAATTTCTCATACAAAACATTCATCAGAACTGGATTTACCAAGGATTTCATTTGCATTGAGCAAAGAAAGCGATCACACGAAGCATCAATTTTGCGGATGACTTCAAATTGTGAGAAAAATCACAATCTCTCTCCTCCAGGGTTCAGACAAAATTTCCGGACACGGTCCCATAGTATTCACCTCAAAATTGTAATCCAAGCGTGAATAGGACATATTAAGAGGTGCTTCTACAAAAACCGGCTCCCAGTCATAACACCGCCCGGTAAACAATCGATAGGTTATTTAAAGATGAACATTTTTAAGAAAAACCCATATCCATATCAAAAATCAATTAAGACTCAAAAGAACAATAATCATTGAACACGTAGAGAAGTTTCTCTGATTTTCGTGCGTAATCAGGCATTAAATACCTCCTCGGGAATAACACTACCCAATAAGTGCCTGACAGAAGGCAAGTCCGATAGATTTTACGCAGGTGCTGCGAAATTGGAGAGAGCGAGGTTTGCCGGGAACGTTGTCTAGCGGCCGAGGAGTCTGTTAAGTTTGGAATTAAAAGTAACAATAACGTTTCCAGCGTTTAAGAGCGCCTGTGATTCTGTTTTACCAAATCTTGCTTTTTTGTTGAGCGCAGTGATTTTTCCCCCTTCAATTTTGGAATTGTCTTTGAAATTACCACCAATTTTGAAGTATTTGGTCAGGATGTGAACCTCCTTTAATTCGTGTTGTTATCGGAGGGAGGAATTTGAGACGGAAAAAAGTCGGTATCGTGACGGACAGACGGAGTGCAGCAGTCCTAGTGGTGTTTATTTCTCAAACATTACTTGAGCGTTTGTGAAGTGCAAATTACAGCGGCTGAGTGTCCATTGAACCACTACGACATTTAAATAGGATATTTACTTCAAGCAGAACACCGTGACCATAAAGTGTGCATATGTTAGTGTATGAATGAGCGTGGGAGGTTTCATTACACTTTTCAAATGTTTAATCCTTAACATTTCACAATGTGTGCAGTGGGAACGGTTTGTTTGTGAATCCCATTGTGGATATTTTTTGATAGAAAAATGGCGTGGAATGGTGTCGGGAAGTTATTACCGTTTGTGATCTTTGCTAGTGTTTACTGCAATACTGAGTTACAGCATCGGACGGCTAAACATGACGGGGATATAGTGCTGGGGTCACTGTTCCCAATCCACCGATCCCCGGAGGACACGAGTCACTACACCCGCTCTTGTGGCGCCATCTGGGAACAATACGGCATCCACCGGACCGAGATCTTCTTGTCAACCTTAGAGACGATCAACAGCGACCCGGACATTCTTCCCAACATCACGCTGGGCTGGGACATCCGAGATTCCTGCTGGTACTCGCCCATCGCCCTGGAGCAGAGCATTGACTTTATCAAAAATTCGATTGCAAGTATTGACGAAGGTCGCTTTAACGACAGCTGCAGCAAGAAACTGAATGAGAAGCCGATTGCGGGCCTGATCGGCCCGGGTTCGAGCCAGAACACCATCCAGGTGCAAAACATGTTACAGATGTTCCACATCCCTCAGATTGGATACTCCGCCACCAGTTTGGATTTAAGCAATAAGAATTTGTACAAGTATTTTGTCCGTGTTGTCCCGTCCGACAAGTACCAAGCCCAAGTGATGCTGGACGTCATCTCACGGTATAACTGGACGTACATCCTCACTGTTCACTCGGAAGGTAGGCCCATGTTCCCTTTCATTGTCCTTCCGCCCACGTGCGTACCACGTGTATAGCATGTGCACATGAATATTGATGTAATCATTGATCCCTTGGACGTATTACATGCTCCTCTCTTCAAATATTTTATCATTACAACTCTTTCATATTATCAACTTTAATGTTATGCTGTTATTTTCAAAAAAAAAAAAAAAATAAATAAATAAAAAAAATCGGTCTGAGCCCTAAATATTTTCTTTCCTTTTCGCTTTTCTTAATATACTTATCAAACATGCATTAATTTTTTATCTTTCTTCTTTCTATTTTTATCATG
This sequence comes from Solen grandis, assembly GCA_021229015.1. Lineage (NCBI taxonomy): Eukaryota > Metazoa > Mollusca > Bivalvia > Adapedonta > Solenidae > Solen > Solen grandis. Next base: position 62,524,773 of record CM037784.1, on the reverse strand, counting down.
TTTGTATCTATTAAAAATCGACATTACATTAGCATCGTCATAAACGGCATTCAAGAACAGTGAGTTCTTTAAACAAAACCGTACAGAGATGTCTGAACCCACTCCCGGCATGCTTATTTAAACAGACAGCGTATTCTGGGAAAATATGCGAAATTAGCCTAAAAAGGCGTTTGAAACGTTCGCGTGATATTGAACCAATTCTTTTCCCTGGAAATGTGAGGCAATTACAGGAATGTAACATTTACTTTAAACTGCGTGATTTGTAAGGTTCAGACTTCTGCTTCAAACAGCTGCCGCTAAAACAAAAGGGATCCTATCGTCGTTATGCGGGGCATGTTTAGGGGCCAATTAAGCACCTCGATATAAACAGACCAATGCTGTGAAAACTTTCTGTATTATTTATTCTAATAAATTTAGAGCGCCTCGGTCTAGTGGTAACATACATGACTGCGGATCTTGATGTTGTGGGTTCAAACCCCGTTGGGGACGAAGGTTTTTATGGCCTTCATAGGCGATAAGTACTGGTCCAACCCAGGAACTATCGAGAGGGATAAATATAAGTAAGTTGTAAGCATTTGTATCCCAGTTGACGTAAAACTAGAAAAAACAAGGTTAATGACGATGGGGATGATAATTATCATTATCATTACACCATCCCTATCTTTAGTATGCCTTAATTATCAATACGCTTAATTTGAATACATGTTGTTTTTCATCTTATATTTTAGCTACTTTTCATTTAATATCAAGAATGCCTCTTTGTAATGCATCAAGTCTATTATTTAACGCAAATTTTGCACAACATGAAATTGTTCCGACCAACACCGTTAGCGTGTCTGTCGGTATGTTTATTTAACATTGTAGGTTAACACGTAACCGCCTGAACAAATATGACAAAAGTGTCCTTAAATACACACCGCAAATACTCGCGTTAGATTCAGAACAATTTACACTAACGAGTGTCTGTATATCATATTCATGTATACATGTACGAGATGTGAAAACCGTCTCTCGCTTTCATTACGTGAACTATGAATCCTCTTGAGCGAGCTCGATATTTTTTAATCCAGAAACAGTTGATAATGATTTTTATGTTTGTATATTCAAAATATTAACACTGTTGAACACTCACTCACTCAGTCACTCCCTCAGTCACTCACCCAACCAACCAACCAACCACCCACCCACCCACCCAATCAACCAACCAACCAACCAGCATGCAGCCAACCGATCATGAACCCACCACCTCGGTTGATTCAACTCCATACCTCCCTCTTGTTCTATTCATCCGCTCACATAATGATTCACAAACTATTCATATATATATATATATATTTTTTTTTTCATTCTTCAACTTATTCAAACGAGTTTGTGAATAAGTGAGTAAGAAATTCTCTTTTGTTTGCTTCATAACATTATACGTATTTGTATTGTAATGCTCATAGCAAAGTATATGTACATGTATACACATACATAAAGTACACGTGAACGTCGTGTACAGAGAAGGATAATCTCTAATATTAATCAATATACAGTCTTAATCCCACCCAGGGGTCCCTGTGCACCCGGATCTTCACGCATCTATAGTGATACATAATGACATGTTGCCCTATTCAGTTACAAATTTATGACTTCATGAATATTAATTAACTAAACTTTCTATGATATATAAAACAGTATCGTTGCTCTCCTGACTGTGTTGAATCTAAGCTACAATATTGTATAAGCAAACAGAGCAGACCCAGATCAAACTGCTCTTGTAGGAACTGTCTGATCTGGGTCTGCTCTCTTTGCCAATACATCAAAATGAGTCAGGGGCCGCCGTGGCCGAGGGGTTACAGTCGTGGGCTACAAATCTCTCAGCCCCTCATCGCTGTGGGTTCGAATCCCGGTCGGGAATTTTCATGTGAGGAAGCCTTCCAGCTGGCTTGCGGTAGGTCAGGGTCTTCTATCCGGGTGGCCTCTGTGCCTTGTACATAGTTCCCCCTGGACATCACCTATATGATTGAAATACTGTCGAAGCGACGGCAAACACCAACACAACAACAACAACAAAATGAGTCATTGTGAAGTAAAGGGTTAACTTCCTAATTGTAATTGCAACTATATATATTAGGATATATTTGACATACAGTTACACGTGATACTTTGCATGGCTCATTCAAAATGCAGATAGCTATTTAATTACGAGATCATATCTGAAACATAGTTGTAACTGTATATGTTATCACAAATATGTTTTGGCCCAAACAATTACGCAGTAATTATTTATGACTTCAATACTTTTGATGTGACGTTCTATCATTTTGTATTGAAATGCATATGTTATTCTGGATTTTTTTTTCCTGCTAAATTTTATTAACTAATACACAGTGTTTAAGACTGAAATTTCACAAAAGGTTAACTATAGTGAAATCCCACCTTTAATGAGTACTTATTTTTCAAAGTAAAAATACAAATTGGTTGTATTTATACGCATCTTAAACCATCCATATTCTCATTGAAATCACCATCAATGTCTTTTTAGATCTATTCTAAGATTACAAGGACGGTTTTCTAATTTATATCACATTATTATATTGTTTGGGACTCCTACACACCCACCGTCACGCACAAGTACGAACACACAACAGAAAGACAAATATTGAAGAATGCGTGAAAACTTACCAATAAACCATTGATCTTACATGTAGAATTGAAGCACTCCTGGTTGCAAAGTGTCATGTATAGTTAGTGGTTCGTGTTGCAGAGGCAGCATAATTCGCACTCTCTCTCACATTCATGTCCCTTTATATTTCCTGTGAGGTTATTTAAAATGGAGTGAGTAACGTGATCAGTTAACGAGATATTTTCAGTTTTGTTGAACTAAGCTGGCATCTTGCTTCGACTTTCAGCCGTTTTATTTGTCATTTATAAAGGAGCATCGTGTTTCCTATCAATTACTTTCACCACCGACACGTCGAAAAAGATGAAATAACAGTGTGTCGTTAGACTGTGTAATTCAAAGATTGCATTTTAACAAGTCTTAAAATCTTCATACATGCATAAATGAAACAAACAAAAAATGCTTTCGCACGTTTGCAATATCTTTTCGCTAGAAAACAGTCAGCGGTCTTGATGCTCAGTTTGGTAATAGAAATGTGCTTGAACATGTAACTCCCAATATGTATGTGTATGTAATTGGTCGATCATATACTTGACAGTTTTGTGAAAACTGTGATATGGGAATAATGTGGTCTAACACTGGTTCACGTATATTAGATATACACAATGGCAATATTAAGTGAGGTCCCATTAAGCAAATAAAATCAGCGAGTGACTCCGAAAACCATACGGAGGATTCTAAACACGATGGGCGAGTAAACACAATGTTCTGTTCAGTAAACGTACTAGCATGATAAGGCTGAAACCATAATGGAAGCAGATGTGACTGATTGTAGTTTTCAAGTTTGTTTAGATTATCATTAATGTAATGCTTATCTGTTGTCGAAATCCATCTTCCCTAATTTCTATGCGTTTTAAGTAATTTCGATGTAAGATTGAATATAACATAGTCCGAGGTAAATCTCCATTGTACTGTACAGTTAAATTCCTAGGCGAGATATAGAACTCTACATAACTCATATAATACAATATTAAAGCTTTTGTTTCAAGAAAAATAGTATAAATAATGATATGCAAAACTTGATTGGTATAATTATGAATGTAGTCCTTTGTAAGGCATCTCAAGATATTGATATTGTAATTAGTGTTTTGTTGTGTATGAGCATGCCAATTTTGCATGTATATTTATATTTGTGTATATGACTGTAAGCTGTTTATGTTAAAGTCTAATTAAAGTATATGTTCTGTCCTGTTATGAAGACCTGTTCTAATAATAAAATAATTCCAAAAAAAACCAACTACACCCCCTTTTGACATTTATTACATACAATTTAAACCAATAATAAAACCTGAATACAACGTATATTTATATTATTAGATATATATATAATTATATATTGATAACGAAATGATACTAAAAGGTAAGATAAAGTGGGTCGCTGACTACCTTAAAATAAAAGGAACATTGTATTAGTATCACTGTCAATATAGATTATCCCTACGGAATCCCGTTAGGGCCATCGCCTTTGAATGTGTTGATCGAAACACGATAATGGATAGTACGATGATGATATCGCGACAGTACGACAGTATGATATTACGATGTTGAAAACAAGACAATCCATTGTTGAAAACACGATCATATGTCGCTTTATCATCATCGCACTAGTCTATTGTTGTATTTTCATTATCGTCGCGTTATTATTATCGCATTTTCGTTATTGTTTTGTCGTGATTTCGCGTTTTTTATTGTACTGTCAAGTATCGCGTTTCACATTCAAAGGCGGCGGCCCTAACGGGATAGATCAATTGATAGATAAATAGATAAAAAATGAGCACTGATGTTATCTCCTCAAATACACATATATTCACGCGCATGACATGATGATCGCTGATTATCGTTTGCTTGACAATGTACATCTGGCGTCCTTATCGAAATATTATAACCCAAAGAAGGAATGAATTTCATGTCTCAAAATACTCCCAGCTTTATATTGAATTCTGTTTCGTAATTAGAATATTTTCTTCTAAAATCATTTTATCATCATACGATAAAAGCCATTGTTTTCGAAAAGTATCTGATAGTATGCTGTTAAGAATGATATACGTTGTATATTTAACGAATAAGCTCTCTCTCTCTCTTTCTCTCTCCACCAGTTAAATGCTGATTGATAGATCTACTCAACTACTCATGGGTAAATCATATAATTACATTAACCAGTAAAACTAGATTTAATATAAAGTCAGACATGTACACTGTTAGAAGATTTTATTAGGAAGAAAAAAAAACAAAACAACTCTGAAACAATATGTCTATTATCCATACTGTCAAAAAGTAGTGACGGCATTTAAAGGCCGATTGAATGACGTCATTTAGAGACCCATTGAATGACGTCATTTGAAGGCCCATTGAATGACGTCATTTGAAGGCCCATTGAATGACGTCATTTGAAGTCCCATTGAAGGTTTTATGTTTGAACTACGTTGGGTCTAACATAATTCATTAGTTTTCCAGGCGTAAAATACTGGTTAAACCCTGAATCCGTCGAAATGAGGTATAAATTGTAAGGATTTGTTTATCAATCGATGTAAAAAAAGATTGAATTAAGTAGTGACGTTCTCAAATGATCAATTGCTAGGGTTGAATTAAAATGTACGATGACCTTTCTTATGGCCAGTTTACCTCTCCCCTTTTTAACCCTCATAAACATTCATCAACAAGTTAATGTATTGATGAATATTAATTTAATGAGCTTCAGTCGATATATGAAACCTCGAATTATTTTTCTTTGCCATGCAGACTGCGTAGAATCTGGGCTACGTACAGCATTTATTGAGCAATCAGAGGAGACCCTGGTAAGACAGTTTTTCGGAAGGATCTATCTGATCTGGGTCTGCTCCGTTTATCAAGGCCTCAAAACATATGAGGTAGTGAGTTAACTTGTATGAACATAAATATATAAACATTGCGCATTTATAACAGAAAAGAATGATATTATTGATAATAATAGTAATAGAGAAAAACATTACAAAACCAATGTAATAATATCACATGATTATACAGTGTACATGTATCTGGACAATTCTGGAAGAGATATGAATTGGTGTTGACGATGATTTGTAATAAATTTGCCGTAATTCAGCTTAAGTGCTACAATTCACGATCTGTCTCGTTCCATTTTGTCACATATTTTGAACCGGGGTTGTTTTTGTGTCATAAAACCTAATTTTGAAATGTGACCTTTACTCTAATGGCTTCAACATTTACCACTGGAGATTACCGCGAGGTTTAAGTAGAGAAGGGAAGATAATGGTCTGAAATTAATTGCAGGACTTGTCCACTTTGAATGGCCGCCATTGTCTCAGTCCGGCACAGGAACTTAGCCTCATCAGCAATCTGTTTCTACTGTGTTTGCGAGGGATTAAATGTCTCGTGGATCAAATTTCGGTGATTTCGAGCAAGGTATTATCAAAGGACATTCGTCCATTGATATCCTCTCATTAAGCACTGATAGAAAATAGATATCCATATATGCATAAATGCAAATTTAATAAAATACTCTTGTGCAACAATATCGCTCGGTCATATAAATAATAAAAGATACAGAGTACACAGTTTCAGGGTAAAATATACATCCACGGGAATAAAGGGAACTTCAAAAACGCGGTTTCGCACACCAATTTTGATTGAGAATTTTTTTTAGTTTTGTTAAATACATATGATTGAATGCAGACACAGCGCTATTCTCTTTAAAACAAGGAGTCATTGTAACATTTTCGCATGCCCAAATGCCCTTTAACAATCATTACTGTTTGCTGTATCTAATCACAATGTTCTGTAACAGCTGAATCGCTATTTGCTTCCCGACGCGGTGTTGAATTACACCCATTACATTAAAGGTGCAGTTCCTAACAATGTTTGTTTTCTAGATTATGCGGTAATATGATATTAGAAACTCAGACATTGCTACAATTTTAATTGATTTTTTTTCCATATCTCAGATGCATGGGTTGAACTAGAAGACATTTTCTCGACTCAAAAAAATACTTGTGCACATTTTTAATATGCCACTCAGAAGCAAGAAAGAAATATTTCGTAAATTTCTTTTATTAGCTCATAAATATGCATCAAGAAAGAGATCTTCGTTTTCAATATGTCTCAGAGTGCATGAACAATGCAGACATGAACATGTCGACAATATACAAATAGTTCTATTAAGTGAGCTTGGTACAACCCAACACTTGACCAGTTGCTTATATTCTATCAATTCAAAGACTATACTGATTCTGATACAGAGTCTTCATATTCGACACATGTATTTAAAGATACGATGACAACAATCATACGTTTTCAATTCATATTAGATTGCGAATGGATGTGTATTCATTTTTCTCTTGCATTTGTGACGTAATTTATTAATTTTCGAATTTTAACAAAGGAATGAGTCTCTGTGACACTGATGCCACGCTGACATGCGTTGGTCAAAATGAAACATATTTACTTGTAATTTTTAAGTTTATATCTTGATGTGCATTTGTACCAAAATTCATGATGATGTGAATTCTTATGATGAAAAGCTTAAATTAAAGGTTAAACCTAAGGCAGAACATGTTTACCATGTTCACCCTACCGTGAAATATAGGTCACTACACAGTCATTAAATTGAATAAATATTAAACTCTCAATTTTTTAAAAAGTTCATATCATTTTCATAGAAAAAAAAGTCTTTTTTTGGTTGGGTTTGTTTGTTGGTCCCACCGATAGTAGAAAAAATCAGTAATTTGAAGACTATGCCTACTTGAGACAGATATAGTGCCGCCACACTGCAGAATCTGCAGAATCACGCCGTAAACATGTGGCATGATATCACACCAATTCACATTATCCTGACACCGGACCAAGCAGTCCTGGAACTTGACTTATAAGCAAAGCGGTAAGCAAGGGAGCTATACCAGTACCACTTTTAACGACCCCCCCTCCCCCCGCTCCCGAGGCGAAAGCTCTAACCACTCGGCCACCGGGAACGGTTTATAGAAAAAAGCTTAAACATTAAGTGTCACCCGAGGCAGAACAACCAATTTCACCATGTCATGTAGGCCAAAGCCATAAACTTGAATAAATATTAAATAGATGATATCATTATTTTCATGTGTTTTAAGTTTCATGAGGATGTGAAGTCATCTTGGTAGTAAAAAAGAATCTTAAACACAAAGGTAAACATTAGGTGTGACGAATGGACGGACGAACAAACGCCAAAGAATCTTTTTGCCCCCTAAATCAACTGGAGGGGCATGATATGTACGATTTATATTTAATGCCGCTGTGTATCGGTATGTTATGTGATGACTGATTGGATTATACCTTTGCTTGAGTAAGTTTAGCAAGTCATTACAACACACGTGTGTGAATAGACAGACATATATCAACAGTAAAGCTGAGTCATTTTTTATTACATATATATCTCTCTTTTTTAATTGCCATTATACAACAAGTAACAAATTCATATTTTTGCAATGTAGATTAATTTTCATTCCTGAGAAGCAATAGTGTTGAAACTTGCTAATTTGGTTTTAGAAAATTTCTGTGCAAGTTACAATTAAGAAAATGGATTCTCTAGTTTCTCGATTCCCAGATAAGACAATTAGGCCTTGTACGTAGAAATGTTCTTACCAAAGATTGGGAATACCGTTAATTTCTTGAAAATCTTCCAATAACATCGTATAAAAGATATATTTTCTTTAACTGATAAATAAATTCAGATTATCTCCATCAATACATTCAGATTATCTCCATCAATACATTGTTTTATTATGTGTTGAAATAATGGCTAAACCATAACGAGATAAAACGATAATGCAGTGGTTAACATTCAATTTAATAATTTTATAATCATTTAGGCTACCAATATTTTCGGTTTCTATTAACGAACTTTACAGTGTACATACAATCGGATTGATAATAAAACTTATTTCAAAGTATTTCAGGATACAACTTACGATTATTTTCTGCAAACTACAGAATTGTGGGAAAAATGATAACGTTATTGTCTAATAAATGTCAATATCCCATTCAATTTTATACAAATAATCAATGTAATATAAGCACACACACCTAGTATATTATGCTTTTTATTCTGACATGGATAATGACGATCACGACTGAATACGTGTCAGTCTAATCAATAAATGTTTTGTTCAGGCTCGCTTGGTCAGGTGAAGTGAAAACCCCAACAGCGTTACTCTCACATCAGACACAGATTTTTCACAATTTGCACTGCATAAACAAATATTGTGGCATAAACAGGCACTATGTGGAAGTAATTAACATCGATATAAATACTGGGAGAACAATGTTATTAGGCAATACTGACGAAACTTAATATGCTGCTAACGGTCGATTTCGGCTCGGAGATATAACGAAACCTCAATGAGAGTCATATACATGTATTTGTATTATTAGCCTTTTATTTCTTTATATACTCGCGAATTGTTATATTTAACAATTTAAAACCACCACAATCATATGTAGCGTAAAGTAAATTATACATGCATTATAGGTAATGCATTTTAGACTGGCGACATAGCCAGTCCTATGTAACTGGATATAAAACAGGCTCTGCTGATTTGCATAATTACCAAAGCCGATTAATTTTAGAATTGTGAGAGACCACTAAGATTCGTGCAATATTTGACTATCAGAATTAAAGAGAAACATTTATTTGAGAGCTTAAGTCTTTTTGGACCATTTACAGGCTGCACCTATTTATTTTTTCCACATGTTATGCATTGTCTAATACGTAATTGATTTCAATTTATGTATATCAAATTTATATATATGATTATATGACTTTATGTTTTTACTTTTGAGTGGTTTACAGCGATATAGATAATAAGCTTATCATTGATAATTACACAGTGAAGTGAAATATCAAAATATAATTTCAATTAAAATAAAAATGATTTTTTGGGGGGTAGATGCAATATTTTATTTTATCTCTTTAACTTCACAAAATCTATACTCACGAGTAGCTGTTGTATATGTGAAATAAAATCATGTTCTGTTACACGTAGAATTGTTCATATTTTTATTTAGTTTTAGTGAATATAGTATTAATTAATAAACACCCCCTATAGTTTATCCCTATTTTAATGATGCAGCCGAATTGAGATTATAAGAATCCATCATGAGTATTCATGTAGGATAGGGATATCTTACCCGAGGGTCAGAAATTTCAGGCTTTGCCGAGTTCCTGCCTGAAATTTCTGATCCCGAGGGTGAGATATCCCAATCCTTCATGAATTTACGAATGATGGATTTTTTTTTCTCCCATGAACGATTATTACTTGCCACAGACCGTCAGCCTCGATTTAGTAAACATATCGCGCTTTCATTTTTTTTTTTTTTTTTGCACTTTTTTTCTTGCCGCTTAACAAATTAACACAGTAACAACACGAAAGAAATCGGCATTTTTAAGTTCACACGCAAGTATGTACCTAAATTCTGATGTTCGTTCAACTTGGAATTACCATTTGCTTAAAATAACTTAGTTAAAAAAATACCAGTCCTTGACGGTACGTAATATTCCCCCCAAATATTAAGCCTTATTTCACATTCGTAGTAATAAATGATAATAAAAGGATAACTAACTAGATTTATATAATATTTTCAAACATATCTATTCACATGAATTACAAGAAGTTAGTTTTGTATCTTGATAAAATGTGTAACTTAGTCATCATTGTTTATTTACGTGACATGGAAGAATGCTGATCACGTGACGTAGAAGATAGAGTTATCTTCTATGAGGAAAATCCCTATCTTCGTATGCTGAACATGGGAGAAATAGAAACATATCGCCAGTTGAATTCAGCGCTGTCTCATTTAGATCATGTTTCTGAACAATGAATCTATACCAGTTCATGATGTGAAATCAAATGTATTCATTTGTAATCATTAAGGATGGCAATCATTATGGTATTTATAAACTATAGTTAACTTAGACTGTTCGTTCTCCGAATTAATGAATGAGATCTTTGAAACATTTATACAGTGCGTGTTCCATATTAGGAATTAATCAATCAATGAATGAATTATTTATACCGATCCTGTAATCATATTGATTTCAGTTCCAAAAATGATTTGTCGTGTATCGGACGTTACTGGAAACAAGAAATAAATCCACTCGTGTCTGGGAGAGAGGGCCACAGATTTTTCCAGTTTGAAGAATAACTAACAGTTGTTCTGTTATTACTAATATAACGCTACAAGGGTTGTAATCATTAAGAAACATAGATACTGTAATCGATTGATACTCTTTCATGTAGGTAGTAAAACAGTACTTTAATGAACAATAAAAAAGCAACTAAGACGGGGTTAAAAAATGACCACCATGTAAAAGAAAATCGCTTAGATCGAAAGATTAAAGATGAATCAGATGCGACCTTTTGTGTAGAGATTTTAGTTTAAACTTAGTTTAAATTTATTTATTTTACGTCGATTGGGAAACAAGTTCTTACAACTTATACTAATCCCTTTCGACGGTTTCTGGGTTGGACAAGTACTATGCGACCGAGAAGGTCATGAAAAATTCTTGCCTCCAACCCATAACCTTCGGATCCGTAGTCGGATACGTTACCACTGGACCACAGCGCCCTAAAAGACGAAGTGAATGTGATGTTAAATCTCATTCTACGACAATTTATGTTAGCTATATCATATTGCAGGACTTTATGGTGGCATATTTCTGCCAGCCACTTATCCATTTAGCTATGTCGAAATTTTTCTGAAAATAAAAGAGTAACATATTCAGTTATAACCTGGCAATTAGAAAACTTTCAAGTTATCCACTTAGGTATCTTAACAGGACTAAACTGTCTTTAAGTGCCCACTACTGCGAATCACATATTCATTTAGGTTAACAGGATATCATGCTTTTTTCCATAACATTATGTGAAAAAATGTTTGTTATAGACATAATTTTACTGATTAAATTGAAAAAAGGCAAGAGATCCAGTTATCTTAAGTGAATAAACGGTTGGTTGGCAGTAGTGGGTATTAACAGACAGTTGTGTTCTGCTTACGTAGGAGGATAACATGAAAGATTTCTACTTGCCAGATTATAACTGAATATGTGATTTTTTTTTCAGAAAAGTTCTGACATAGCTAAGTGGATAAGTAGCTGACAAAAATATGCCACTACAGGACTTACTTTAGTTCTAGTAGAAACGTTTTAGATTAAAATAATGCTGCGTACCTGATCATCAAACAAACTTACAAAAATATTTTACGTAATTGTTAAGTTCCACTGACATTTTAAAATAGGTCAATTGACTATACAGTATTGTTTACATAGTGAAACTGTAATGGTGCTTTACAATGAATCACGTCGTGGACAAGTGACAAGGTACCCAGTAACAAACCGACTGACATCCCCGAAACTAACTTATAATTCGAAAACCAAGCAGTACTCACAGCAGCCTTTTCAACGAATTCGGATATTGCGGCCTAGAATCGAAATCACGACCTACGTATTTTTGGACTGATGCTTCAATTATTTATTCACTGATCACGGGCTAGTGGAGAAATAAATCGTATTTATGCCTGTATTTTCCAAACGATTTTATATTTATAAGCAGCCAGAATGAATATGGCTTGTTATATACAAACAGCATCTCTGACAAATTCAAATTTAATTCACTTTAGCCACGTTTCCATGTAATCATTTGAAACATTTTCTTTGTGATTAAATTATTCTCTCAGCGGGACTTGTACCTACAGACTTGGCATTTCCTCGGTTGTCATAGACACGGTTAAAACTGCATAGCCTTAAGAATGACGACCCGCTTTTATTTGCAAGGAAGCTACAGCGAGGATTTGTCGCTACTCATATATTGCCCGCGAGTGACTCTATAATTGGATTTATATACCTTTGAGTAGACTATGTTGTAATATTCCTATGGCATAATCTAATTTTGAGCCCTTTGTTCCAAGTGAGGCGAACGCAGAGTGACATTGAAATGTGGTTATGTTCCAAGCCACGCATTTTGCTCTCAATATAAAACATTTCTTTTCATTTGCTATTATTTAGACTGGTATTATTACCGAGTAAATCTTCAATTTGAAGTGGAATTTATCATCGATTTCTGAACAAAAAGGAGGACATTTTGTGTCTGATTGTAATTAAATGTGCAGGATTCATTGCTAGATATGAGCTCATTTTTATATAATCATGTGAAAACAATGAAAAAAACAACAAAACAAAAACACACACAAAAAAAAGAAAAGAAAAAAAGAACGACGGACAGTAGAGAGCTTATGGAATGAAAAAGAAATACCATATGCTTCTCGCAATATCTCCTGCTGTATATAAGTTCTCTATTAAATGTATTTTAATATGTCCCCCCCCATCTCTTAATAATAAGAATTATAATGCATACCCCATAATAATGATATACATATAAACTATTAATGAATTATATATTCAGCTGTATCATTAAAATGCACTCCCACACACAAAATAAACAACACCAACACCAATAAACAGTAAGAAATAACAACACTGTACCGTATACGCACAAATGCCTATCCTTAAGGAATTTATATGACGTAAAACATATTACTAATCCGGCTACAACGCACGAAGTGATATGTACTTTTATTAATTGGAACAAATATTATATGAGAAAATATGATTTATGTGTATCTCTAGAAGTTATAATATTTCAGAGATTATAAAAGTTAAGAAAAAGGTATTTCTATATTATTAGTGCTGGATTACAGAAACATGATTTTATTACAGTCAGAAAAAGTTATGTATGTCATGGCAAGGATGTTACCACTCGCCTTAAGTAAATTCTCTTAGAATCAACGATTTGGTACTTCAAGTATGTAATACGCTAACTTTAAGCAAACAATATCATAGAAATTGTTCATGTGACCTTTAAACCAAGCATTGTATGTATTTGTATGTTTTTCGCCTGTAAAGATCTGTTTTCAACGTTTACTGATTCAGTTTGTTATTGCGGTTAAGCTGTTCACATGAAGACAAAAATGACGTAATTTCGAGGAGCGATTATCCAAATACCGAATCTTACCGAGATATACCGAACCTAGTGCGAGATATACCGAACCTAGTGCAAGATATACCGAAACTAGTGAGAGATATACCGAACCTAGTGCGAGATATACCGAACCTAGTGCGAGATATACCGAATCTAGTGCGAGATATACTGAACCTAGTGCGAGATATACCGAACCTAGTGCGAGATATACCGAACCTAGTGCGAGATATATCACCAGTCCAGACACAACCTCAGTCACCTTCCCTGAAACTAATCTCTCGAATTTCCGAGTCTGGCGATATTGCGAGGATTTTATCTCCCCGCTTCGGTACTAGAAATATCGCAGTATCATTACTTGTATAGGATAACACGTAATCAGGGGATGAGGTATGTAATCGTACAGATTTTATTTCTGTTCTGTGAGTAATTAAATTACATTTTACTGTTCGTATAATAGTTTTGAAATATATATAAGAAACAATTACATTCGTCTTGTCATCAAAATTAAAAAAAAATGCAAATTGGGAAATAAGGACTTATGTGATAAGAGTACATTTGAACTAATGTATTAAAATTCGCAAGCAAAAGAGTCACGTGTACGCTTATATAATTGTAAAATAACACGAAATATTCCAGTTAATGAGTATTTCACACAAATAAAGATGTATCATACGATTTGTTTAATGAAAAATAATTTCACCTCAAAATGACGAGTATGAACGATGTTTTGCATGAAATTTGATGTGTTTTGCATGAAGAAGATTAACAGCATTTTCCGAAATAAAGTAATATCTTGCATGCAATAAAAAGCATATCCATAGACAGTTATTCAGGTATGCGAGTATACCTTAGATGATGGCCTGCTGTGCGATTATGTTTTATATGGTTTTACCGATCCCGGTGGCCGAGTGGTTAGAGCGTCCGCACCGGAATCGGGAGATCGTGGGTTCGAATCCTGGCCGCGACATACCAAAGTCGTAAAAGAAATGGTACTGGTAAAGCTCCCTTGCTTAACGCTTTGTATATAGGGGAGTTCCAGGACTGGTTGGCCCGGTGTCAGGATAATGTGACTGGGTGTGGTATCATGCCACATGTCTACGGCGTAATACTGCAGTATGGCAGCACTGTCTCAAGTAGAAATCGTATCCAATTGACTGAAATACTGTCGGTGGGACGTTAAATCCAATTACCAAACAAACAAACCTAACAAAATTTAGACGGTTTTGTCTGCTCTGAATCATCGGCAGTTCTGATTTACACAGTTACGATGGTCTGCCGAGCTCTTTGACAGTGATTCAGGAAGACACGATGGTCTACCGTGTTCTGTAACAGTGATTGTGATTCAGGCAGACGCGATGGCCTGTCGTGTTATGTAACAGTGATTGTGCATGGTCTGTCGTGTTTGTAACAGTGATTGTGATTCAGGCAGACGCGATGGTCTGTCGTGTTCTGTAACAGTGATTGTGATTCAGGCAGACGCGATGGTCTGTCGTGTTCTGTAACAGTGATTGTGATTCAGGCAGACGCGATGGTCTGTCGTGTTCTGTA
>CM037784.1:62459460-62509460 GCA_021229015.1 Solen grandis | reverse complement strand
TTGAATTCAGTAAATACATGTAGCTCTTGAGTTCTTTGGTGAATGTCTACTGACGAGATATAAATTATCTTGGAATAAACCGCACTCTATTCGTTTATTCTCAGTTTATTGAAAGATCCCGGCTCTCAATAACCGTACGTATATCAACCATTAGAAAATAACAGGAACAAAGGAATTAAAAACGTGCGGTCAAGTTTAAGCAAAACCACTATAGAATATATTTTTTTAGGAATTAATTATTTACAACATGTAACAGTTAAGCAAGACTTTAACATATTAATATTTAAGTAATTTGATATGGAGTCAGCGCGCTGTATTATATTTACAATGTGTGTATTGTTTAGGAGGGATTGCAATGTTTCATTACTTAAATAGGCATGAATGAAGACATACCTAATGGATATATGCTCTGTTTAAATGATATCTACTAGAAAGAAAGTCACCTTACATTTTTTGAATTCTCTTACATTCGTGTGTTCGTTAAATTAAAGATTCAGATATTGAATGAATTAACGCATTAAACAAAAATGCCGAAAATGCCAATGAAGCCATAATAAGGTTATGTAGTGCTGTGCTTAGTGATTGAAATTGAAAATAAATAGGTGTTGATAATAGTAACGATCATTTTTAAATAATAATAATAATACCAACATCAACCCCCATGTAAAGTAGGTAGACGTTGACAAGCTGTTTTTTGCTTTTTATTTTTAAATTTTAAATATTAATTTACAACGATTACTCAGTAGACAATATTTGTGAAAGGTTCCAATGGACTAGGCAGGAGATACGTTGTTTTAGTTACTCTTCAGTAATTACTTGGCTGTAGAATCAAGTTTTCATCATCAATCTTGCGATCATCTTACAGATGGGTCTTCAAACCATTTTCAACCACATCTTCCATATCTGTTTTATTCGTCCCCGCTTGTCATTTGGGGGTGAAAACTGAAATTAAACTAATTAGAAAAGAGAAATGATTGGATGGG
Source organism: Solen grandis (assembly GCA_021229015.1). Classification (NCBI taxonomy): domain Eukaryota; kingdom Metazoa; phylum Mollusca; class Bivalvia; order Adapedonta; family Solenidae; genus Solen; species Solen grandis. The sequence continues at coordinate 62,508,477 of CM037784.1, read as the reverse complement.
ACTGAATGATATCAGAATTTGACGATTTCATCGAGAACAACAACAACAAAAAATCTTGCAAAAATGTGTTTTTACATCAATACAAATGTCTTTAAATTCGCACAAAAATATTGAACAAAGCCAGTGAAGTTTTCCTTAGATCTGCTACTCGAACTTACAGTTTATAATAATAGGGCGTATTCGATAGGGGGTGTTGTTGACATTTTCTTTTTGTTACTTACAATTTTTCATTCGACTGGGGATAAGATTGTGATTTTAGAGTGTTAAGTACTTACTTAACGAAGAAAATTCTCCGTTGATAATCTCTAAATGATTTCAAGATTAAAAACTAGTTCATGTAAGTGATATTTGAAAAAAAATATACTTATTTAAACAACTCATCATATATTTAAGCTTAAAAGAACTCTAAAGTTGTAAATTATCCTCCGTTCAAGCAGAACTTGAAAACGTTCTGTGTAGAGATTATAAGATAAAAATAGAATTATGTCACGTGTCTTGAAATAGGTGTCATGTATGGCCAATTTTATCATTTAGCTTAACGAAAAACTAATAAATTATGATGGACAAGGTGGAAGAATTCCATATTCACATCTTTATCTTTATAACTTCTTTGTAAAAATGGTAATTGATAAAAACGACATCAATGCAAATATCTATTCGACTCGGCATTTTTCGTGAAGTAACTTTTTTCCTTGCGCATCTAGCTCCGCCCACCATTCATTCTAAACGGAATAGGCCCATATACTCACTGTAATTTGCCTCAGTAGAAACAATCTGTGTTTGAGGATCGATCACGATTTATCATTGTTTAAAAAAAAAAGCTATCCCAACACATTTATATATTCATTCTAATCAATATTAATCATCTTTAACCGTGAAGAAATAAAGTTGATGATGAATTACATGTCATTCTAACCATTACCGTTACATTTGCATATCACTTTGTTATGTATTAATAGTTCATGGCTCGACATCACGCAACTACCTGATATCAAGGAAAATCATTAAGTGAAATCAATTAAGTTTGCTGTGTTTACCTATATATATGCATGTTGTGATAAAGATAATACAGTACACTCTGGTATAGCTGGTGGCCATTCTGTTGAATGGTTTATTCTGCGTTGATAATTTATCTTGCTTATAAATTTGACGAGTGTGATTGGAATAAAAACTTTGTTCTAAAATATTTACCATTATATTGAAGTTGAAGAATGTAGTTAACTCTCATGGTACTCACAAAAACACATATCTGTCTATGAAATATAAGTCGTTAAATTCCTTAACGCTAGATCACGAGCAGATCGGAATTCCTCTTTGGATACTGTGTTATTTGGGGTTAAATAATTTTATGGATTTTATGGTATAACCATATTTGTATTTCCGGAAGGAGAAACTCCGCCAACAGTTCTGTAAATCTAAAGAAAACAACAACAACAAACACATTTTTTCGACAATTTGAGTGGTACACATAATACTAGAGTGAAGAGATCAGGTCAGTATGCCTCCTTGGAAAAACATATTATCAAGTTAACAGATTGATTCTGCCACTGTAACTCCTCGTTTCTTCCTTCCCACATGTCACTTGTATTGATGTGTGTTTGAAGATATATGTTATTCTATACATTAAACCATCAGTTTAAAGATACAAGTGAAAGACGTTGACAATTTGTCTTTTAAGAAGATGTAATATATCAGATTGTGATGTTGTAAACAAATTTTCCGATATGTGTTGACAATGTACTGCCACTAATGCATCTGCTACTATCAGAAGATAATTTAGATTTCAAATATTTGAAATGAATTTACTCCTCTAAATATTTGAAAAGTCTAAATAATCCAGTCTTAAACTGATGAGCTTTTCAAGCTAAGGTAAGAATTGTCACATTATACTCTTTCGTGAAAATTAAACTTTCTCTGTAAAATTCCAATTGTGATTAAGTTTGAAACTTTACAAGTTATCGGTCGCGTCATAGTTACAACCAGCTTTTAGTCGCGTCATAGTTACAACCAGCTTTTAGTCGCGTCATAGTTACAACCAGCTTTTAGTCGCGTCATAGTTACAACCAGCTTTTACTCATTCCTTTGTTTTTGTTGTTGTTTTTTTGTTATTAAAATGTAATGTATAGATTTGTCTTTGATAAAAACTAGTAACTTTCCAATTGTTCTATTAGTTAAACGCATTGATTCTGTTGCACTATTAAAAGAATTGTGAATTATGTTTTACTTTCTAATATGAAGTTTTTATCTAATTATTTTAGTTGGGAAAAGGGGAACTAATAAAAATGCACACGGATTACTTTTTTATTAATCGGCTACACCAGAGCAATTCAAAATTATTATATTTATATAATATTTTCACTGTGTTGAAGATACACGACAACAGTTTAACCTTTATTTAGCTACAGTGAAGAGATTACTGATATTCGAAAAAATAAATTCTATGCTTTAAAATTCGTTTCCCTATTCCTTTGCCAGGCCGATTCAGATAGCTTTGACTATGTGTACATAATATAGTGTACATGTATATCATATTAAACAATTTTACCGACGTTGAAATTTTTTGCAATCATGTTTAAGGTATCGATTTTTGGAAGTGAATATATTGTAGCGTAATGCCAGCATTGACTATCATTCGTATATACTTTAATTGTTTAATCAGTAAGGAAGAAAAATGAATGGTCTGCTAAATTTACGTACACTCGAAAACTTTTAAAGAAAGAGAGTTACATTTGTATTGTATGGACTTGTTCTAGAATTGACGAAAAGGTATTTAGTGTACCATATATTAACACACGTGCATTCGACTAAAGAACGGTCAAGCCACTGAATTTTTTTCAATTTATACAACTTTAATTAACAATTGTATTTTAAGTTAAATATCCCTTATGAGATTTTTAACAGACATTTGGTTTCACTGGCCTTGTTGTATAACTTTGAACAACCCATCAGTATGATATACATCAACAAGAAATGTACAATATTCAGTATTTGGCTAAAATTTGTTTTACTCCGTAACAATTTAATATGGTTTTCCTTTGAAAATTGGTGTGTACATATATAATAGTTCAATGGTTATTCACCTAGGCTTAAAAAAATAAGGGGGGTTTAACAGATTGCCCTGCTGATCATGTTAACTATGCCCCCTCCCTTTGAAAAAGAAGGGGCATATTGTTTTGCTAATGTCGGTCGGTCTCTCGGTCGGTCTCTCGGTCGGTCCGTCGGTAGACCACTTCGTTTCCGATAAATAACTGGAGAACACTTAGGCCCACATTCCTAAAACTTCATAAGGGTGATTGGTCATGCGGAATTTTTTCAAGGTCAGTGCTCATTATATGTACGATGTGTGTGTGTGGGGGGGGCATATGTGACGATCCGACGACTCTTGTTTCTTCCGATTCTCAAAAATGCTAATATAATAGTTATAAATATGAATTTTACATTGTTTGATCATCTGTGTTTCTTTTCCCATTTTTTTCTACTCGTGAAAACACTAAATCTTTGTATTATCATCTTATCTTTCTCAAATTTAAGTGCATCATGACACAAAACCTATATTTATGAAGAGATACAACACCATTCTATATTCCCTCGACAGTCTCTTTTTTAGAAATTGGATATGTTGGCGTGGGAACAATATATCCTCGATTTGCCAAAGAAAATGTTGACGCCATTGTATAACGAATTCTGTGCCAGAATAGGCAAGGCTTTTGTCAAGCACTCGATATTTGCTTAACCCTAATATCTGAAGTATCGGCTCTTTATCAACTTTATCAACTATTTTATCGGAGGAATCGTGTGTCACCATGATTGCAAGAATCGAGGATTCAGAAGAAGTGATGAACGCATTCCAAACGGTTTGTAAATTTTGTCCTTGGCTTTTAGCTCTTTCTTGCAATACAAATACCATGGATTGGTACCCCACCCCCCAAAAAAAAGCAACAACAAAAAAAGAAAAAAAAAGAAAAAAGAAACAAAAACACTCACAATAGTTTTCTATGGCAGTTCACATTTTGATGATGGAAATAAAACGTTTGAATTGAGGCAAACATAAATGCATACATAACTTCCATCTGTGTATATTCCAAGGGACCTACTGTGTTATTCCTCATTTCTCGCTCCCTCCTTGATTAAAATAATATATTTAAGCACACAAAACCTGTAACATGGTGTGATTAGACTTTGAAACATCTATTGAATGTCTCTCAGTTTGGAATTTCTGACATAAACATTCATTGCCCAATAATTGCTTAGCAAAATGCAATCTCAAGACCGTTACACCATGCACTACTAACGATCGGTTGTCTCCTCCAGGAATCTTACTTAAATCAGGCGTTTTAATGCGCGGCTTAACGCGCATTTCAGGTTGACAAAAAGAACACTTCTAATTGATGACTTGGTTGGAAGTGTGTTTTTGTTGACAGCACCTACTAGCACAACATAATGTCGCATGGCTGATTGATTTTTGCTAAAACGTATATTTATAGTTGTCTGTGTACGGTCCAAAATAAAGGAAGACACTTGGAAGCTCGCCGTTTTGTCATATACTAGTTAATAGCAACAGTCAATGTAAATATGTTCTTCCTATACTTCAAGATACATATACTTGAAAGACATATAAACTATTAAAAAGTTTAAGATAAGCATCTTTATTCTATTTACATGTATACTAGTACTATGTTTAAAAGTTCATTTGTGACGTTACATATGCACATTTGATTATCTTATATTGATTAAAATAGAAAAAATAATTAATCTATTATGATATAAATGAAAAATTGGAAATGATATAAGGAATAGTGAATATAGTATTTTTTGCTGCAATATCCCGTCTATGTGGTCTCGCGCTGAAGATCCAGAATAAATAAAACCCTCTAATTTCGAAGGTCACTTGTATTGTAATATGTTGGGTTTTTTAAAAAAAAATTCTACACATTAAAACATTACTGTAAATACAGGTAAAAGATCTGATAATATTTCACAAACGTTTTTATCATTACTTTTGGTTTAATTGTTGGACTGAATGATTGAGCTAGACAATCACTTTTGTATTTATTGGCAATATGCGACATTTTTATATTTGTGTGAAATCGATAATCCTAATTCTGTCGCATCCGTTCTTATACAGTCGAAATCTTGTCTATATGGATGGATGTTGTAAACAAACTATGGGAAATCCAATTCAATCTTACATTGTAGTAAAAAGGTTCTGAAAGAATGCACAAATATTCTTAAAAATACTAATTCTAAAGAAAAGATTCAAGCATGTGGCTTTCGTAACATATGAAAGGCCATATGCCTTGCAGATTTAAAGACATTGTGATAGTAATTACAGAAATGATTTTAGTTGTTGATAAAATCCATTTCACACTTGGATTAAAATTTATTTTTTTTCCTTTTCCAAGCTTTTATAAATGAGGATTTTGTAATTGGTGAGAATGAATATAAATGCTCCCGAAATAGTCTATAACACGAACTATAACAATACTCCCTGCATAATAAATTTGTATTTGTTACTACTTACTCCCAGAGCTTTTAAAGCATTAGAGTGAATTTATTTACCATTTTAATATTTAGTCTTGAGAGAGTCAAAAGGTCGGAAATGCAATTTTCAATAAAAGCTGAATTAAAAAAATATTACTTTTTATTATTATTATCTCATTATATTTACTGCAATAAAGGCAATTCATTTAACTAGTGCAGTTCTATGATTTTATGTAAGTTCCATGCTTAAGTTAAGATGACCAGTTTAATGCACCTAGTTAGTTGTCTTCTGGGTGCACATTTAATTGCGTGACGTCATAAAGAAAATAGATACATTTGTATGTAATTGTATACATGTATTTCAGCTTGTTGTTTATCAACTTCCACTGTACAGACGAAAAGACAGGTAACTTGAAGTATGACAATGACAAAAGACTATATGATTTTAAATGATAATAAAAACAACACGTAATGCTGATACTACTTCATAAATAATTTGTACTTTAACAGCAATTGCAAATAAGTAGAAGAGGAATGAATGGTTGAAGTTTTATCTAAAGTCTTTCAGCATACATATCAATATTGATTCTGTGATATATATAAAACCTTCCTATTGGGCTCAAACAGTAAATTAAAAAGAAAATACATGTATATCTTCCTTATCACTTCTCTATAATATCAATTAAGTATCAACAAGTTGTTCTCCATTTGACAGATGGTTCTTCAAATCTTTCCACTACGTCTACAACCTCTGCTGTACTTCTTATCCGCATGTCACTCGGGAATATACTTACTTAATCCATAGCTAAGAATGAACTGGAAACGGCATTTAAAAATACACAAGGCATTGGGGTTTTGGACCAACACTTTCGTAAAACACCGGTACAATATGAGTCAACCACAAATGTTTAGTATTCTGTTTCTTTTTTATTTTAAATGAGATCGTACGTTGCAAACGAGGGCTTCGAGAAAACTAACTCTATACAATTGCAATGCTAAATGCACTTAAGAGGGTCGAATTAATTATTTTCGTCTAATACCCAATCATTATTTTACTTAAAATAAAAAACAATTTAAACTATGCTATTTCATCCTCGGGTAAAGTTCTCTTGAAGTATCTATTTCATAATGACCCTTATAACCAATACCAGCTATCTTCCAATTAGCAGTAAAAAAGATTATTAATATGCAGCGAGTCGTGGTCTAAATAAACAGCAATTTAAGACATGTGTAGAGCTATGTATTCTGTAATGAATTGTGAAACTTTTTTCTCCAATCTGCGCAAACCACTTACCAAGATAACCCACGACTTTGACTTACATAAAAACTGTAAATAAAAAAAGCATACAGACCCAATACAGTTGAATATTTAGATTAACAAATATCTCTCTTTAATAATGTTTATGTTTCAATTTATAAAAAAAAAAAACCCAATTCATTAGAGCGAATTCCTGATTATATTATCATCATTTATACTGGAGTTCTCAATACTGCAATTTGCTAACGCGACTGTGTAAGCTGATTCTTATTTATATATTAAACACTGTAATCGTAATTCAAAACCCTTTCGATGATATATAATCATTTCAATGATATGTTCAAATCACTATTCAGATCATCGCAAAATTTCTGCCTTTGCCATGCGTATTATGCAATGTGAGTAAACATCATTGTCAGTTTTGCTTCTTGTTTCATATCACTTTAGGCGAACTTACAAATAATCAAAATTACATTACAAAACTACTTGGTGCGTTTAATCAATTCAGACAGAATAAAAGACCTGTCATTGCTTTGGTTGCTTTATTTAGTTCTGAAATTTCATTATGAATATTATTAAGTATTTACGAGCTTTAAAAGTGAAAATGGGACTTAGAAAGTAAGTTATTGTTCCTTTCTTTCGCTATAATCGGATTGACGCTTAGCTTTGCAAGTGCTACTGAAAAAGATAAGTAATTGACCAGTATGGGAAAAAAATGAATCTAGTTATACAAATCGACCATATATCTGTTTGAAAAGATACATACATGTACTTACGTTAATATTATTTTCGGCAGCGATCTATCATTGAAACTACGAAAGGAACATAAATTCTCCTTTTTGTCAAGGATTATTTACATATTCTTTCAGCATAAAGGAAATTCTATGGTGAGATTTTCCATGTTTTTTTTTTCCTGATTATATTTAAAGGTTTTCTAAAAATGTAAAAGAAATGTATGGCTCGCCATGCTTATTGATTAAAATTGTTGTTTTTTTTACTAAACATTTTGCCAATATTGCATAAAACGCTAAAATGTGTCCTTTTGGATCTCAGAGTTTGTTTGACAAATAAACATTTAATAAAGTCTATTGGAATATAATTATTTGGATTGTCCTTAAGCATTCTACTTAAGATAAATAAGAATCCTCCCCCTAAATTTTTGTTTACCAAATTTAAAATCAACTGTCGTCGTTAAATGATATTGTATGTCATTAAATGTTTTTCATGTCATATGTAATGCTATTTCTGAACACAGACAGATACGTTACAAATATAATACAAATATGAAAACACTGATTTTTAAAAATGTATAATTTTTACAAAATACCAGATCAATACGTACATGAAGGAAATAACCTGCATTTCAGCATTTGTTGGAAAAGAAATCTTTACATTTTATCTTTTAAAACTCTTTTTTAATGAAATCGAATGGTTGATTTGAAATATTTTCTCACAAAGAAGAATCCCAGTTGATCTAGAATTATCTTCTTTCCCCACTTACTGTCAACCAACAGATTTTCGGGGCCTCTGGTCGTGTAGAAGTCTATTGACATCCGTATTAATATGATTTACAGCATTGAATTTGAAATTAATTTGTGGCCCTAGCAAAGATGCGCATTTCTATCCAGATCAGTATCTGGGATTAGATTTCTATCCTTAATTCCGAGCGTCTTTTCAACTGATGTCCTCTTATTACATATGTTATAACCCTTTAGGCAGTGGTGTTTGAATAAAGACTATATTTTGTGCTGAACACCGAACACTATTTAACGAGTTTTTCTTTTGAAAGATTCATGCTATCAATTAGGTGTAATAGCTGTATTGCCAATCCATGAGTAATACATGGCAAAAATCCAGTAAAATTTATAACTTATCTTGTACAATATATACTAAGTATTGTTTCTAAGAACAAAGCTTTTGACTTAGAGTATAAATATATGCTTAATTGAACAAAATCATAATGTCACGTTTAATAACATGCCAGTACTGCTGTCCCACAGTCTTGATCAGTTTAAAATTATCAAAATTAATAATTTTGTTGGCGAAACAGCATTCTATTCAGCATCTTGTACTTCATTTTTTGCATGTCTGGTAAGTTCCTCAGGGCTGGGCTGTTAATTTTTATTGCAAGATTTGATAAATAACTTATTAACATGCTTTTCTCAACAAAGGTATTTGATGCAAACATTGTTTGTTTTTTACCCCCAATACAATGACAAGTAAGAACGAAATCTTTCGACAACATTGTTGTTTTTTCTTTAACTATAGGAATATTAAAAAGGGCATTTGCTATTATGTTACAGTTTAAGAAATAAACAGTAAGTCCTCTCTATCATCGTTTTGTTATTCGACTGATTAAGTTATGTTACACATTTAAGATATTGTGAATATCTTTATTGAACATTTTATTATCATTATATTTTTTTTAAAAAGGCATGATAAAGTTTAAATAGAATTTGTTAAATAAAAAGAGGACCATGATGACCAATCGCTTACTTGAATTCAATTGCTTAAGAGAAATTGCTTAAGTTGGGTTAACATTGCGCATGATATACAGTAGTTAAGAAGTAAAGGGTCAAAACTCTGTAATAAATGAATTGATATGGAAAACTAAACTTGATCCTGATTAATCATGTTCTATTGAGTTTCATCAAATTCTGTGGTTAAGAGGGAGATGTCATTTAAAAAAAGTCCTGTTTTAAGCTCTGGTGGCCATCTTGTTCAGTCGCCAGAATGATTGAAGCTATTTTTGTACAGTACAACTTAATGATCATTCCTATCGAGTTTCATCAAAATCTGCACAGCGGTTTAGGGGGAAGTTTTGTTTAAACATTTTTCTATTTCTAGCTCTGGCGACCATCTTTGGTGGACTAAAGCATTTAAGCTATTTTGTGTAGTATCACCCAATCATCATTACTATTGAGTTTCATCAAAATCTGCTCAGACGTTTAGGAGATGTCGTTTATAGATTTTTCTATTCTTAGCTCTGGTGGCCATCTTTTTGGTATCACCCAATGATCATTCCTATTGATTTTTTAAAAAAATCGGTTCAGCGGTTTAGGAGAAGATGTCGTTTGAAGATTATTTTTATTTTTATATAAGGCCCATCTCGGTTGGCGGACCAGTATGGTTTTAGCTATTATTATACAGTACCACCCAATGATTACTCCCATTGACTTTCATCAAAATCTTTTATCAACCATTGACCATTCCTAATGAGTTTCATCAAAATCTGCTCTGGTTAAGGAGGAGATGCCGTTTACAGTATATATATTATTGGCAGTTATCTTAGTTCGCGGACCGGAATATTTTAGGTACTTTTATGCAGTACTACTGTAAAGTTTTATCATCAGCAACTGCTCAGGGATTTAGTAGGAGATGTCGTTGAAAGAATGTTCAGTTCAGTACCACATTAAGATCATTCCTGTAAAGTTTTATCAAAATCTTCTCACCTATTTAGGAGGACATGTTTTTTAAAGCAAAAGTTGACGACGGACACAGGCTGATCAGAATACCTTATTTCGTGCTCGGGTGAGCTAAAAAGAATACACACCTATTTTCTTATCTTTTCATAGTTTCAAAATCAAATTTTCGTTAGGTCGTTTCACAATTTACACAGATGTTTATTTATTTGTTAACTAAAACACTATTTTATCTTAACAATGCTTGTAGGACGATTGAAGCGTAATGACGTATGTTATTAAAACCTTTATAAAAAAAACTTTAAGTTGATCTCTAAAACAGCCTTTGAAATTAGCATTTTATAAACGTTTAAAACACTTTTTTGTATTAATCTAATACATCTGGAAGCAATAGCAAAAGTATATCTATCCGCCGTCATGTGAAAGAAATGAAGTTAAACCTGTTATACATAAAACTACTATTTTCGTTTTTGATTTTAAACATATGTCATAAATCTGGTATCAAATTAAAGGTTAATTAATTGTCCATGCAAGTGCAAATGATTGCTATCAGAAAACCTATTCTGTGATGAAAATTATATATGTTTACTGGTTGTAAAGTTCCATGAGAAAGAGTATAACGCACTTTTCTTTTAGATTGAGCACATGTGAAGTGGTAATCAACAATTGCTTTTAGTTGTTCTTGTTCTTAAAATTATTCTTAAGATGACGGAACTGAATTAAGTTATCAAATGAATAGACAATTTCCATGTATAATCGCCGATCCATCTTAATGTTGATTTCGGTAAGTTCATGAAGCTTTATAGTTGAAAGCTACAACCAAATCAGGTGATTCTTTTGTGTTTACTTACATTTGGGTTCCCTGGTGAATGCTGATTAGCTAAACTTAATTTACCTCTGAAATAAACCGAACTCTATTCGTTCCCTCTGTGTTTATTTATAGTTATTGACTCTACTAAATTTAATTATGTATATCGACCATCTACGGGGAAAGAACAGGAACAAAGGAATTAAAGAAAATGCAACCATAGTAAAGTAAAATCATAAAAGAATATATATAGTACTACAGTAGTAACTGCTGGTAACGGTTGAACAAAATTATAGCGCTCGAATGTTAAGGTAACCGAATTTTGGAAGCGGTGCGTTTTTATGTTTGTTTGGAAGGTGTTGAAATGTTTCATGTATTTCAATAGACGTGAAATAAGACACAAAAAAGAGATAGAGATATATCTACTAAACAGAAAATTAATTAGCATATATTGAACTCACTTGTATCCGTTTGTTCATTCAGTTATAGATACAGATTTTAAATTCGATAACATTATTAAACAAAAATGCGGAAAAATGTCACTCAAACCATACTAAAGATAGGAAGTGCAGTGCTTAGTGAGTGAGCTTGATTAGGAAAAAGGTTCTGTTGATAATAATTAAAAAATGATAATAAATTGATCAACCGCTGTGTCAAGTAAGGAGAAGTTAATAAGCTGGTGTTACTTTGATTTTAAAATTTTATATATTAATTCAACATGATAACTTAGTCGACAACTTGAGAGGATTTAGGAGTGTCTCTTTGGCAAATGATTTAAAACAACTAAAAAAGAAGCAGGCGTTTGTCTATTTTAGATAACAATTTACCCTATTTGTAAAAATGGTCTCGGCATTCAGGGGAGGTAATTACTGCGGAGGAGTTGTGCAGTTTCTTCTGCGGATCAGGAAACAATAATCGGATATACACGATTTATGATCTTTCGCCTGGTTACATATAAATAGTCTTTACTTTATAAAAATTCAGCAAGTGCATAACATATAATGGAAATTGGTAGATTAGCTTTTGTTTGGTCTGTAAATTAAATCCGTTTTGTTATATAGTCTTCACAATGCCTCCCATAACTTGGTATTCATAAATATTTTTCTAACGTTTTCAACTTTATTATAGTTTTAATATTTTACATGTAACAATTGACAATTATTTAGCTACGTCGAATATCGTTTTTAAAGATATTTCATGTTTTAAATAAATCTAAGTGCATCCCAATACTACCTTATGTATTCGCCTAAAATCAATATTGTACATCTATGTTACTGTGAAGATAAATAGTTGATGATGAATTATATGTCATTCTAACCATTTACGTTACAGCTGCTTGTCTCTTAGGAATTTACTGACATATAATGGCACGTCTTCACGCAACTACCTGATGTTAAGGACAACTACATTGCGTTTACTGCGTTTTCATGTTTCAAAGTGTTCTATATTTCAGGGCGCCTTTGAAAGAGATATGTATTTTGTTGTAAAGGTAATACAGTACACTTCGGTATAGTTTGTGGTCATGAATTGAATCGTTTACTTTTCATCTGAGTTGATTCAAGCTTTTTAAAAACTGGCGAGTGTGATTAAAATAAAGGCCGTTTAGTAAACTGTTTTCCAGTGCGCTAAGTATATGTCTTCCTCTCGAATTAAGATATTGAGAGCTGAACGTTCAGTTCTATCTTGGAATCCCTCTTTGGACAGTGTGTCGTTACGGGTTGAATGACTTTATGGATTTGTGTGTATTGTTTGGTACGATTACTTTTGACATATGCATCTGTTTTTTTTAAACACAGATAATAAGATCTCATACCCCATAGAAAAAGACTAGGTTCAGCCTATAGAATATTCCTTTCAGTGAATTAGAAAAAAAAAACATAATAAAGACCTCAAACTAAATTAATAATAATAATAATGATAATACTAAAATGATAATAGTGAATAGAAAAACAACTGAATTTGAGAAGATTCTTTCTTTGACGTAATGAACATTATTAATATTATATTGTTATCAATTGAGTGTATGGTGTCTATAAAATTTCCCTAACTTCTAATTTCCCATATCAAATATCAGTTTTAAAAGGAATTTAATTTGTATCGTAGCTTGTACGTTTTTGATTGTATCATAATATACACACTGTTGGGTTAAATCAATGCAAACAGATTCTAGATTAACCAATGCTATTCAATAAGTATTTTGAATAGTGAGGAAACATCAGTGCCAGTCTGGTTTGATATTACTGGTGGCCATCTTTCCCACAATTTAAATCACATTTCAACATTGTCTGATTTGTTCACGCAATTAAAACTGGCAATATAACATTTGTCTTTGTTTTATTGGTTTTATTGATTAAGTTACGAGATTACTTTCAAAAGATTTAACTTCTATACGACTCTCTGAAAAGGGAAAATGGGGACATCATTTCGAAGAAATTGGTTTGTCGTGTTTATGGTTGTTATGAATACAAAGCTCTTACAAGTGTTGATGGAGAAAACGGATATTGGCCAGCGTGGAGAATACCTCAAGTTATACGATACCTGTCTATTTAATTTATATTGCTGGAATACTTGATTAGCGGCCATCATAACTTACGGATAGTTAGAGTAGCCAGATTAATGTCATTTTTTTATCATGCAATATGCCTTTGCTGCGTTCCTTCAGTGCGTCAATATTAATATACATAACCAATAATGTGTTTAAAAATATTATTATGCAAAAGAAATTATCTAAGGCAACAAATACTCCTTTTTTATTTTTTCGAAGACAAAATCTTACGATGACGAGATGATTGTTAAAACACTTTATTGTTGCTGTTCTTTTAGAAATATTTATTAACAACAGCAAATTAACATGTGGTTTTATAATTGAATATTATTTTGTATAATTAGTTGAAAATTATATGTCATATGATAATATAACAAGATGAAATTGCTGATATGGACTTTGTTTTATTCAAGAAACAGTAGGAACAGGTCGAAAATTAAAAATTCAAAGCAATTTTACACTGAAACTCTTAAATGTCCATTATACAATTCGATTAAAACTAAAAACTACCGCACAGGTTTGTAAAAATAAAACATATATATACTATTCAAGGTAAATTCAATTGAATATTTCAAGAACTTAGTTCTGAAGTCAAAGTATGTTTCCAGATTTTATTTCATTTCAAAAAATACATCACATTACATGAATATGCTATAAAAAGACTGACAGTATATAAGTATTATCTTAATTAGTATTAGGATATATTTAATGGTATTAAGTAATTTGCAAAAATCCACTGAAGGTTATAACGGAAATATGATAAAATATATATATATATATATATATATATATATATATATATATATATTATTAATGTTTTGATCTAATCTCAAAGATTTTGCCATATTTTGTAAAATTAATCAATCCAAGGAATGAAACGTTATGATTGGTTTAATGTTTTAGAATATGTTACATATTTACAATTTTCAAAAAAAAGTACATTTCCTGATATTATTTTTTAACTTATATTTTCATTTTGTTCGAATAGCTTTATTCACAATGATAATAATAAAATATAGATTATTTTGCTTAAAAAACGATGTCTATGTAAGATATACATAGAAATAAGACTTTTCGTCATAAAAAGTAACTTTCTTACACAGTCTTTTGAAAACATTGCTTGAAATGTCTTCATAGGAGTGAATACATAAGATTAACTTCCAAAGCTGAGCAATAGAGAAACATTAAAAATATATGTATATGTAAAAACTTAGAGTAAAATTCTACTATCAATGATAATTGTAATATTGATGATGATAATGATGATGATGATGATAAAGCTATTGCTCGCTCTTAATGCCTAATAGAAAACCATACATCTAAATTCGGAATGCGTGAAATGTGCGCAGTTATTTTTGATGAAGAAATTTTTCAAATGACTTTATCCTCTTTTAAAACTAATAAAGCTATGCATACTTCGTTTCTGAGGTAAGAAGTGTGTAATTATGTAAAAAAAAAACATTGGCTCTCTTAAATTCAGTTAGGTATTTATCGAACACAAAAAGAAAGTAACAAATTACTGACGAATAAATAATTGATGGTAATCTTATATTTGTACACCTTTTTCATATAACAGCCGCCGACTTCGAATTCCTACATTAAGATGACCGATCTTTAGTATTATTTCGGGAATTGTAAGTAAATCATATTCTAAACAGCCGTAATTGTAGTCAAGTTGAAGACATTTCAAAAGACATTTATTGAATTATCTTGTGAAACTTCGTGAAGTGAAAGATAAATTTACTGTCATCTCAAAAATAAATAAATGAAATGCGGGAGTGACATTCAGTGCAATTTAATGCGATTGCAATGGGTGTGATTAGAAGTGAAATGCTTCTAGAGAAAAAAAAACCGTTTCATTTGAAAGCGGGGGCCTCCGTGGCTGAGAGGGTAATGTCGCTGACTTTAGAACTCACTCAGCCCCTCACCGCGTGGGTTCGAAACCTGGCAGCGTCATTCGGATTTTCATGTGAGGAAGCCTTCCAGCTGGCTTGCGGTAGGTCGGTGGTTCCACCCGGATGCCTCCGTGCATTCGGGGTCTTCCTCCACCTGTAATTAGCTGGACGTCGCTATATGACTGAAATACTGTCGAAGCGACGGTAAACTCAAAAAGTCAAGTTAGTCATTTAAAAGCCATTGTTGAACTTATTAACACAATGGCGTTTAATTCGTTCAGCTCTATTTCAATCTAGACTGAAGAGCTGTTATTCCATTTTTGTCGATTCATTTTAACTCTTCACATGGATCTCTTCTTTAGTTTATAATATTTTTCTACACGTGTTACCCATAGCTTATTTGTAAACAGAATATTTTTTCAAATGAAACCAAAAATGTATGGTATGTAATTCAGAAAAATGCATTGATTTGGGAGAGGTAATGTTTAAGAAATATTTATCTCTCTCTCTTTCTCTCTCGTTAAATATGTATACTTACGTATGACCTGATACATATTACAACTAAATTGCAGGCATTGACTTTACTTATGAACTTTTTCACATTTAAATCATTTTGTCAAAAATAACTATAACCATGTACCAACACCCTGTCTCAGGACGTCACCATGTCTGAATACCAGAAGCAAGCATAATCTCGAGACGTGTATTACACGAGTCTCTCTCACAGGAACATAAAATATGATTATTAGCTGGTTTGGTGCCTGACTTGAGGAGTTTCTCAGCTAATGGTTTTCCTCAACCTTGATTTCTATTAGACTTTGAAAGTCAAATTACTGAAAATCGCCCGAAGCGGGATGTTCTTGTCCCAGAAACTTAGAATGTCAGTATGACCCTCCTATACTAGACAGATCGAATGCACTTTTACTGTTTTTTTGATAATGATGACATATGGTTATGCTGATAATCATTACTAAAATTATTTTTGAACGATATTCAAGCAAAGAGACATGTAGCCTTGCGAAATAGATATTTTCTCTTGTTACTGTGATTATATTGATATTGAAATAATGCTTTTACTACACGCATAACTTTATTGAAAATACAAACCATTATTATTGTTACGTTAGAAATAAAGTGTCACTCTTGCTCTTATATCTTAATTAAAATATGCTCATATTCCGTAAGCAAGATTTTTGAAAACTCTGCGAAAATGATATAAATAAGTTTGTTTCTTTACATTTGAATAAATATAAGAAGCTGGAGGTGCCATGTAATTATAAAAGAAAGCACACGCATTCACACAGAAGACATTGGGGATTGGGTGAAAATGATTGATTAGGAATATTGAGGATCGGGAGGATTTTAAGATACATTTTTAAAGCGGAGAAGCTCAAATAATATAATAGAAGAAAAAATTCCTATATCTTCTCGTTGATTTTCAATGCTGTGAGACAAACTTGTCGACATATAATTCAAGATTTGAGTATTCTGAAGCCATTTATCATCCCCGTCTGTCTTCCCACACACATATATTAAACCATTACTTGTGAGAAAAATAGTTAAACGTGGGAATGACAGAAATTATAGGCATGTGGTTGAAGACATTTCCACTCAGGTTGACAACTTACCGGTATTATATAGTTATATAATTCCAACAGAATATTACGAATATTGCTAAAACTATGTTTCCCTGTCAAATCGTATTTTAGAATCAATGTAAACAGTGGGGTATTCTTTTATAGACGGATGAACGAGACTTCAGTATACTGAACATAGTGTGCTACGTCTGCTGCTCATATTCTATAGTATGAATTCATTATGGTACCCCCTTCCCCCTAAAAATGTCCCCTTTAGGAAAAACGTGTTTGAGTGATTTATTTATATTAATATTACGAGTTTCTAAATAAAGCATAGAGCTATCAGAAAACATTCAACTAAAGTCACTAAAGGAAGTTTATTTATTGACATTTACTTTGATTATATCCACTAGAAAGAAAGAAAATAGCATTTATGAACTGTTTATTGAGTTAGAAATACTATTTTAATTCGATAACATTATTAAAAAATGCGGAAATATGTGACTTAGACCATAACAAGATATGCAGTGCTATGCTTAGTTATTGCATTTGATTATAGAAAAGTTTATAATTTTACTGTTAAATTATTTTAATTTAGATACTAATTCACAATGATAACCTAGTCGCCAACTTGCGAGGTTCAAACAGAGCAGACTGACTTTGGAAAGAAGATATATTGTTTTCGTTACTTCTCACCATCCATTTTATGATCTAACAGATGAATCTTCAAGCCCTTCCTCAAAAACATCTACAATCTCTGCTGTTCTTCTTCCCCGCGTGTCACTCAGTGGTATTTCCTTGTATAAAGATACTTTTTTCATCACGTCTGCACCCGATATACGTGCAAACGCGATATAAAAATGTCTTCCTTGTCCCTTGTATGTCATTGTTTCAATGCTAAGAATTTTGCTTTATATATGATAATCCATTAGAACGGAATTCACTAGCCCTCAATGTGTGAAAACATTGATAAACGAGTTTTTTCTATACTCACATAATGGTATTGAACAGAGTGACTGATATTTTTTCTTAAATCTGTAGTTTACATTAATATACCCTCTATAATTTTCCCTTAAGAGAATCAATCAGTATTTAAGGATCCTGTTTCCGTCCATGCTCTTCTTTTAAATAAATGTAAGTGCATCCAAACATTGT
Source organism: Solen grandis (assembly GCA_021229015.1). Lineage (NCBI taxonomy): Eukaryota > Metazoa > Mollusca > Bivalvia > Adapedonta > Solenidae > Solen > Solen grandis. The sequence continues at coordinate 62,490,336 of CM037784.1, read as the reverse complement.
CTTATACATTCACTTAAAATCAATATTGTACACCTCTGTAACCGTGAAGATAAATAGTTGATGATGAATTATATTTACGTAACAGTTTCTTGTAAATTAGGAATTTATTGGTATTTAATGACACGACTGCCTGATGTTAAGGACAACTACATTGCGTTTACTGCGTTTTCCTATTTCAAAGTGTTCTATATTTCAGCGCGTCTTTGAAAGAGATATGCATTATGTGAAAAGGGTAACACAGTACACTTCGGTATTATTGTTGGTCATGCAACTGAATCGTTTACTCTCATCTGAGGTAATTACTTATCATGCTTTTAAAACTGGCGAGTGTGGTTAAAATAAAAGCCGTTTAGTCAAATATTTTCCAGTGCACTAAGTATATCTGCCTCTTAAATTAAAATATTGAGAGCAAATCGTTCAATTCTGTCTAGGAATTCCTCTTTGAATAGTGTGTCGTTACGGATTGAATGACTTTATGGATTTGTTTGTATTGTTTAGTATAAGTACTTTTGACATATACATCTGCATTTTTGAAATATAAGATAAAAATAACTTATACACTCTAGAAGAAGACAGCACATCGTGAATAGAATATTCCTTCCAATTATTAAGAAAAATATCACATATCTTAAAAGACGTAATTTTGAGACATCAAACTGAATTAATACTAATAGTAAAAATAATAAGAATAGTGAATAGAAAATCAACTGAATTTGAGAAGATTCTTTCTTTGAATTTATCAACATCATGAATATTATTAATATTATATTGTCATAAATCGATTGCATGATGTCTTCCAAATTTTCCTTCATTAGAAAAATTTTGTTTCACATATCAAAAACCAGTTTTTAAATTGGAAGTTAATTTGCATCGTAGCTTATACGTTTTGGATTTTCTGATAACTTACACACTGTTAAATCAATGCGAAAAGATTCAAGATAAACCAATGCTATTCAATAAGAATTTTGAATAGTTAGAAAACATCAGTGTCAGTCTGGTTTGATATCACTGGAAGCGATCTTACCCTCAATTAAAATCACATTACTACATTGTCTGGTATTTTTAAGCAATTAAAACTGGCAATATAACATATGTCTTTGTTTTTAATGGTTTTATTGATTTAGATCCGAAATTACTTTTAAAAGATATAAACTATATACGACTTTCTGAAAAAGGAGAATGGGGACGTCATTTCGAAAAAATTGGTTTGACGTGTTTATGTGTGTTATTAGTACAACGCTCTTACAAGTGTTGATGGAGAAAACGGATATTGCCCAATGTGAAGAATACCTTTAGATATACGATACTTGTCTATTCTAAAAAAATATTAGGTTGTGTATATACATGCAAGTTTGTTTGATTGGTATTGATATTTCTGAGAATAATTGATTAGCGGCCATCATAACGGATAGTCAGAGCAGTCAGTTAAATATCTTCTTTTTTATCATGCAAGATGCCTTCGCTGCGTTCCTTCAGTGCGTCAATATTAATATACGTAACCAAGTCATGTGTTTAAATAATATTGAAATGCAATAAATGGAATCTACTCAAATACTCTTTTTCATTAAAAAAAAAAAAAAAGAAATCTTACGATGCCGAGATGATTGTTAAAACACTAAATTGCTGCTGTTCTTCTACATTTTAGAATTATTTATTAACGACAGCATATGAACATGTGGTCTTAAAAGTAAATATTATTATTTATAAGTAGTTAAAAGTTATATGTCACAAGTACTTTTATCGTACACTGAAACCCTTTTATGTCCATTATATAATTCGATGTTTACACACACAATAAAATACCAGAATTCCAATTTGTAGCTTGAATTAGATTTCTATCTCTTTCAACGGGATTTATCAGATGTCCTTAGCACGTATATCTTCTGATATCATGTGCTTTAACTATTCCAGGAAAGTTCGATTGAATAACTGAAGTGCTTAGTGCTAAAGACAAAGTCTGTTTGCAGATATTATTTCATTTGAACATGCACACAAAAATGAATAGAGACGACTGAGTATGTAAGTATTATCTGAATTATTATGTGTCGAACTTATATTAATTATTGAGTGTCGAACTTATCTTAATTATTCTGTGTCGAACTTATCTTAATTATTGTGTGTCGAACTTATAGATATATAATGTATCTATAATTAATGTTTTGATCTAATATTGAAGTTTTGGTCATATTTTGTAACATTAATAAACATAGGAATTAAACGTTATGATTGATTTATTGGTTTAATGTTTTAGAATATGCTACAATTTTACACTTCTTAAAAACAAACGAAAATACTGATTATTACATTACTTGATAACATTTCGTTATACTTTTTTCCGTATATTTATACTTAAATTTTCGTTTTGTTGGAACTGCTTTATTCACAACGATCATATTATGATCTAGATTATTTTAATGCACAACGATGTCTATATAAGAATTACATAGAAATGAGTTGTTTTTTTTTCGTCATAAAAAGTTACTTTCTAACACAGTCCTTGGAAAACATTGCTTGAAATGTCTTGATAGGTGTAAATGCATGTAATTAGATTAAGCTTCCAAAGCTAAGCAATAGAGAAACAGTCAAAATATGTATATGTAAATGCGTAAAGTGAATACTACGCTGCTGCTCTGCTGATGATGATAATGATAATAAAGCTATCACTTTCTCTTAATGGCTAATGGAAAACCATACCACCTTAATTCGGAATACGTTAAATGTGCACATTTATTTTTTGATGTCCTTGTTTGGATGAAGAATTTTTTCATAAGACTTCATCCACTTTTAGAACTTTATCAAGCTATGTTTACTTCGTTTCTGAGGTAATTTTACTTTAAACAAAAAGAAATGTGTTTTCTCTAAAATTATGTAAAAAGCCTTGGCTCTCTTAAATTCAATTACTCTGAAAGAATGCTAGCAAATTATTGACAAATAAATAATTGATGATAGTATTATATTTTTTCTTCTTCATATAATAGCAGCTTACTTTAGAATTCCTGACATTAAGATGACCGATCTTTACATTTATTTCGGAAAATGTAAATAAATCGTATTTTAGACAGAAGTGATTTTAGTCAAGCTGGAGACGTTTCAAAAGACATTTATTGAATTATCTTGTGAAACTTCGTTGAGTGAAAGATTAGTTTACTGTCATCTCAAAAATAAATAAATGAAATGCGGGAGTGACATTCAGTACAATTTAATGCGATTGCACTGTGTGATTAGAAGTGAAGACGTGTAAAGCTCCTAGGGAGAAAATCCGTTTCATTTGAAAGCCATTGTTGACCTTATTGACACAATGACGTTTAATTCGTTTATTTTTGTTTTTCGTGTGTATCATAAACTTTACTCCATAGATTAAATGTTGAGCATGCCTTTGAATACCATATTGAAAATATCAATTTATTATGAAAATGTAATTGAACCAAAAAAAAAAGTTGTAGTTTAATCTTGACTGAAAAACAAAAGTCAATACATTTCTAGTCAACTGCTATTCCATTTTTCTTCAGTTTATTTTAACTCTTCTAAATCGGAATAATTTACATGATATTCCTTTTGTAATTCCTTTCTACACCTATTACCCATAGCTAATTTGTAAACAGAACATTTTTTTTCCAAATGAAACCAAAACTTATGGTATGCATAAATGTTGGAATGTTATTGTTTAAGATATACAACTGTATATCCCTCTCTCGTCAAACATTTATATCTACCGTAACGTATGACCTGATACATCTCATGACTAAATTGCAGGCATTAACTTTACTTATGCACTTTTTCACATTCAGATTGTTCTGACATAAATAACTATAGCCTCGTACCCACCTTCTGTCTCAAGCCGTCATCATATCTGAACACTAGAAACAAACAGAATCTGGAGTCGTGTGATACACGAGTTTCTCTCACAGGAGCCAAGATTATAATTATTAGATGGTTTGGTGACGCACTTAAGGAGATTCTCCTTAACAAATAATGATTTTTCTATTGGACTGTGGAAGTTCAAACTAGCATCACAGAATTGAAAATCGCCTGAAGCAGGATGTTCTTGTTCCAGAAACTGAAAGTCTCAGTGTGACCCTTCTATATGAGACTTCATATATATATATATATATATATATATATATATATATATATCGAATGCGCTTTTACTGTCTTTTTGATAATGATAACACATGGCTGACTGATAATCATTATTATGATTGTTATTTTTTTTATAACAATTAAGCAGCAAAACAATATTTTTTGTATTTTACTTTTTTGTCCTGTTGCTTTGATTATATTACTGTTGAAATAATGTTTAACTACATACATAACTTGAATAAGCCACTGCATTATCGCCGTGTAAGGTCTTACTTTGATTAGGAATAACAGTTTTACTCTTACTTTTCATAAGTAATAAACTTAAGCATCAATTTCCTTTCAATTATAACTCACATTTTGTATGTAAAATTTTGAATACTCTGCGAAAAAAGGCAAATGAGTTCGTTTTTTACATACATGAATAAATATGAAAATGTGGAGGTGCCATGTAAAAAAAAACAAAAAAAAACAAAAAAAAAAAAAACCACACACATTTACACACAACACATTTAGTGATTCAGTAAAATGATTGATTAGGAATAGTAAGAAAGGTGGAGGGGGAATTTTGATAGACAATTTTGAAGTGGAGAAGCATAAACAATTTGACAGATAAAAGCATGCTTCCTATATATTTTCTTTGATTTCCACTGCTTTGAGGCAAACATGTCGACATTCATCTCAAGATATGAGTATTCTGAAGCCATTTAATTACCACCCCTGTCTGTCTTCCCACACTCTTAGTAAGTTGAGAAAAAACAACATAAAATGTGGGAATGACAGAAATAATAGACAAGGGTTTGAAAAACAGACATTTCCACTCAGGTTGACAATTTACCGGTACTATATAATTCAACAAGAAATATTAAGAAGACAGTCGGATCTCGGTTATTCGAAGTCGTCGGGACCGGCGTTTCACTTTGAATAAAGCACCTGTTCGAATAAGCTATAATTGTCAAATTTAATTGTTTATGTGTATAAATTTAATGTGTGTATTTAATCGTATGTTTTTACTGTTTTTATTCGTGTTTTAATTATAACAAAATACAGATTATACCATTAAATCAATCTAAATGAAATAATACTTAAATAAGTTTTTAACAAATGCACTTATGTTGTTGTTAAATTTACTTTACATGTCAGCCATTTTGGTTCCCTGTGTTTCTGCATCGATCAGTGACTTCATTCATGGTGAAACAAACATAAAATGAAACACGTTATTCTTTATGTAGCAGAAGCAAAATGTGGTAGATGTCATTCTCGAAGTGAGATGAATGCGACATAATTAGACCACATTTATACCCATCCTCTTGTAAGGTTGCTTTTTCGATAAGATATGAGGTTAATATAAACTTTTTCTTAATTTCTTTAATAGGCACATATTTTCATTAATTTCACTGCCAATAAATTATTATCAATTTATCTTCAATCTTTATTTTTATTTGCATAAGTCCAACACCAGTGGAAAACATTAGCAATATAAAAAAGAAACATGTATATATACAGTACAAATGAATACAATGGAAAACGGCTGATGACATTATACTGAAATTTATATCTTCTTCATATGGTATTGTGCGTTTATCATCACACACACACACACACACACACACGTTGAATATGAAGGCCTTTAAACGTGCCAAAGTCTCTCTCTCTCTCTCTCTCTCTCTAATTTTGTATATTTATGAGTGTCAACAAAGAGAGCCTTTATTGTTGTACATGCACAATGCTATTAGTAGTTAAATATAATGATGCATCTCTCTCTTTATCTCTCTGATTTATACTGAAGACATAACAGTGATCTCCCTGCACAGTTTGACAGTAAAGGTGTGAAATCACAATAGCTGAACGGCACATGGAAGACAGGTTCGGATAAAAGGTGTGAACAGCTGATTAATCTGTACGCTGGGGCCTAGTTTTACCTCGGATAAAGGGTTATGTTTAAATAAACCAAACAAATAAAGATTCAAGATTCAAATATTTTATTTTGTAACGTAAACATATACATGTTTTTTGTTACATGATCCAATGATTTTAATAACAAAACAACAAAAGTCACATGCCATGGTCTACGATGGCAACTATAAAGAGAGAGAGAGAGAGAGAGAGAGAGAGTACATGTATCAAACAACTAAGCAAAAAATATTCAAGTTCTAAATAAATATACATTTGTATGTAGATTACTTAATACAATAATAATGTGAGGATGAACAAAATGCTATACAAAGCACAATGCAGTCCACATAGCTATCACAGAACAAAATAATTACAGAAAAAATTATAGTATCGTAAATAAGATCTTTTTAATCAATTCAAGTATTCGGTATGAACGCACGGCTTACATAATGCTACTGTTAAATAAAATACAAAGAGAGAGGATGTGCAGAACAAATACAAATTAAAATTTATATAAATCAAATATTAATAAATTTATAAACACTAGGTTTAACATAGCATTGTCTTTTCAAATATAACTTGAATTCCATATAAACTTATATACGGGTACAATCGGTACCGAAGGCAAGGTTCGAATAAAGGGTAGGCTTCCGATAACGTATGTTTGAATAACCGAGATCAGACTGAATTGCTAAAACTATGTTTCCCTGTCAGAATCGAATTTTAAAGTCCATGTGAACAGCGGTGAATACTTTTTAAGACGAATGAACGAGAAAATCATAGTTTACAGTTTGCAATATACTGAATATAGTGTGCTGCGTCTGCTACTCATATTCTATAATTTGAATTTCAAGAAAATTTTATAATTGTATCCTCCCCCAAAAAGCCCCTGTTTAAAGGATTTATGTATATTAAAATTACTCATTTTCTAAATAAAGCCTAGAGATATATGAAAACATTCAACTTAAATAGTTGAGGTGGTAATATAATAAACTGAATTCAAGACCAGCACTGACGGTTACCTCGATTCAAAATAAATATCAGTTGTTTTTACATTGCCATAGAAAAAAAACGGATTTGACCATGAATATCGTTTTGTCATTCTCAACATTGCCGATTCATTTGTTAGTCACTTAGGAATATTATTTAACAACATTTACTGGCATTTACTGGCAGGAATACACACATCTACATCAATACGTTTTACAGTTTCCTAGTTTTCTGACTTTGGGTTGGTAAGAAAGATATCCACTGTACGATTTCCACGGATACTGTTGAGTGCGGTTTCAAATAACGAAAATTAAATCAGATTGTTTTCTTTTTATTGCGTGTATACATACATATATTCGCAATTATAATATCAATCTAAGTATTACAGCAGTGAATGGAAGAGAACAAAGGTGAATAGGTTTTTGAACACGTGGCACTCCGACGATATACCTGGTGGCCATGGACCCGATTTCTTTCATCTCATCTGCGTGAAAAACGTATCCTGCATAAAAAAATCTACGTGTTTGATTGACATAAAGGCTGAGATAAAAATAATCTCATTATACCAGACTTTAAGAAGATTTACGTTCCTGATTGTGACACAATACGAAGTTTGTCTCTCAAATATACGAGGTTTATTAGAAAAAGTTTGCAAACGCATTATGTACTCGAATATCACGGCATTTAACTAAACAAAACCAATACCAATTCAATTTTTCAAGTCAATTTTAATCAATTCAATACCAAACGGATGACTGCTCATCACCGTAGATTGTGTATATATACGTGAAATAAAAAACAACAACAAAAAAACGGCTCATTTGCAAACTCAGTTGCTTTCAGTTTTATTCTTAGACACTGTGTTGAAAATGGTTAGAAAACTAATAGAAAATTTTACTGAAATCAAGGTTATATGAAAGCCAACTGTATGTTGGGATTGAGTGTCTGACTCATGCATGACGAGTCATGTTGATGGGGATATACAAATGTAATTTTTCAAAGTTCATATATGGTTTTCAGATTAAAGGTTTTGTAATGCATCAGTTAAAGATGCCCCTTATTTAGAAAGGCACAGGTCTGCAGTTACCAATTTATAATGAATTAAAGCAAGTTCATAATGGAGAAAGATGCGTGGTTCATTTTCAGCATAAATGACAAACCGAAGCTTAAACATCTGTTTACTTAGTTCTGAAGAAAATTCTTAAGATTAAGGAGTTAAGGATACAAAATTTGCTTATCGACTAACCGAAACAAAGGATGATGATTCAGTTGTCAAAGCAACTGCAGTCGAATCACCTAAAATGTCATAAAAATTGTTTTATAGCCTCATAACTGGAGAGGAGATATTTGTCGTTTTGTGAGTCCACGAGGAAAGTTGACCGGTCATGGGCGGGAACATAAACACTCGGTATTGCTAAACGAACACTGCCAGTAAAGAAGGTGCTTTAAGCCATTTTATTTTTCATGTAAATCATTGTTAAAAAGATAGAGGTGTAGTCGAAGAAGATGTCTGGTAGCTTATATAAAAATGTGGTTCTTAAAAAAAATGCAAACCAAAATGAAACAATTACGTCCAAAATTCGGTCCCACCATGTCTATCTGTGACATGACAATGCTCAAGCAATGCAATAAATGCAAAAAAGCCCCTGTTGAAGTACAGTGTTTGAGGTTTGAAATGGTAAATGTATTGTTGCACCCTCTGCAGTCAAGATTTGATCTCGTGCGGTTTTCCCTCTCTCTGAAATTGAGGAAAAACAAATCGATATAGGTCCAGAAGAGCTTTGGGTTCCGAAGATCATTATTTTCATAGTACCCAAAGTGCTTCAAGATTTCAACGATGTTTTCTGGCTAAAGGGGAATACTAGACATAAAATATCAGCTTTTCATATTAAACAACTCGGTGAAAACGTGTAATTTGCAAAAGTTTGTGATCACCTCTTGTAATTCAAGAACTTCCAAGCTCGGTGCGAGAAATTCTCGTAATAGTTTTGTCCTGCTATAATGTGATTTTGTGGCATAAATGACTTTATGTAATGGCACAGGAATTCCTCTGTATATTATGTTATTGAATAATTTAGGGACGAAATTATATCTGGAGGGAGTTAATAATGCCAACCGCCCTGACAATATCGTGAGAAAGATCTAGCCTTTAGAAAAATATACATATGGAGGTGCATCTAATTAATATATTGCTTAAAATGTCATCATAGCAATATACACTATGCACCTCCTGGTTCAAACGAGAGTAAGTAAACTAATAGGATACCGCAACAAAAGAAACTTGGCATTGATTTTGTCCCGGATACGATTGAAGTTAAGGACGAAATAAACTTACAAATATCTATGAAACTAATATAACAAACACGGCCCGGCCCGGAATCGAGCCCGGTCCACCGGCGTGATAGCCCAATTCTCTAACCACTGAGCCTAAGAGTCGACTCTCTGACGCAGTTGTCAGAGATTGTACTTATACCCGTGACGACGCATCGTCACATTACTTCTCTCTCCGAGAAGTCTCGACCCGAGACTTGGCCTGGGAAACACGTTGTTAAGACAACTCCAGTATGGCAGTTGACATTATCCCACCGCTGCCACCAAATGATAGCCAAATGCTCTAACCACTGAGCCAAAGAGTCGACTACCTGACGCAGTTGTCAGAGACTGTACTTAAACCTGTGACGACGCATCGTCACAATAACTTCAAAATAAAAGAGGAAATTGTGCATGAATTATAAACTTGGCGCCGGAACAATACTTCGAAATAGCAATCAAATCGAAAATGCAAACTTCTGGATGCAAAGACATGACTCCGATACTTCGTATCGTATTACAAGCATTATATTAATTATAATTATTGTTATTATCATAATTATTTTTACTATTAACTCTTTATATTTTAACATCAAGCATATGCTCTGAGTCAGTTACTTTACTACTGAAAATCAACGGCTGGTTTGAACAAAATCTTCACTGTTCGTTTTACATTTATGAAATATTCTAGAAAGTCTCCATACTTATGTTACCCACAGCCTTGAATCTATTGGCTTATATCAGATTTTTGTATATTCATATTATTTATTTATGATAATCTTCCTTCTAATTAAAATGTTATTATTTTCTTAAATTGTGTACGTCAATTGTTATTTGTCATTTTATATAGATTTTCATATAAGGGGATATTTAACCTCGTTGTTTTCAAACAACACAAGAAATTAATGTTAATAAATATTGTCAAAAGTGAGAAATCCTTAGCGCTAGCCTTGTTCCTTATCACTGTAAGAGATTTGTCAAATCATTAAAATTTCATTACATCACTGTCGGTATTAATAAATCAGTTTAACTGATAATTGAACATTTACCTCAGTTGAATTGCTTTTATAACTTTTATTGATAGAGTTATGCCATTACATTCAAAACACTATCAAATATTTTGATTTCTAAAAAGTGAGAATGGAACTTTGAAAGAAAATGAATGTTATTTCTATATTTGTGACATGACATCTGTTTGACGTATTGTTGCTTGTTATGAACTTAATTCTCATGCAGCTTCTGATGTATTAGACCAGAAATAGACCAGGATGGAGTATAAATTGTCTATTTACACAATCCACCACATTTTCATTCGTAAAGAATTCATGTAACACTGCAGTGTATAAAGGATACAAATGTACCCAAGCATCCAAAAATGTGACTTGGCAATGTATAACGTAACTTTCATTCAGTGAGATCGTACATTGAGACAAAAAATATCAAATTTTTAAACATGTTTTGAGTGAATACGTCTACCAAATACTCGAACAGTATCGCTAAATTATTTTACATTTAACACCAAAATACATGTTTATCTCTTTGAAATATATCTTATCCGCCCAATAACCATTTTGGATATGGATTGCACGTGTACTTAACATTCCTTCCGAAACGATATCATTTTTAAACATTCTATATTCTATTTAATTGAATTTTGAAGATTTATTTTAAGAAAAATTAAATTTCTCATAGACGGTCTTAAATAGTTACTTAATAGGTGTACTTCAATTGGGTTGGCATAATTAAATAAACAGTTACATGTACCGAGTTCCTCACTGTTAGAAAAATTAGAAATTGTGAACGCGCTTTCCGATTGCAGTAATGAGACAATATGTTCTAGATCTAGAACAATACTATCCAATATACAGACAAATACCGATATACAGGGTAAACGTGTGAATGAAGTCACATTTCCTGGATACGCATCATACGTCCGAGTCACATCCTTGCTTTATCTTTTAAACCCCCATTTTACGAATAAAAATGCCAGAAAATACAAATCCATTAAAGTGCTCACTGGCAGTATTTACAAACAGGGAATAATTACAGTCGGTCTTGCAGCTCCCCATACTGTCATCTGACAGATGCACGGTGCCGATGGTTGCGTGGAAGTCTATTGACATTCGTATTAATGTGATTTACAGCAGCGGCTTTGGAATTAATTTGTGGCCCTAGCGAGGTAGCGCATTTCTGTCCAGATCAGTAGCTGGAATTAGATTTTTATCCTTTGAAACAGGAGGACATTTCGAACGTCCTTTGCACGAAAATCTTCTGAGCATTTACATTTAACCCTTTTAGGCACATGCATTTGAATATTTTTATGAAAGAGTCTCCAGACTTCATTTTGATAATTAGAGGATATTTGTATTTTTTGAGCGGATATGGAATATGGAGAAGTTATACAATATTGTCATTTTCACGAGCGTGTAGCGCGAGTGAAAATATCACTTTGAGATAAGATATATTACATATTCACTGAAAACAATCACATTTTATTTTATTTTTATTTTATGCTTACTGTTGTTATACACACCCTTCATAAATAAAAAAGTAGTTTCATCAGATCTGTATCACTCACACTGTGGAATATAGATTTTATTTCATTGATAGAACTCGTTATTTATATCATTTAGCATACAATAAATATACTAATGTACATGAACATCACAATGCTTGTAAGTAATTAAAACAAACGAATTCTATACGTTTTATTATGTCTTAAACATCCATGATTGTAAACAAATGAAGTTCCATACATCCACATTCACTTGAAAGGTATATGTGTAAATATGATAAAATCTTGTTTGTCTAAATGTTTATTCTATGGGTAGGTTTAAAGGGATATGTTTATTTTACAAGTTCAAGAACACTGCATCATCAAAATCCACTTCAAAAGTAAGTATTGCATAAATACACAAATGAGGACCCAAGTTAGTATAAAAATAGTTTATTTATTTCCGATAACCCAACCGACTCTATCACGATTCTAAACATTCCTTTCTAGAATCTAGGTTATCACAGTTAAAAAAGATGTTGTTTATCGTGAAATCCTCTAAAGAATAAGGAAATGGAAAAAATAAAGAAAAGAAATTTGCCGACCTACCGATCATATTTCTTTTTTATTTTGAGATGTTAACGGAAACAAAAAAACTTCTTTTTTTGCCATAACTGTGTTTGTTTGTTGGGTTTAATGTCCCACGGACAGTATTTCAGTCATTTGGAGACGATGTCTACTTGAGAAAGATATATAGTGCTACCACACTGCAGTATCACGCCGTAGACATGTGGCATGATATCACACCCATTCACATTATCCTGACACCGGGCCAACCAGTCCTGGAACTACCCTTATATGCTGAGCGCCAAGCAAGTGAGCTATATACGACTTTAGTATGTCGCCGCCGGGGATCGACCCCGAACCTCCCGCTCACAAGGCGGCTACTCTAACCACTCGGCCACCGGAGACGGTTGAGCTAAATATCATGTCAGTTCTGCTTACCACATTTAGTAAAGGCGAACTTGTATTTGTCTGCAATAATCAAAATTGATCATTTAGGGCGCAGAATAGTATTCAGTTCAGCAGGTGATGACGGTGGCCTTTTTTGCAGTTATTTCTGTTTTATCTGGTTTTTCATTTTAATAATAAATGATTTCCTCCAGCACACGTGCTTTTGATGACTTCTCAGCTATAAATTTGATATTTATTTAATACTTGAAAATTGTGCGGCAGACTACAAAACACATTGAATCTATTTATGCGCACAGGTCCCCCCCCCCCCCGGTCCTGACGTTTGTATGCCACTCAGTGCTTAACAAATTTTCAAATTAATAAGGTTCTCAGCTTTCAAATTATAGCGCCCAGTGGCTTGGTGACAATAAATAATTTTAATTGCAAGAATACAATGAAAAAATATCTCTATGAAATCAATACATTCTCTTAATACCGACATAACAAGCAGCTGTTAAGTTTATTTGCCAGTCTTCTTTTACGATCACTAATTCAGCCTTTTGTTTACACAGCGTCAGTAAATACGGGAAAATATGATCCTAATCGTTAGGCACCGTGGTAACAGGGCACAAAACAACTGCCTTAGACGGACTTCTTGTTAATGGGCATAATGCAATAAACATAGACGTTTGACGTGTCTTTGATCGTCTGTCTGTTTCAAAGATGTCTAAAAACAAAATCCATGCAACGATATAATGCATCTAACTTTTCTTTAGAAGTGCTCCAAAATGACAAAAGAATGATGAATATACTATTCAATTTAGCAATGACTGGTAAAGACTAACTTCTGTATTTTTTTGCATATTACACATACATGTACTGGTGCACTTTTGTGCAACACAACTTACTGAACATATACTATATATATTAAAATGCTGAGTAAACAAACAAAACAAAACAACAACAAAAAAAAAAAAAAAAAAATTAGTCAATGTACATGCATACCAATATTCATACAGACTCATATATATAACCAATTGTTACTGAGTTGGAATTGAAAAAGGGACCTTCGGTATGCAATCAAACACACTACCATGTAATCACAAAAGCAGGTTCCATGGCAAGGAAATAATAGTGCCATTTATACCTATTCTACATAAACCCCTCCATTGAAGAATCTATCCCCAGATTGCAGGAGAATGAATGTTTGTGGAACTTTCTTAAGATCTCATCACCGCTACAATTATGTTATTTACGTTCACCATGGTCACCACTAAAGCCAAGTAAAATCCTACTGCCCAAACAAGAATCGAGTTCGGGATCTCCGATAGGAAAGTCGGACAATCTACTACGTCGTCACATTTTTTTTTCATTGTATGCCTCCGCTACATCACAAAATCACAATATGGATCAAGGCTAGTGATTTCTATGCAAATAATCAGAAATTTACGATAGCAAGAATCATGCCGAATTATTACAAAATGCTTGATTTTAGATCATATTGATCAAACAGTACGGGATAAAAACTCGCTTATTTTTTATTTTATTCTATTATCATAACAGTATACATCTAAAATTAGATAACATCCTGTAATTTCCTTTTATGGTCTATTGATTAGTGGTTTAAGTAGTCTCGTAAAGTAGTTTTGTTATTTGCAATATTTGTCTTATTTCTAAAACTATTAGAGTCACGCAGAGGATAGACCATATTTTATTGCCAAGTCTAGCGTTAACAACTCGCACCGGAATATGGATAATTCCCCCGTATGTTATCAAACTGCGGGGTCTTGTAGACAGCATAAAACGCATCAATTTACTGCTGTGGTGCCAATCGCGTCCAAACCTCCGGTCTACGTGTGAACGAATTTACACAGTGCTGCAGCTCTTGAGAATGGGGGAAAAGACAAATTGACTACTAACATCAGTCCACATCTTGAAACTATTTCATCATTTACCAGGGCTATCTAAGAAGTTTTCAATGTATTCTTTCTTTTTCATTAATCAAAATACATGTTATTTTTAATGATCGGCCGTATGACGAAAGTTCAAACAAATACAATAATTGGTATTAATCTCTCGGATCAAGCTTTGCAATGATCATGTACTTACTTAGCAGGTTGATCTCATTTCAAAAGCATTTGATTCTGGCTGCCATGGTATATTTATTTTAATATAAGGACATACATAAATTATTCCAACTAGCGATTGAAGACACCGAATAGTAAAATATGTCTACAAGTATTTTGGTATGAAGATACAAAGTTGTTTAACAGACGTGTCCTTTTCGGAGATAACAAATTGTATTGATTTTATCCAACCATTCGCCCGAAAGCAATTAGTTGTGTCTTGTATTAGGACGAGATCCTGAAAGACAGCAGTCTTACGTGCCTGATTTCGTTTTCTGTGATGTTAGATAGGACATAAGTAAAAAAGAAAAGAAAGCATTCATTCATTCATTCATTCATTCATTCATTCATATCAAGAAGGACGAATAAATGCCGGTATATGCAGTCTGTCAATCTACATCAGATACAGAATTGCATTTTAATGTGCAGCAGGTGTATAAACCGGATACCAGTTATTTGTTTTTAGTTGTGTGTGACGTAGTCACTCATAACTATAGTCCTTTACATAGGAAACCGAATAATCCCTCAATTTTGTATGAATGACCGAACGATTGAACAGAATTCTACAATACAGATATGCTGAGATTCAGTCCAAAGTAGTGAAAATTCTATTTTGAGTAAAAAATAAATATTTACGGGACACAATAATTGTATGTAGTATAAAAGCACAGAATAACTATTTTCCCTAGGATGTTGCGTAACTCACTTTACCACACGAAGGAGTATAGTGTCTTTCAAAAGCAAAGGTGGCTCATGCCTTTAATTTGGATTGTGGATGTGCAGGTTTCGGTTATTTAGTGGTGTTTCAATGGTCCATATAGAAAGCTTGAATTACGATAAAAACCCGTATAACCTCCTTATAATCACATCTACTTTCTCAAATACATCAGAGTTATCTCCAGGGTTGCTCTATAGAATGGCTGATACAGGTGTATATCTGCTATTCGAAGTTGCTAAAGACACAGTAGGGAGCTATAAATAGAAACTGTGCTGTCGCTTGGTAGCGGTAGTACAAATCAAAGCGCTGATAGTGCTAAGAGAACAGTATTGTATCATTTCTTTTGTTTATCACGGTAAAAATATCATAAACAGAGGTCAAATTTTCGCAAAATGCCAATAACCCCGCTTTAACGTTGCGTTAACATGGTCATTAGATGAACGCACCATTTGTTTCAACAGACTGATAACAATTAGCACATTGCCACTCTTATTTCTCCTATATTTCTATAGCCTTCAATAAACAGTCGTTTAAAATTTTAATATAAGTTTAATATTTGGAAAAAACTAAGATACCCTGCATATTTGCAGCTTGTCAAACCATCTTCCACTTGAGACGCACACAACTTCAGTGCCTTCAACGCTTTGATTTTATATAGTTATAGAAACTGACATTGCAGCAAGCTGCCCTTTGTCATGGTGAAAATGCCTCTAAATGGAAGGTCATGGGTTTGGCTAATGTCCATGGGCTATCACTAAAGTATTTACATATTAGTGTGGTCTCAATGTACATGTTGTAGGACTCCGGTAAAGCATTGTCCATAGACCAAACTCGTGACCTACACTATATAATCGTGTACCACAATCTTTCCATAGCTCTGAACACAAAGGACATGTTCATGGTTTGGGTTGTCCGCTGTCTAAGACACTGTATTTTGTCAACCTTTTGTCCAGGTTATAATTCAGAACATGGCGTAATTTTCCATTCTTTTGGGACTTTTTCTTCTCATGGAGACGGTGACATCAGTCATACCACATCTCGGACAAAAACAACCCCAACTGATTGCACATCTTGAGCAATGAATTAGTATTTGATTTAATCTCAGCAGCCATGATTGCTCATGAAATAGTCCTAGTTACGCTCCCAAACAGTGGTCCCCGCAGTCTCTAAAAATGCGACGTTCAACAGTTGATTATCTCTGCTAGACTGCCATCCCAAATTTGGTGTCTATTATTAAATAGATGGGCAGATCGGTCCTAAACCCTTCCGCGATGTATTCGCTGTTTATAAGGTTTCCCTCTTCGAAAATTGGACATCAGACTTGCAGATTTACTTAATGAAAACAGACATAATTTGTTGTTAATTTTGCAATTTCACTCAGTGTTTCGAAAAGTATTTCCTTCATCTTCCCCTCTTTTGAGTGGTTTAATAGAATTGTCGCGTATTTGTTCCTTATTTTGTACCATTCCTTCATATGATTGGCTGTTAGATATAACATTTGAAGGTATATAACAAATAACACTCGATATTAAGTAACAATTAAGGGACTATTTTACAATAAAGAAGGAAAATCAAAACTAACGGAGAGAATGTTCTTACATTTTGCATGATTATAGAGAATTACACTAGAAACAAATTCATGAGGAAAAAATGAGGGTCTCCATTCTACCCCCATTTTCCCCCATAAATTTATTTCTCGTGTTATTCTCTATAACGATGCAAAGTTAAAGATTAGTTTTTATTTTCCTTCTTTGTCTATATACATGTATACTACAATAAAAACTGTTATTTTAAAATAAGTCTATAACAAAACATTCGGTTGTCGGTCAAACAAGTGGTTTGTTTGTTTCTTTCTTATCGTGTTCTATTCGACGGCCACCCTTAGCACATGATAGTAATCAATTCTTTTATATAGATGTAAAAGAATATATACTATATGAAATGCTCGCTACCCTCCTTTCCTCAGACCTGTCACTTTCCATTGGGACTATAATTACATGTGTGACCAAGTTATTTTATAAATTGGCAGTCAGGCTTAAGACACTGATAAAAATATAATAGATATCAATAACTGTAAGTTTAAAAAAAATTTTTTGTTAATGTTATTGATTTTATATATACATTACTGTATTGATGAATAATTCATTTCGTATATAGCGCAAACAGGATGCCAAAACTTTTTTTTTCTAATCCACGTCGTGTATTTTTTGGAAAATACCGTTTATTTTTTCTATCCATCAAATGCGTCTCTAATGCATGTATATACAGAGGATAACAACGTGTAATGGATGCAAAAATGACATTTATATGTTAATCGGGAAATCGGTCAATTCAGCCTTACAGTGGTGTTACGTAGAAATAATATGGCGTTGCTTGATAGAACAGTCTATGAATAATTCCTTTAATAAGTAAATAAAATCTTGTTTTACTCTTATACATTGCTTCAAAGTATCTCTGCTTTAATATTTCGTTTATCAGTTTAATTTAAGCAATGTTTATTAAGTTGATGAATACATTATATTTCACTCCCTTGTTGAAACTTTTTGAAATATAAGCAACTGTAATTATTTATCACCAGGAGTAACCAAATACATGGTGGTTTATTTCAATATCAGGGGATTTACTGCAGTGTTAATCCGCGTCCACTGACTTTGTCTAGTTCTAACGTTTTTGCTGTAGATTTGCAGTGCTTCGCGCCACATTAAATCTGTCATTCATATATATTTTGCAATCTCAAATAATAGATTTATCTAAACACTCAGACTTCACGTAACATTTGGAGAGACTATTATTCCCATAAGGAACGCTGAAAGATATTTTGAAGTGGGTTCTGCTAAATATTTCACTTCTTTATATATGTTTGGTAAGCCGGATGAGTTTAGGTCTATCTAGAAGTTGATGTTTTAATTTAATCAATGTATAGTATCAATAATTGTATTCCCTAGACTGATATCCTAGAACACCTAAGTGTGTATAAGACTGTATCATTCAAGCGTTGTGTCAGTGCTGCATAATGTATGTTGTAGTGTTGCATGTTGACGGTATCATATTAGTGTTGTATAAATAAGTTGCTTGTATCATAATTATATATTAGTATAATTTGGTATTGCTTGCATCATTTAAGCGTGTTATGAATATGTTTTGCCTTTATCACATATAATAAGTGATTTGTGTATAAATTTGCATTGCCTGTATCTTACAAGTGCTATAGATTTGTATTGATTGTATCACATGGGTGCTTTTAATTCGTATCGCATTTATCATGCAAGAGCTATTAATTTGAATTACTGGTATCTTGCAAGTGCTATACGTTTATATTTCTTGTAATTTGCTATAAATTTGCAAGTTTGAATGGTCCGTTTCATATAAGTTGTACATTTGTATTGCCTATATTATGTAGTTTTTATGCAATTATGTTATCTGTATAATTCAAATAAAACATACAAGGCGCAATAGCTCAGTGGTAGATTGTCCGCTTTGCGTCCGTTCGGGAAGTCTGGGGTTCCCAGCCGGAACACTTCCTCCAATGACCACGTCAAACCAAAGACGTATAAAGTTGGTACAGATGCATCCTTGCCTTGGATTGGCAAAATGGGGTTGCTATGGGAACTCGGAGTACTCAGTTCTGGTTTTTTTTTAGGAACTTGTCTCCCGTACATCGGTGCTATACACCGGACACGTAAAAGAGCCAAGCGGTCTTTTCGCAAAAAGAACTAGGGTATCGCACCGGACTACCTTGTATCAAACTACTGTCTCTTCCGATGCTGTCTCTTTAGCAAAAAAAAGAAAAGAAAAAAAGGACCCACGCGTGGGAAATCCTAGCCTGTCATGTCTAAAATAAGGAGAAAGAACAAGACTTTTAGACTTTAGGAATATGAAAGTTGCGTGTCTTTTATCCTAATATATGATCTCCTGAATGCTCAATATTTGAAATATGTAAATTAGCAGCATGAATATCAGCAATTACAGTTCCCTTCAACTTTGAATTTCCACTAATACTAGTAATAAAGAATATTGAAAGAGATAAATTGTTTAAGCTTCATTATCAGGAACTTGCCATCGTGATCGTTAATACTTCAAAGTTTCAAAGAAATACCGTACATTCAAATGTAAATAGGTCGAATATAAAGAAACACTGGTTTTAGGGACATCTGTAGGACATAATTTAATATCCTTTCACAAGAACAAGACCGTGATCATCCCCATCTGCCACTGTTACAATGTACACACATTCTATGAAATCGATCATTTTGACCATGAAGCCATAAAAATGCACAAAAATACTCGATGAATTAGGCAAACAGGCAAGTATAATTAACGTTTCGTTACGGAGAAGAGTTTCATTCTACCAATGGTGATTATTTCAATCAATGATGATTAGGCACGGAATTTGAAACTTACGCACTAGGAAAATAATTATGAAAACAAAGCCGAAAATAATCATTCTTGGAGAAAATCTTTTTTTATCTATGAAATATAAAAATCCCCGCCTCACCTCCGAGAAGATTTTTTATCCCTTTTTAATATCTAGAGCTATAGCATTATCCCTTAATGCGTTGAGCTATGCTGATTCATAAGAAATTCCTAAGGCCACGGAACTGACAGAGCAACGTATGTGAGACCCAAGTCAAGTGCAGAATTCAGTCTCTAGAGGAGTATCGAAGAGTTTCTCAGTGCTGGATAGATTCTGGCAGATATGGTTCTTTCCACTCTTACTTAATATCGGACTAAATAATTCGGATGGGGTTCATTCTATTTCCCCAGCGTGGTGAAATGGTAAGTCTTATTTTTGATACAAAAATGGAAAAAATAAAAGGTACATTTATATGTATGTGTTAATTGAATAGAAATAAGTTATAAAATGCCAGGTGTATTTTATTTTAAATGTTTATATTATGTCATATAAGTAAGGATATGTATCTTGCAGCATTTTAACACGCGAATGACGGTTTCCTTTATTTATGTATTTTTCCATTTTGTATATTTTTAACTAATGTGTCATGTAGAACAGGGCCATGCCATAAACGTGACTGCTTTTATGATGATGTGCGCTATACGCCTATTTCGACATAAGGGTAGTCTAGTGGATCGTTTGCCCAGTAACCGGAAGGATGTGGGTTCTATCCCCCGCCGCCATATATTAACGGGTTTGCTTTTTAATAAAAATATTTATTCCAAAATACTTATTTCAATACTACGTTCCTCGAAGAATTGTTGATTTTAATTTTTTTTTTCTGAAGATTATTTTTTTTTACTTCGACTGTCGAATGCGGATATTTTAAGATTAAGAGCCAAAACCGGTTTTTATATTCTGCATTTATTTTTGGTTAAGTAGATTGAAGGATATGTTCATTTTTTCGTACCTTTTCTATGTAAGATTTGATTCATACAATGGCGCAAATGTTGTTTATTCAGTTTTTCCCATTACATTGTTTTATCTTTCGTTTTTGAGCTTTGTGTTATGTCATTTTTACCTTAGATTGTTTATTCATGTGTACTATAATAGTTTAACTTTCGCACTATTGCAAACACTTCAATATTCAAATGCTTTTTTCCAATATTTATATGTTTAACTTCACATTCATATAAAACATATATGGTAAAAGAGTCTTGTATTTAACAAGGACAAGCAATAATATTGAAATTGATAAATTATGTTCTATAGCATGTATAAAAACGAACCCATTTGCCTCGTGTACCTCTCCAGAGAATGCCTGTGTACACATTATGCTAAATTCTATGCTTAATGTCATGATGTGTACATAGATGGAACGTAAAGGAAATATTCTCTCTTACCAAAGTCGGCAAAAATGGTATCGTTATATTTACCTTGGTTGGCGACCAGCAAGCTAAGAGAAGTTCAAGGATTGGTTGGCCCGGCTTCAGGATAGTGGGACTAGGTGTGGTACATGTAATATGTCATTTATATACGACGTGATATAGCAGGGGAGCATCAATAATTATACATGGTTTCATGAAAATAACGTCCCCATAATGACTGACGTATAGCACGTTATATGTTAATAGCCATAGATTTCAATTCCCAACTTCTATTTTTTCTTATCTGGTTATTCAAAAGAAAAAAAATCACATTTACATATATAACTGAATAAAGTTTAATGGAAGATGACTGACATACATTGTTGTGGCGCTAAACCGAAGAAAACAGTCAATGCCACTTAAGGAACATCTAAGCTCCGCCTTTTCCATTTAAAGTTAGGTCAACTGATCACAAAACAGTATAACAAACAAACCCATATGTTCCTTTGTATAACCCAGGTCAACACTTGACTACATATTATGCAAGTGCGGCTATTGGATAGTATATCTCATTCAATTTTGAATCCACCTGTAAACGCAGGAAAGAGTAGTATATAACATTTATCATATTCACATGGTACTACGCTGCCCCAATATTTGTCCATTATACTCACAAGTACGTTACTTGTAATTGGAACCATTTTATTGATTTCCCTCATCAAATGGATAATGAAGCTGTGAGGGCCGAACGACATAATTTTATTTGCCATATTCGTATTAGATTAATCAAGGACACATTACATGCCAGGTGCGTCAACTGCTGCACTTCATTGGCTTACGTCACATTATTTCATTCACAGTATTTTCATTGATTATCTTCCCGCCTATGCAAATAGGTGCACGTATTTCATGTCCGCTAGAGGGCATTGAATTTGGATATCCGGTATTATTATTTTCGCAGTCGGTTACAATATGTTGCGTTGTAAACAAGGCAACATACGTAAAAACGTATACCAAATAATTCTTAATAAGTACATTTGTGGAAAGAGCTTCCAAAATATGTATATGAATATTTAAATTAGACGGATTATATTTTTTTTTTCATTTGTTACCAATTGAAAGAGCTTTTAACCTATCAGATATATATTGTAATGCGTTCACAGTGTTTTTAAATACATGTATGAATATTTAAGTTAGATATAGTGGTATACATTTCTCGTATACATGTATCAAAATGATCTCATAGATATACCTGCTAAGTTAAAGATTATTTTTTTTCAATTATGAACAGTCAGTCGTGGACCACTCCCTTTAAGGGCTGTGAATATGCCCAGAAAAACCGTCCTCAGTGGCCGAGTGGTTAGAGCGTCCGCCTCGGGAGTGGGAGGTCGTGGATTCGATCCACGGCCGCGACATACCGAAGTCGTTAAAAAATGGTACTGTTATAGCTCCCTTTCTTGGCGCTCAGCATATAAGGGTAGTTGCAGGATTGGTTGGCTCGGTGTCAGGGTAATGTGATCGGGTGTGGTATCATGCCACATGTCTACGGCGTGATACTGCAGTGTGGCAGCACTTTATCTGTCTCAAGTAGACATCGTCTCAAATGACTAAAATACTGTCGGTGGGATGTTAAATCCAACAAACAAACAAACGCCTGGAAAACATTACATCGTATAGATACTGTCTAGCGACACCTTTAAAAGTCCTATTAGACTTAAAGTGCCTGAATAGCCCTTAGATCTAATTCTAAATCATATCTATGGATTATATCAGTTGAACATTACGGGGTTTTGTACTTAAAGATATAGTTTGCTTAGTTACATGCCGTTTTCATGCACGCACTGATGGCTAATATTATTTAAACGTTCTAAAGCTACGAGGTTTATTTATGTATATTTTTGCAGTCAAATATTACTAACATGTATTCCCCTGGATCATAATATTATATGTATATATCTATTTTGCAGTCAAATATGCTAAGATATCATACCATAATTTCAAATGCCAAAGCCGAAAACTGCATCTGATTTAAAGTGATATAGTTTGCGTGCAACTGATCTTTTACTTAATATAGCAAAAGGCAGATATTTTCAGCAGAGTTAGGAAATAAAACAACTAATGAGCGGAGACAGATTCCAATGTGATCAATATTTTAAATAGTAAATACCAATATGTAAATTATACACATACATACATCTAAACATATATTACTTACACCAAACTAGCTTAGTTTGATAAGTCGAGTCTGACGGGCGGGTTTAATTGAAGAATGCGCCAAACTCGTAAGCAGTAAGAAATTAACGAAAGGGTCAGCAATTGTGACGCGCCAAGCGACTAATCATTGAGAGGGAATGTGTTATTCTCAGTAGAACATTAAGACTGAGATGTAGGCGTTTTTGAAAGGTTAACTAATCCATTAAACAATTCTTAATGATATATGTGAAGAAATTACACTGAAGGTTTATACATGATGTTAGTGTAGCTATTAGAGACCGAAACGTGGTACTGATGCATTGCTGTCAGTCACCATTATAGCAATTCTTTGTGGTCGGATTCGACATATCTGATTAATCTAAGAATACAAATGTCCTTCAGATAAATGTGATTGGTGGGTGGAAGATATCCAGATGAGCTATCAGCAAGGAGGCATCTAAACCTAGACATTTCCTGAATGCTAAACATCTTCCGAAATTGTATTTGTCGTTGAAGTCTTACTGTAGACCGTTTAAATGTGTCCCGACTGCACTTAGGTAGACCGGGATGAACGAGTCTTTAGAGTCGGCTTTGTTGCAATGAAAATTCAGCTTTACCAATAGTCAGAAACATTTCTCGATGAAGACATTAAATGCACTTTTGATTGCGCTTATGATCCAATATTAATATTTATATATACATAAGAAAAAAACAAATGAACAAACTTTTTGCAGTGTGCACTAGTACGAAAAATAAACTATAGGCAAATCCTTTAATTCTAATCGCAGTAGCTCTTAGAAACATCGTTCAACAACTAGTAAGTGGCATTGAGCACGGATTGATATATGTTTAGGCTCCAATGTTATCAGTTTTGTTGCAAACGTGTGCACAGTTAAAATATATATATAGACTAAGTATGGGCCACTAAAGTCATTTTTATGTGACGACGGAAAATTCAAATCCTTCATTTAAAATTATAATTGACGTTATACCATGCCCCAGACTGCTAAATCTTTGATTTTATGTTCAGAATGTGCTGCGTGTGCATCCCACCTAAAGTTATTTGGAACCATTAGAGCAGACTGAAATAAAATGTAGCCTAAATATTTTCAAAGCATATATATTTTGACAAATTGTGGGTTTAGAATAACATTAATAAAATATGATGCATATGTTCTTTTATTTTTTTATTTCTAGAAATGGCATCTGAAATTCTCATACTTCAGAGACACAAAATTAGAAACCTACTATCTGCGACCATTCAAATAGTTTTTTATACCAATATGATCTATCGTTATGTTAGTCGTTTGTAATAAAATACTTGCTGCATATTATGATCAATAATGAAACTAAACATGAGTGGAGACAGGTCAGCAGTAGTGAAGCGACACGCAACTTATCATTGGAAAGGAATTTATCATTTCAGTAGAACAGAATACGTTTTTGAGAAATTTACAAATCAATAAAAAATGTTATGTGAAGAAATTGCATTCCATATTTCACTAAGAGAATCTAAGAGATTGCAATACATAATGTACCGAGTGCAGCCACTGGTGTCCAGACGTTTGTATTGATATGTTTTACAAGTCACTATTATTAGTTTTGTATGATCGGGGCCCACATGAATCTGTATTGTGGAAGATATTAAAATGTGGTACTATATCATATTGTACAAGGGAGTGCTGAGGGTATTCGATGGCTGTCCGCGGCATGCCAAAGTCGTGTAAAAATGGTACTGGTATAGCTTCCTTGCTTGACACTCAGATAATAAGTGTAAATTCTGGTTGGCCCGATATCAGGACAATGTGACTGCGTGCGGTATCATGACACATGTCAACGGCATGATACTGCAGTTTGACAGCACTAAATCTGTCTCAAGTAGACATAGTCTCCAAATGACTGAAATACTATCAGTGGGACATTAATCCTAACAAAAAATAAACAAACAAGGGTCACATCATGATCTAGACGTTTTCTAATTTCTAAGACTTTATTGGTCGTTTAAATCTTATTGTAGATAGTTCAATATATCTATTCTAGATAAGCGAGGAGGAATTATGTTTGCAGATTTATCGATATCCTAAAAATCGTTTCTCGGGGATGCGATTGGTCTAATATTAGTACATGACAAAATAAACATTTTCAATATTTCTTCATAACATGAAAAACAAATTTAATGTTGATAATAAGAAGACAATACTGTCGAGACAGTTCATAAATTGGAACTTCGAGATTGATTTCACTTATAACTGAATCTTGATATTCACGAATTTGTATGATCCTTTAGAAATATGTATGGTGCGCAATTCTTTACAGTCATTTGTACCAAATAACAACAATAGCTCCTGGAAATTTCGGTTTCATAAAATCACGGGTTCGAAACCATCATATAAATTACTTGCATATTGCAATTAAGGTAAAGTCCCTTACTGGTTCGGCTACCTCTTTGATCACTTAACCTCTACCAAGATAACCAAGGTACCCTAATGAAACATTAGGAAACATTGGTTATCTCCGTGAAAGGGCATGAGGTCTGAAATGTAGCGAAACCATTACAAGGACTTTACCGTAATCTATCATAGACCACATTATCAATTATGTTCCAAACGAGGACAGTTAGAACTTGAATGATCTTTTCTGTAGGTCTATAGAGATTTGTTGTGTCTGGCTTCAGTTAAAATTAAATGTTTGACGTCTAACCATGAGCTAGACTGTTTAATGTTTGGATTCATCGGCGTGTTCTACGTGTGCAGTGTCAGTGAAGATAGACGGTAGTTTTGAACCATTCAGAACAAGAATTAAAAAATATCCTGAAAGAAGTCATTGTTTATTTCATAGAATGATTCAGTACATATATTAATCTACAAAAAACATGAAGTAGATAGACCGCAAAAATCATGCTAATAATAATCATCGGCATATACATGCATACATAATAGGGATATATAACTAAATAGTTGAATATAATAGCAGTCTCATTTTTCTATCATCATTTTATTACATTAAAGCATGTGTTCTTTTGCATTTCATAAGTTTTGATTTGCTATAAAGACATTTCTTAGACATTTTCCCAAAATTAAGTAAATCATGTGGAAATAAAATTCTTCATTTTATTTCATGCTGTATGAAGAATCATCTCTATAAAGTCCATTTTCTGTCAGACTTTAAATAAAATTCTGATATTTTTAACAGCGCTTAATACAACTGGAGAGATAATGAAAGCACGTTTTTCCAACATTAATCAGGAAATAAATGATATGAATCAGGGTACGATTAAGACACATTCGAAGTAAAAAAATGTCGTTTAGCTCCAGCTTTTGCAAAAACAAGATAAGTTTGGAAGATCAAAAATAATGTACCAAGCCATAAGTTTTAACTTTTCAAAATACGCCCTTTAAGCATGTGGGAAACACGGTGACATTTCAACAGACGAGGAAGTTCATGCCCGAAGCATTTTATTCATTTAGGGGTCTTAAATTTAGAGCTCTTTATTTAAGTTGGTCAAGATATTTTACTGATGCACATCATAATCACGTTTAGCAAGGATTGGATCTTGTTTGACAGAGTTAACTTTGCTGTTTTTCATTAACCAAATGGCAGTTATCCTTGTGAAGATATACAATTAGTGTAAATACAATTTGTGACCATGTTTGGTAAAGATTGGTTTATATTTATCAAAGTTACATAGGGGAGTTGGCGCCCAGCCGCAGTTTTCATAATAAGTCCCTTCATTCGACGGGCGTATAAAAACTGAGTTAAAAATCATTCCTATAAAGATGGGTGCAAATTCTACCAGTTATGGACGCTTCAGCGGGTAACCACTGATTTAAATTTTAGTAAAAGTTTTATTTTTGAATTTTCATTTATTTTAAGTAGAATGTTAAAGGAAATCCAAATTTTAAGATTCCTGTATTAAAAACATATTTGAAAGTATCTCTGCCAAATGTTGAGAGTCCAAAATTTCAATTTTTGTGTTTTGATGCAAATTTGCCAAAAAATTTAATAAATAATCAGTTTTAATAAAACAAACGTGTAAGGTATACATTTTTTACATTTCCAGAAAGCCTTCTGAAAAAATGAAGGAAAGCTGTCTATTTAACTGTTTTTGTCAAGAAATATATATATATATAATTTCATAGGTTTTGGGTCGTTTTTTAATGCATTTTGATCCAGACACAATGACTATTTTTGCTTGTAGTGTTTTTTCCATGAATGTTTGTCAGTTTCATCTACATATAACTTATAAAACACATTATAAGTAACAAATTCTGATTAAATATTCTGAAAATACTATTTTGATATGTAAAGTATGGAGACTGCATTTTTAAAAGGAATTTTAATGCTTTGATGTTTTAAGCAACAAACGAGTCATGTTTTACCATGACCTAAATACTATCTAAAACGAGAATAATGACCACCTATTTCTAACTCATATATCTTTTAGTTTTAGTCTAAAGTACTTATATGCACATTTTTAGATTTTAAAATCTGTCGCTGAAACGAGTTTAATATTGAACGCCAAAATATCTATTTTATTCAAAATAATCTTAAATTATTTGGGACTAATACAGGTTGAACATCCGGTTGTAGCGTTGGATTCTGGGTAAAACGACTTTAAAAATCTAAAATTGATGTAAAGTTTGCTTTCCTCTTATAACGTGTCAGTCATATAACTTCTTTTCCTAATGTGTCTTTATTCGGTCAATTAAAAATGAGGAAATGCAATTTTCCTATGCATATAAATTTCACATTCTCAGTCTTCCTGTAGTAGATATAGTCGATGGCAAATGAAATTATGTTCTGCCAGAAGGTTTTGTATTGTTAAAAGGGGTCAAATGTAAACAATAATAAAATAGTTAAACAGACGCATTCACATACACACATGCTACATGCAAGAACAAAATAGCTTGACATCAATTTAGACCCTACACTTGTGAATTAGACAAGAAATTGAAAAATAAAAAATGCGACTAGCCATTATGTATAATTTAACGGAAGAGTGGGGCTTCACACGACTAACCATTACCAAAGACTTATTCAACAGAGATAGGAAAGTCCTGTAAAAGCCATTGGAAAATATTGTTTAGGTACACAAACGTGACTTTGCGAGAATTTGACAATTTGTTACGTGCTTTTGTGAGATTTAGACTAGTTGCTAATTTTTGTTAAATAGGTCTTTGCTATTGCGAGGGAATGTGCCTTTATCAATTCTGTATTCCATCCTTTGATACGTTAACTAAGCATTTGAATATTAACTAATTGTTTGTGAAGAAAATACAAAGGAGAGTTGTGCTTATCGAATTTGAGTAATTGTGATGCATATTGTACTGAGTGCAGACTTGTGTATTGATATATCGTTGTCAGTCATTGTCATTAATGTTTTCAGTGGTCTGGGTAGACATATCCGGTTAGTGTAAGACTACAAATGCCTAAAAGATAAATGCAATTGGTGGAACACTTCCAATTGTTACTTTCGTAAGGATGTACAAGGTAGGATGCATCTAAGTCTAGACGCTCCCTAAATGCTGAAAAACTTTCGAAATCGTATTAGTCGTTCACTTCTTATTGTCGATCATTTGAATGGTTCCCAAGGCTACACAATAGAAACAGACGAGGATGAATGACAGCCTTGGTGCAGGCTGTGTTGTTATGACTATTCTGTTTTGTTAATACTCAAAACAATTTAATAAACCATTTTTTGCAGATGTGTTTTAGTCCAAAACATTTACATCTTTAAATTCAATAGATAGATAGTTTTCAAACCAGTGAAGATCCCTAGTCTTGGCGGCCATCTTGAAGGGCAAATTCAAAGGATTTTTTTATGAATCACATAGAAGCAGAAATTTCATTTTCTTATAATTTCGTTATTTCTGCTTCAAAAATCAAAATGTTTACACTATTTAAAAGCTCTTGAAATTCATATTTTTAAGATAAAATTTTTATTATATGTATATTAAGCACAAAAAATAAAGGCAAAGTAAAGAAAAAATATTGGTTCATCTTTCAACAAAATAAACAGTGGGGGATGGGGGTACACAGATTTTATCTTTAAATTCATCAAATATTATTTTCATATTTGAATTGATTAATTAATGCTGTTCAATTTGACATAAATTTCAGTAAGATAGACTTTAAAATAAAAACACAGTGGTCAGTGGTGCAAGTATTCACAACTTTTGGCCCACATTAACTATGCCCCTAAAGATGGCTGCCAAAATCTACCCTATCAGTGCCCATGACATCACACGGAAACCATGTATAAAAGAAAATTCTGTCGCATCATTCCATTCATAATCCCGGTCCTTCATGTTGAAGCAGATTTAAAGAATGTATCTTATGGTTTAATTTTAATTTTTCTTATGAATAAACATGATTAATATTCAAATATACGAACACATGTCAAAGTTGAATTACGTGGTATTGTTAAAATAAACAAGAGGGTCAAGATGGCCCTGTGTCGCTCACCTGAGTAAGATGGCAGTGTTAGGCATAATGACAAAAAATCTGGCATCTAAAAGTGTTTTTCTAACATTTGACTAAGTGACCTACATATTGATCCTACCTGAATTTGCACTCAACTGGGAATTCATGCAGTCATCATTCATATTAAGTTTAATGAAGACTGGGACAAAAATGTAGGCCTCTAGTGTTCACAAGCTTTTTCTAAGATTTGACCTGGTGACCTAGTTTTTGACCCCACATGACCCAATTTCGAACTCATCCGAGATATCATGTAGACAAACATCCTGACCAATTTTATGAAGATTGGGCCAAAACTATGGCCTGTAGAGTGTTCACAAGCTTTTTCTAAGATTTGACCTGGTGACCTAGTTTTTGACCCCACATGACCCAATTTCGAACTCATCGAATATCATGTAGACAAACATCCTGACCAAGTTTCCTGAAGATTGGGCCAAAATTGTGGCCTGTAGAGTGTTCACAAGGTTTTTCTAAGATTTGACCTGGTGACCTAGTTTTTGACCCCACATGACCCAATATCGAACTCATCTGAATATCATGTAGACAAACATCCTGACCAAGTTTCCTGAAGATTGGGCCAAAATTGTGGCCTGTAGAGTGTTCACAAGGTTTTTCAAGATTTGACTGTGACCTGTTTTTGACCCCACATGACCCAATTTCGAACTCATCCGGGATATATGTAGACAAAATCCTGATTAAGTTTCATGAAGATTGGGCCAAATTTGTGGCCTCTAGAGTGTTCACAAGGTTTTTCTAAGATTTGACCTAGTGACCTAGTTTTTGACCCCACATGACCCAATTTCGAACTCATCCGAGATATCATGTAGACAAACATCCTGACCAAGTTTCATGAAGATTGGTCCAAAACTGTGGCCTCT
>CM037784.1:62409360-62459360 GCA_021229015.1 Solen grandis | reverse complement strand
AGAAACTAAAACCGAATCAACAATTGGAATGTCTACTTCAACGGTAGCATCTACGACAATCTCTACTGCAGGAAGTAGTACAACCACAACAGAAACACCACCAACGACCAGTGAAGTATTAACATTAAGTTCTACTACAACGACAACACCAGATACCATATCTACTGCTGCTGAAAGTACTACTTCTATCCAGACGACAACATCAGAAAGTACAACGGAATCTACAACTGGAACGTCTACGTCAACGGTAGCATCTACGACAATCTCTACTGCAGGAAGTAGTTCAACCACAACAGAAACACTACCAACGACCAGTGAAGTAACAACATTAAGTTCTACCATATCGACAACACCAGATACCACTTCTACTGCCGCTGAAAGTACTGCTTCTAAACAGACGACAACATCAGAAACTACAACGGAATCAACAACTGGAACGTCTACTTCAACGGTAGCATCTACGACAACCTCTTCTGCAGGAAGTAGTACAACCACAACAGAAACACCACCAACGACCAGTGAAGAATCAACATTAAGTTCTACTACAACGACAACATCAGATACCATAACTACTGCTGCTGAAAGTACTACTTCTATCCAGACGACAACATCAGAAAGTACAACGGAATCTACAACTGGAACGTCTACGTCAACGGTAGCATCTACGACAACTGCTACTGCAGAAAGTAGTACAGCCTCAACTGAAACATCATCAACGACCAGTGAAGGAACAACATTAAGTTCTACTACAAGAACGACACCGCCTATCTCTTCTGCTGCTTCTGATAGTACAACTTCTATCCAGACAACAACATCAGAATTTACCACAATTTCTAGCGCTGGATCAACTTTATCTTCTTCAGGAACAACTACCAAAAGTCCAAGACCTAACTGCGGTAATAGATTTTTTTATGTTTATTAATACTCCCATTTTAATCATCTTCTTTTCAAATAGCAACATTGTTCCGTCTTGTATTTCTTGTTATATCTTACACGTATCATTTTTGCATTTTACTGCAACTGATTTAAATGGAATATTTGCATGGTAGATTATGCGTATTAATGGCATATAGCGAAACTGTTCCACCCCCTTCTATTGTTGTATAACTTTCAATTTAATTTCACGGCCCTCGATATATATATACATCATTTTATATTTTTGTATCTAGGTCTTCATCTTGGTCAAAATAAAAAGTTCCGCCATAAACTCACCGATTGTGATGACGAATGCACGGAGAGAATAATGCTAAATTATGGGGTTCCATTTGGAAACATTATTGCTACTTCTATATTTGTAAGTATTTTCACATACAGTAATTATTCCCATGAGCAGTTTTAGGTATAAAATGTCTACTTTAATACGACTTACATTCAAAGCTATAATGGCATAAAAGAAGCGTTGGTTTTGATAATTGTTGGATTGTAACTGTAAAAATAATGATGCAGAAACACGCTAATGGCATTTCTTGAATTCCGATTTAGTACTGAAGCAATTGACTGCAATGAACTAATGTTTGCAGTAATGCTGCTTAATTAGACGATGATTTATATGCAGGTAACTTTGTCAAGAGATGAATTTCCAAGTTTTTACGCTAAAGACTTTTAATCATCACTTACCTTTTGCTTTATCAGTGAATCTACCCTTAGGGTATCCAATATGCATCCTTGTCAGATCTTTTTAAAATATTCATGAAAATGCAAAATGACACTCGTTTGTTTCTCAAAAAAACTATTGTTAAATTCACAAGTTACATAATTATTGTTCTTATTTATTGATGGAACAAACGGAAATGATGCGAAACCATCGTTGTAAGATAAATGTCATTTAAAGAAAGAACATTGTTTAGTGTAAACTAGATAATTGTTTTTCAGGTTTGTGCCAATGGACTTGTGTGCTTCGATAACGTCTTTACTGAATGGCAGATGAAAAAAAACGGAGACATTGTTGAGTCGAATATTAATTGTTTGGCGGGATATTTCCAAGATATCGACCTAAGAGGTCAAGGTGTTGTTACGTATGACCTTTACGATACTACCACTAGTGACGTGTCAGAGGATGATGACGTCATCATCACTGTTGCAAACCTGGTTGAAAAATCCTACGACGTGTCCTTTACCCCCTCCGTTGTGTTTGTTGCTAGATGGATAAAGACACCTCGGTTCAGCGGCCCTCCGTCAGAAGTATGTAATTGTTTGATTAGATTACATTAAAATCTCAGATTATAAGTTATTTTCACTGGCACTAAAACAACATATCCCCGTCCCCTTTTTTCTCCTTCATTTCATGCAATTGAAAACGAAACTAAAAAAAAATCAATCATGATGTTTCCAATCTAAATAGTGCTGTTGTATTTTGAACAACCATTTTAACAAATGCACCACAGTAGTGATTAAGACTATCTGAAAAAAAGGAGATAATTTTCACCAGAGAGAGAGAGAGAGAAAAAAAAAAGAGAGAGACTGTAATTGACTGTAAGAAGCGTTTGGCAGATTAAGAAAAAAAGTGTTTTTTTACAGCCTCCAACAGCATGGTGCTCGCAGTTTGTAGAAACTCAACAATGCTTTTTGTTTATTTTTATACCCTAGTGCATACCTGTGTTCCTTCAGCAATCTGCACCTTTGTTCGATCGGCTTATTGCAATATTGAATCTATTTTTGTTAATAGTTTATGCAGTCTTCATAACTAAACGACTTTAAAAAGTTAACACGATTGAAAACGATATCTACACTGCGTATTCAAAGTTGAGGACATGAAACAGCAGTACTTTGCTATATCTGATAGATCTAAACAGGATATCGTTTACTAAAAATATTTCTCAGCCCCTCCTTTTGTATTATTTTAGCCCTCACGTAAAATATTATAACTATGTCTCAAAAAATTTTCTTTTTGTTTCTTTCTTCTACTTTTGCATTGTTATTGAAGCAATAATGTACATTTTAACGTTTACATAAAATAGTTTTTTTATGGAAAAGGTAACTGGATAGATCACATATTGTTTTATTTTTAATCTTGGTTGGTTCGGACAAGGGTACGAAAATAAATCTCTTGATAATAAATACATAAACCTTGAATTTTGCTTTTGTATCACCTGTTTTCAGACTGTTACCTTTCAAATTATATTCGCCTCGGACGGTATTACCTCCTATTCTCTCTACTCGTACGAGTCAGGAGGCATGGGCTTCAAGAAGGGGCCACCATTCATCGGACGTATAGTAGCTGGCAGGTTTATTGGGCTTATAGACGACGAAGAGGTCTTACTATATGTGAAAGCGGACATTAGCGTACACCTTAGATGTAAACAATTATAATTTCAGAGTATTTTTTTTGGCTTATGCTTTTCAGTTCTCGTTTAGTTTATCAGTTTATTATTTGTCTATTTATGCGTATATGCCGCATTTGTTTTGTATTTTCCTACGAAAATAAAGTGTCTGTAAAAGGTCTGAAGGAAAAAACTATTTTTCTTTTAAATATAAGACTAAGTCTCAGACGAATATGAACTAAAAACAGCAATAGTGCAGTGTAGTTGGTCGTTACAATGGCACCATGATAATAATTGATATCTTAATATGAAATATATCAACTTTTCAGCGCCATGTGCTGGTGGTGCCTTGGATAGAGTGGGTATCACAAAGAACAACTATGGTCTTCAGTGTAGGCGCTGGCATAAACGTGAGTCTCGCAACAAGGACCAGACCCTGCAAGAGTTAAGGTCCATGCCACTATGTCCCTGTAACAACTTGTTCCTGATTTTCGATAGACGGTTTGAGTTTAAATCGTGGCGGTCTGTATCGTCTTCATCTTATTCCGTTCGGATGCTTCCAATTTGGAGCATTAAATCTGGCAAGGTCAGTGAAGTTATGTATCTTTCAAGATTTTCTTCGAAAATTCAAGCCGTATGTTCATCTTTTGTTAATGGGTGAATTTGCACATGTGAGATTATCCAACTATGTTATGAGGAGGTAGTTTTGATAATATGAATACATTGAACATCATAACATACATTAGTTTTCGTGAATATTTATTTCATCTGTGGCATTTGTAACTATTAAGGCTAGCATACACACGTTTTCTACGTGACCGCCCAAACATTTGTTAGATGAAGTGCATATATTGATGAAGTGCAAATATGCAAAGTGTTTAAAACCCAATTTGTCCGATGATAACCACCAATTAATGGTATGGTTATGAGCAAGGTGTGGCATGACAGATTTTATTTAAAAATAAAGTAAAGCATGACAGCTAAAACGGAACGAAGCCTTTAAAAAAAAAAAAAAAACTCGATTGGAAGGGTTGGTGGTTTGAATATTATCCCCTTCTAAATCCTGATAGCTGGGTAGAAACCACTATAACATTGTTATCTTTCATTTGCAAAATAAATCATTAAATGACCTGTCAAAAGATAGTCTTAGATAATAACAGTTTTTTTTCAAAAGTTATTTCTTGACATCAGATATAACAAGAACTATAATTGAGAGAAAGATATTTGCTTATTTGAGAACACTGCTTTTAAGTTGGTGTAATTAGAAATAAATTTCTGTCATTTCTGTTTCGACGAAATTCGGTGACAAATAGTGGAGTTCTAAGTTTCCTCACATTACAAGTGCTTGAGTATCTCATGAGATACATTACTGGATCCATGACTTTTATCTTCGTTAATTTGTTTTATAAACGTGATCTGTGAACAGTTTTAACTGAAAATTTATTTATCTTTATTTGTGCATATGTTCTCCGGACAAAAGTATATTAATATTATTTCATTATTTAAGTACATATAAGTAATTGTATTTGATTGTTTTTTGCCACCATGTTTTATGTGGGTCTTCATAACAAATCAGTTCATAAATAAACAAGAAATTTGACAAAGAATTTCTCTATACGAGTGCATACGAATTAGTTTTCTTAAATTGACTTGACAAAAATGACAGAGGAAAGATAATGTTTCATATTGCATCTTTTAACTTCGAAATTCGACTTGACATACGAATATAAAAGACAGCATCTTGCCTTTCTGTTTCTTTTATCTAATGGAATGCCACCACAGTGCGAGTGTCAATGTCACAATGTTTCAAATAGGTCAAAACGGAGTTCCTTTCAGAAAACACATTTTTAACATGCCATAGAAAAACAATGAAATATACTCAAGGAATAAATGAATTATTTCAGACATGCGCATACAACACAAGAACGGGGGGATTCATTGAAAACTCTGTACGGGAAGCTGGATCCTTTACAAAGTACGATCCATGGAAATATCCGAGAAAATTCCAGGATGACGAAAACTACAAGGACATTTGTTGTGTGGAGAGTGACAATTGTTTTCTCTACTTTGACGTCAGGCCTGTCGGAAATTGCTACAGTCGATTTGTCTTCGTTTTCGGTACGTTAATTTTGATATACGAGTAGATCTAATCTCATTCTCCTTTGGAATATATGACTTGTTTATTCCTTATATTTTGTTTTAATGAGAAAATGGCCAGGAATCATACATCATATGATATGTAACACTTTTCTCACATTAAGTAAAGTTCGGTAAACTATGAGTTTCTATACAAATGTCTTTTATTGTTATGTGCACAATCAATTTCAATCAGTCAAAGTATATAAATATTTAATTACAGCGAAAATTAACCACAAAAAAAACTGGAACTGTATTTGTTATTTATTTATTTTTGCTATGCTTTAAATATAAAAAAAATTGCAGCGGGGATAGATTTTAAATTAAACACAGTGCTCCTCAGATAAATGCCAATGCCATCTTCAAACCTTTCCGACACCATAGTACAAGTACTTTAAATTGCAGCACGTGGTTATGGCGATCCCCATGTGACCACCCTGGATGGACGGCAGTATACGTTTAACGGGCACGGAGAATACGTGCTACTTCAGATCGATATAGCAAATTTCACCATCCAGGCTCGGACCGAACGTGCGCTCCGGTCAGACGGGAACCAATCAGAGGCCACCGTATTCTCCGGTTTCGCCGTGCAGGGAGAGGGGGCTTGGACTCAGATCGAGATGAACGAAGATCGATCAAGTATGAGTGTATTTGTCGGGACAAATCCCTCAGATTGGCTGGACCATACCACCGCTTTCTACAACGTCTCACACAATCTTTCGATTGTCAACGAATTCATTAGTGTAACCCGGTCCAACAATACACTGGTGACAACTTTTCTGTCCTCAGGTACTTACAGATATTCCGAAATATTTTAGATATAGACATAGTTTTTATTCAGGTTTGTTTGTTTGTGGGGTTTAACGTCCCGACGATAGTATTTCAACCATTTGAAGACGATGTCTACTTGAGACATAGTGCTGCCACAATGCAGTATCACGCTGTAGACATGTGGCATCATACCTCACCCAGTCACATTATCCCGACACCTTGTCAACCAATCCTGCAACTACACTTATATGCTGAGTGCCAAGCAAGGGAGCTTAAACAGTACCATTTTTACGAGTTTATCATGTCGCAGCCAGGGATTGAACCCACGACCCCCCTCTCCCGAGGCGGGCGCTCTCACCATTCGGCCACCGGAGACGGTTATTTAGATTTGACCGATACAGATCTTCATCTCATACAAAGCATAGACATAATATGAAACTATAATAAAGGTACAGGTAAGAGAAATATGTAATGAAAGAAAAAAAAATACAGAAAAGGTATATCTTGAAAATCAGACAACTTCAATATACCTTAAATAAAGATATTTTTAAGCAAGTGAGTGGAGCTGTTATTTACCAACAGCATACAATTTATCTTAATATGGAGGACGAACACAAAACCTATTAAGGCATAAATATAAGTGTACAAAAAAGTTTCAAGAGAAATTTAAAAAAATATACATATTTATTACAAGCAAACGCATAGGGATACAAAAATATCAAGAGGCAATTAAACAATATATTTAGTTAATTTTTGATTCTCAATATTTCTTACTTTGTTAATTTTCTTTTTCATTTTTTATGTTTTTATTATGGACCTACACAATTTATTTCATGAAAAGAAGCATTTTGATTATAGATAAGAATATTAAATATAATAATCGGTTTCACATACATGGTATACTTCTTAAGCAAAAGATACTACCACTTTGTAAATGCAAATAAAATAATAGAAAATAACATACAGAGTACAAAGAAATAAACAAAATAAAGATGATCAATGTATTGCCATATAATGGACTGACGAAGAGCAAATGCTTCAGAAATGTATTTACCCAGATTTCGAATGACATTTACATTTATTGACTGTATTAATTATATAGATCTTGTACACTTGGTCTGACAAAGTAATAACTTCAATATATTTCTTCCTAAAATCCAAATATATAGGACATACAAGAAGGAAATGAAATTCATTTTCTATACCCCGATTGTTTCAGAACTTTACATACATGTAAATGGTCTTTGTGCTCAATTCTTCTAGCACTATATCGGCCAAGTCACAATAAATAACCTATGGGCAGTAAAACGTGATAGAGCAGTTCTATGTTTTCGCGGAAGGATATCTCAGTATTTTTTAAACTCTACAGATAATTTAAAGATTTTTTAAAAGAAACATACTATCTTTTTGGCATTTACTATTGAACCATAACTGTTTAAAACATCAATGAATCGTTCTTTAAGGACAGTATGAAAATTACTTAGGTCAACATCTGACTGATTTTTAAAAAGTTATGAAATTCAGAACGGCCAAGATGTGACTTAACGCGATACAACCATTTTTTTCTCGCCCTTACAACAACTTTCGAGCATATTTTTCAGTATATATTGAATAATGACATAACTACTTTGCACCAATACTTTATAATTCTTGTATGCCTATTAAAATATAACGGATAACGACCCAACTCACTGTAAATTAACTAGATTTCGTTTGTTCTGAACAAACGATAGGGCTTTCTGCTCTAATGACCTCAACATTTATAGGAGTCATTTAATGGCCAAGAACAATGTCCCTCAAAAGTTTCACAAAACTAGGCTGCTTACTTCTTCTCAAATTATTGATCAGACAGGATTTTACACTTAGAGTCATGGTGACCTTGACTTATGACTTTAAGACATCAATATCATACGGGACATCTACAGGCCATTTGCAATGTCCCTATTATGTTTCACAAACCTAGGCTCATTTCTTCTCACATAATCAATCTGAAAAGGATTTTAAACTAAATGTCATTATGACTTTTACCTTTGAACTAATGATCCTAAAATCAATAGGGGTCATTTACTGGCCAAGGGCAATGTTCCAACCTATGTTTAAAATACCTAGTATTATTCCTTTTTAAGTGGACATAGATATGGCTAACGGACGGATAGATGAACAAGCGCCATACCATAAAACACCGAAGTTACCTTCGAGCGTATAAAAACCTAAGTAACGTTAGAAATGTCTCCCCATATCAATTTAATGTTTTTTATGGTCCGGTCATTAAAATATACATACCATTAGAACTGCATTGCATCAAGCTATAAATAATGTTTGAAAGTTGCTTTCAAAAACGTATAGTTTCCTAGAGAAAAGAAAAAAATGCTTAGGTCCACCCGCAAAAGTGCACGAAGGAATGGTTTAAATTCTTATTTTTCATGTAACTTTTGTTATATGATGTCCCATTTCAAAAAAAAAAAATAAAAAAAAAATACCCAGGTACCATTAGAAAGGTCTTCAAATTCCCAACATTTCACATGCTTTATATCTTGATTTATTAAACCACTTCTAAAGGTATGGACGGTTAAACCACGGGAAAACTGAAAAAAAATCGCCAAAATCATATTCATGTCGTTTGCTTTCGCCTTATAATTTTAAAAATCTTTGGTCAATCTGTAAAATATAAACACCAATATAATGGCATGGAATCGTTCTAAAAATTATATTCATAACCTAATTTGCAAACAGCAATAATTTCTAAGATATAAGCAGTCAAATGCACCTGGATAACACTATTTTCGTGTTTTTTTGGGTTTTTTTTATTTTTGTTTTTTGCCATAGCTCAACTGATTCAATCCCGATCTTAAAATAATAGATATCATCTGAAAGGTCTTTAAAAGCATTACAGATATGCCCGTAGTCTCTCGATAGGATATTTATTGTTTTTTTTAGATATTTGAGGCCGAAAAAAAGAACGATATTGAAATATGACCTTGACATTTGTGATTTTCTTTAAACGAATGTCACCATGCACAATGGGACACTAGGTTGCACATTCATTGAATGTTACATGCAAATCGGTCAAAAAGCGCCTACAGGTCCTAATAATCGCTTCTTTCGAATACAAAATAGCTTATTATGTTGTAACGTCAAATGAATTCATACGAAGTTAGCTGTCACAGAATAGAAAGAAGAACTCAGAACACATAGGCTGTCCAATTTTCGGGCTTCTAACTCATCAGGAGCCATTGTAACACGAAAATATGTTGTATGACCAAAGTTCGAATTTCGGTTATTAAATAAAATCTCGAACTGTTGGAATTTCAAAAATTGAAGGCATGGATGCATTTCTATATCCTAACTAACTTTTTAACTAAATTTCACTTCTCTCAAAATATCAAGTCAATCCGACCAGAACTAACGGCTGCAGAGCGCGAATCAAATTTGGTAACTTATTTCAACAGTGACGTCACATGATGTCATATGAAGATGAACATTTTTGCATTCAAAAGAGCCAAAGGGGCCAAAGTCACTCTTCCTACTGTTAAAAGGTCATGCTGCTGGCAACCTGTTTTACTTTGAACCCCAAAAGGAAGAAGAATAATAATATTAAGAACAAGAAGGTCGTTTGTTGAAAAACAAACGAACGGCTTTCCGTTTGCTTCTTTAAAAGGGATTAAATATATAATTAAATATATAATTTAATAAAGATATGGAAAGATGATACTTAATGATGCTAAATCATTAACGATTTAATTATCAAATCGTTGCTATCAGAAACATAAGTAAATCTTATCAATCTTTATATTTTGTTACTTAAATGACTCAAAATTCAAGATGCAAAATTAAGAGAAATCTTTCGAATGACTTCTTTTTTAATGACGTCATTACCACGTGACATAAAAAAGTCCTTGTGAAAATAGATCGTACACCTGTGGGTTAATATGATCGCCTAAGTGCATGCTTATAACTCATCAGAGCGCTTTGTAAGAATAAAATATAAAATATAGGACCAAAATTCGAATCTCGGTTTTGTCAAAAAAATTCATTAGGATGGACTCGAAATTTATTATTAGGGTTTTCTGTCTCAGGTCGAAAGTCCTATTGGGTTTGTACTGTTTTTTATTCTTCCTCTTATTATTATTCTTTTTTTTCTACCTCTTGTCTTTGTGTTAATTTCTATGTGTTGCCAATGGCCTAGAACATTGAAAATGTTATGGCATATATTTCAAACCATGAGCTTTCGAATGCAGTGAATTTCATATTCATATGACGTCAGGCTCTAGTGTGCATACCGATGTCCATTTATCAAAATTCGAAAATGTAAGGTTCTATGTCGAATCCAAGATTCGAACCATTGACGTCAAATTTCAAATGCGTATAAAATCACTTCTAGATGAGCAGGAAGCTGATATTTGGACAGAATATAAGTCTTTACGTCTTCTATATATTCTGATATGACGTCATGGGGTGAAAAGTAATTTTCAACTTTTACGTGTTAACTTCTATATGTAGCAAACGTACGAGTACCTTGAAAATTTAATAGCATATACTTCACATTAAACATTTCGGATTTCAATGATTTTTATTTGCCTATGATGTGTTTTGACCTCAAACTTGACGTCGTCTAAAAATGTTTGTACGCAGTCTACAGCTTTATTTCTGGACTGATTTTCATAAAATTTTTACTGAATGTGTATGTTACGTTCCTTTTTCCTAAATTCGAAGAGGCAAATGTTTTATGGCGAATCTAAGATTCGAACCATTGACGTCAAATTTTAAATGCGTATAAAATCGCTTCAAGATAAGCTAGAAAGCTGTTATTTGAAGAGATCATAAGTCTCTAAGTGTGTTTACATTCTGAGAAGATGAACGTCATTTAACGTCATATGACGTTACAAGGTCAAAAGGAATTTCTGATATCTACTTATTAATTAATATTTGTTGTAAGGTTCCCAGGACCATGGAAATTTAATGACATATACACCAAACTATGAGTTTATGAATGTAAAATGAACTTCATATTCATATGACGACATACAACGTCAGATTTGACATCAGGACAAAAAGGTTTAACGCATCTATAGCCATTATTTTGGACCGATTTTCATCAAAATTTCACAGAATGTATATGTTACGCAATGGTTCTATGGCGAATCCAAGATTCAACCATTGATGTTAAATTTCAAATACGAATAAAAAAGTTCAGATACGTATACAATCACTTACAGATAAGATAGGAAGCTAATATTTGGACTGAATATAAGTCTCCAAGTCTTCTTTACATTCAGAGAAGATGAACGTCATATGACATCGTAATACTCAAAAGACCAAAGTTTGTTTTTTTAATTGAAATTAAACGTTTTTTAGGACTGTATGCTTTATTTTTTGTTTGACTTGTATGAATATTTACTGAAGGTGCAGCATTTTATCCTATGGAACAATGTCACTTCCATTTCCGGAAAAAATTTAAGTTCAAGTTCATCATTGCTTATATCTTGGAAACCTATACAGCTTGACCGAATTATGTGAAAATCGAATTGTTGGCATTTTCAATAAATTTGTTTTGGTTCATAGATTATAGAAATAGGTCACGTTAAATGAAATTGATATATAAAAAATGATTTTCAGTTACTTTTTCCATCTTCGCCAAGTTTAACGGCTCATTTTTCAAAATTTATGGAAGTTATGGCCACACAAAAGCAAGTTAAAGGCAGGAATTTAATATCTTTTTTCGTTTTTAGTGTTTGACAAATGTAGTAGAAAATCCTATCATTCGTATCAACAAATGAAATCTAGTATTTTCATTGAATTTTCTTTTTGAATTTAAAGGAGTATTAAAACATTCCACATCAGCATATTATACCTTTAATGTAACAGAAATTAAATTTGGAATAACATGTGGGATCAACTGCAGAAGCAAGAGGAAAAACGGCTTTTCAGAAATTCAGGTCCGCAGTCGGATACGTTACCACTGGTCCACGGTGCCCCGTTTAAGTGCGTTACGGCAAAATTCAAAATGCGTATCAAATCACAGTTAAACATCACTTTGCAACAAGATGTTTTCCCGAAATTATTTCGCTTCTAATTAGACATTGTATACAAGGCAAAATAATCGACAGTGAAGCTTCATCAAATTGTTTGTGTAACGTGAGGATTTGTTTTCATTATCCCGAACGAGAATAAAGGGGAATTGATTCAGCAATTGTATCTTTTCCTCTTAAACATAACTTCATATGGCATATTTTAAGCTACACCATTATCATTATTATTATTTAGGTCATCAAATTTTGTTTTTAATGTATCGGATTGTATGATTATGTTTATATATAACAATCATTTTACTTTATTCCAATCTCGAAATAATCAAACATGATAATAGTCTGTTATGCACTTTTTCGAGGACTTATATACATTTTATTGCTGCTCAGCTTGTAAAAGAATTCATTTTTTTACTTTATTTCATTTTTATATTATCACAGAATGAAAAAAAAAAATTTGGTTTACCACATTTTTCTAGTAGGATATGTGATTGTTATTGTTTCAAAAACTTTGCAATCATTTTGCATGTTATATTTAGTTGATTTACTAAAACAAACAAACAAAACCTGTTTATTGTGTTCTTTAAATAATGATAAAAAAAGTAACCAGCTAAAAAGCCAGTTAAGAAAGAAAGTCAACACTGTATCTTGTTCGTTACCATCCGTGTAAGTTTGATCGACTAAAACATCTCACCAGGTAAACGTGCGAGAAATTTAAGCGCTTAAATTAAATCTTGCGAATCATTGTGAAGATGTCCATAATGATACACATTTATTGGTTTTCCGAAAGCATTTAGATATGTGGTCAAATTAATCAAACTTGAATTATCTTAAACCTTATCAATCCTATGAACTTTATATATATATGTGTGTGTGTGTGTGAGTGTGGTAACTTATACATTTTTTTTTCTTTTTCAAGTTTATAAGTATATAACAAGAAAGAAAGTTACATATAGACACACATTATAACTGATAGCAAATATTCTAAACGGCAACTATTGAATTT
Organism: Solen grandis; assembly: GCA_021229015.1. Taxonomy (NCBI): domain Eukaryota; kingdom Metazoa; phylum Mollusca; class Bivalvia; order Adapedonta; family Solenidae; genus Solen; species Solen grandis. The sequence continues at coordinate 62,446,161 of CM037784.1, read as the reverse complement.
CATGTAATGTAGAAAACGGGTCTAATGCAGAGTACTGTACTGGTCAAGACATCCTTTTAAAAATATTATTGTTAACAGTTTCCTTATTTTTCATTAATAGAATTGAATCAAATGTACATATATATGTGTACATTCATGTGCAAACACACATATATATTCATAAATATCTACATACCAATATACATACACACACATACACCTGCAAATACTTCCCAATATTTGGCTCTATATCTCAGGACAAACACCATGGTAGACAAGAAAATAAACATAGAGTTAAATCAAGACCAAGATGTAGCAGTTTTGACCAAAATAATATAAAAAAACATTGACACTTGATATTATATAGCCTTCTTGTCAAATGCGGATAATATACCAACCAATTTGTGTTTGCGACTGTTTTATTTAGTTATATCTGGTAAAATGAAAGCATCGAGTGAGTACAAAATGGTGTAGTAAAAAAGTAACCAGTATTTAATATGAGTAGTTCATTCAATTGTCGGCCTGTTCAGTATTCAACCATATGAAATGATCGATCCTCTGACATCTTTACCAAACATTGCACTGGTACATGTACACCTAAATTAACAAAGCAAAACACTCGAAATTTGGAAGTAAATAGGCAACCGTACTCGTACACATGCCACACATGAATCGTGGTAATGACGCATAAAGAAATTGAATGGGATGAGTTGGGCATTGCTGGCAACACCCTTCTTTTAATTGGTGCCCTAACGGACCAAAATGAATTCATACAATATGCATGTAAACATAAACCAACACGTAATTTAATAAACGTTTACATTTCTGTAGATGGTTTATTAAAAATTAGAGCTTTATTGTCCGGCTATACAAACTTGATTTCAGTATGAAACTTGCGCATCTATTTAAATGACATACATTTTATTTAATCGTGCATGTGAACTAGATGTATATTATCGCTGACTCTATCATAAATATATTAAATTTAAACATCTGGAATATCATCTTCACTGATCTTTGTATTCCTAGATGGTCACATGTCAAAATGCGCAACTTAAATATCCCAGTGTTGTTTAATGTTTATTCGTATGGTCTACGAACTCATCATTGTTACGTTATAAACTCAAATATCAGATAAGTGTTTACAAATTTAGCTTTTGTGTTGTTCTTTTTATTACCCTTGCTTGGTCCATGCTACAGCAAATGTAAATAGTCAAACGTTAAAAAGGAATAAATTGTAACTCTATTTTTTTACTAAAAAGTAAATGTTAAAAAAACTGTCATAAAAGAATTATTTGGTATATGTATATAGATAAGCAATTTCAATATAATGCAATCAAAATAATATAAACAGTTTCCAAAAGCATCTTTCATATTAATATGAAAAGCGCCCAATGGATAAAGGCACGCGTGGAACGGTTCTATCACTTGGGTTTGGTTCAAGATATGGTATCTCAAATGAACGGTATCAATAAAAACAATAATGGTTAAGTAAGATCATATAATATTTAAAAAGGCCTCTGTCTGCTACTCAATATGCGATTTAATTGTGAATTGTCCCAAAATCGTTTCGCCTTGAATAATAAAAATAGAAATTACTTATAAGAACAGTCTGCCTTTGTAGAAAGACCTATTGTGTTTGTACTGTTTTTTGTTGTTGTTTTTTTCGGCCGTTAGGCCATTTATTTTCACCCTGACTTCCTGTGAAACACACAGTAATGAAGAGGGGAAAAAAGGCTTTTAATTGGTTATTATATACTTTGCTAAATTTCCATTGGTCATTGTAAAATTAGTCAAAAGAAAAGAAAGGAATTGCGCCAACGAGTTTTTTTTTTTAATCTCTGTTTGTTTTTAAAGTTGAAGTTTTCTTCCCCTGCGAACGATTTGTCCCGAATAGTAAAGCACTGAACCGTCTAAAGGTTAACTGAAAGAGTAGAACACTACAAAATAGGAAACACATAGATTTCAGAATTGATTGTTCGACCCTGACAGATCCTATATTCAACAAAAACGTAACATCCGGTTTTGTTTTGTAACCCGCGAAACGAAGTCTAATGCGCAGATGTTTTAAAGCTGTAAGTGTCTACCAAGATTGTCTAAATTATTTGGATCCGTGGTATTTCAAAGAGTTGCACTGACACAGGAAATACACTTCTATTAAACCAACAAAAAATCTATTACATGTTAAACCATTCAGACACTAATCATCAAGTTACCACGGCCGAGTAAGATATTTCTTGTTTATTATTAGGGCTTTCTGTCACGTCAGAAAGACCTATTGGGTTTTTAGCTCACCTGAGCATAGCTCAGGGTGAGCTTTTGGGATACTTGATTGTCCGTCGGCCGTCGTCCGTCAACAATTTGATGTTTACACACTAGAGGCCACAATTTTGATCCAATCTTCCTCAAACTTGGTCAGAATATTTGTCTTGATGATATCTTGAACCCTTTCGAAAATGGGTCAGGTTGGATCAAAAAGTAGGTCAGTAGGTTAAATCTTAGAAAAATCTTGTTTACACACTAGAGGCCACAATTTTGATCCAATCTTCCTCAAACTTGGTCAGAATTTTTGTCTTGATGATATCTTGAACCCTTTCGAAAATGGGTCAGGTTGGATCAAAAAGTAGGCCAGTAGGTCAAATCTTAGAAAAATCTTGTTTATACACTAGAGGCCACAATTTTAATCCAATCTTCCTCAAACTTGGTCAGAATGTTTGTCTTGATGATATCTTGAACCCTTTCGAAAACTGTGTCAGGTTGGATCAAAAAGTAGGTCAGTAGGTCAAATCTTAGAAAAATCTTGTTTACACACTAGAGGCCACAATTTTGATCCAATCTTCCTCAAACTTGATCAGAATGTTTGTCTTAATGATATCTTGAACCAGTTTGAAAATGGGTGGGGCTGGATAGAAATGTAGGTCAGTAGGTCAAATCTTAGAAAAATCTTGTTTATACTCTGAGGGCAACATTTTTGGTCCAATCATCCTCAAACTTTGGCAGAATGTTTGTCATGATGATATCTTTTGTGGATGGGGTCAGAAAATTCCTGAACATTGTTTCACCTCATCATCTTAATTCTAAAGCAATCTGTTTTGTACAGGCAATGAATGATACTTTTCTCAGGTGAGCGATCTAGGGCCATCTTGGCCCTCTTGTTTATGTTTTAGGATTTTCAACTTATAGCAAAAAGTCCTTTCAGGTTTGTACTGTCTTTATTTTTATGTATTATTAGGAGGGCTTTCTGCTTTTGCATGTTTTTTTGTTTTGTTTTGTTTTTTTGGTGTATGTGCTCAGGATGAGCTTTTGTGGCCGCCTTTTGTCCGTCGTCCATAGTCAACAACTCCTTGTGAACACTCTAGAAGCTACAGTTTTGGCCAAATCTTCATGAAAATTGGTCAGGATGTTTTTCTACATGATATCTCGGATGAGTTCAAAATTGGGTCCTGTAGGGTCAAAAGCTATGTCAAATCTTAGAAAAACCTTATGAACACTCTAGAGCCCAAAGTTTTGGCCCAATTTTCATATAATTTGTAAGAATGTTTGTCTACATGATATCTTGATGAGCTCGAAATTGGGTCATGTGGGGTCAAAATCTAGGTAATCAGCTGATTTTTTTTATTTTTGGTCCAATCTTCATGAAATTTGGCCAGGATGTTTGTCTTATTGATATGTCGGATGCGTTTGAAATTGGGTCATGTTAGGTCAAAAACTAGGTCATTAATACCCCTATCTCACCATCGCAGGATCGCTCGCGGAGACTCGCGGTATGAGCAGACGCGGTGCACCGCAAGTTTTGTTGACATTGCATGACGTAACACATTTTTCACGGTGTCTACACGGTGTATGTACGGAGTACTACGGTGCATGGCGGTGTGACTACGGAGTGTGGCGGATCGCTGCGGTTTGATGCGGACTGGCTGGAATTTCCTCAATAGCTGCGCATAGCCACGGTGTCACTGCGGAAGGGGCGGTGTGATTACGGAAAGTGGCGGTGTGACTACGGAATGTCACGGTGGACTCCGTCCTGGCACCGTATACTCCGTGGTGGCTCCGCTGGCACCGTCGACTCCGTAGTGGCACCGTACACACACCGCCAGTAGCTCCGTAATCAACGTACTGCAACCGTGTAGACACCGTAGTGGTACCGTGTACCGAACGCCAGCAACGCAGGAGCAAATGAGTACGGATCGCTGCGGAGTCAGTACGGAGCGTACGGTGCCACTACGGAGCGTACGGTGCCTACACGGTGTTCACAGTGTCTGTACGGTTCAAAAATTGAACAAGTTTGCTAATTTCGCAGCTTCTCGCGGTGCGTAAGGTTTGTGGCGGATGGTGGCGGAGCGTCGGCGGTGTCTACACGGTCCCCAGCCGTTCGCTGCGGTTCTCACACCGCAAGTCTCCGGGAGCGATCCTGCGATGGTGAGATAGGGGTATTAGCCAAATCTTATAAAATCTTAGAAAAAAACTTGTGAAGACACTAGAGGCCGCAGTTTTGACCCATTCTTCATGACAACTGGCCAGGATGTTTGTCTACAAAAATTCTCGGATAAATTTGAAGATGGGTCACATAGGGTCAAAAAGTAGGTCACCTGGGTAAATTATAAAACCTTATTTTTTTTTAAATCCCAGATGAGTGCAAATTTAGGTAGAATCAAATCTAGGTCACTTAATCAAATGTTAGAAAAATATATTTCAAACACTTTAGATGACACATTTTTTTGTAAATTAATGTCAAAGATTGACCCAAGATTCATAAAGTTATAGGGAGAAAACAAAACGTTATGAAATATTTTGCTGATTTTTGCCGTTTTCTCAAGGTTTAACCGCCCATATCTAAAACGTAGTTAAAGATACATCCATATATTTAGCATGTGAAATGTGGGGAATTCAAAGACTTTTCCAGCGGTACCTAGCTTTTTTTAAACTGGACTTACTATAAGGAAGTTACATGAAAAATAAGAATTAATTCAAACCGTTCCTTTTGCACTTCTGCAGGTTGTCCCAGTTATTTTTTTTTCTTAGAAATTTTTTTTTGAACATAACTTAAAGAACATTATTTATGATTTAATGACACATGAAGCAAGTGAAATGTTGGAAATCTTAAGACGTTTCTAACGGTATCTAGCTATTTGAAATCGGACATCATATAAGGAAGTTTCATAAAAAATGAGCAATAATTAAAACCATTTTTCATGCATTTCTGCAGTTGTTCCTAATCATTTGATTTCCTTTTCTGTTTTTTAATAAAAAAATCTATTAATGTTTGAAAATAATTTTAGACCATCAGTTTTAGCTTGATGCAATGCTGTTCTAATGGTATGCAGAATTTAATGATCGGATCATGAATTACAAAGTTATTGGTCGAAAAGTAGCAACTGACATGAACATCTATTTGCCGATTCTTTTCGTTTTCTTGAGGTTTAACCATCTGTATCTCAAAAAGCCGTTACAGCTAGTTTTTAATGGTCATAAAAATATGATTCAGTATTACAAAGACTTCCATATGAGTTAGAAGCATGACAATTGGACAGCACATGTGTCCAGAGGTCTTCTTTGAATTCTGTGACGTCTGACGTTGTATACCATCATTTGACGTTACACCGTAATAAGCAATTTTGCATTTTGATTAAAAAGTTATTAAGCCCTACAGGCTTTATTTTTGATCGAATTGCATAAAATTCTCAAAGAAGGTACATCATAGCATCTCATTGTGCAAAGTAATTTCCGTTTCCGGAAAATCGCAAAAGTCAAGGCCATATGTCAATTATCTTTTTTTTCCTCGGCCTTAAATATATATAAAATGATAAACATTCTATTGAGGCACGATAGGCATTATTTGTAGTGCCATGAAAGGCCTTTCAGGTGATATTTAGATTTTGAAAATCGGAGTTAAATCAGTTGATTTATGGCAGAAAAATCAGTATTTTGTTATGCCAAGTGCATTCAACTGCATATATCTCGAAAATTATTGATCTTGTAAATTTGGATATGAACATACTTTGTAGAAAGGTCTCAGGCCTTCTATTGGTGTTTCGATTTTAAAGATTGGTCTAAAATTCATTAAGTTATAGGGAGAAAACGAAACGACATGAACAGTTTTCTGTCATTTGCTCGAGATTTAACCGTCTTTATCTAAAAAGCGGTTTAAGATACGTCAACATATAAACCATGTTAAATGTTGGAAATTTAAAGAAATTTCTAACGGCACCAAACTTTAAAAAAAAAACGGACACCATATAAGAAAGTAACATGAAAAATAATAACTAATTTAAACCGTTCTTTTAAGCACCTCTGCAGTTGGTCCCAATCATTCAATTGCTTTTTTCTAAGAAACTATTAATTTAAAAAAAAATAAGTTTGATAACATTTTTTTCATTTTAATCATAGAATCATTAATTATAAAGATATATGTCGAGAAGAAGTATTGACCTGAACATCTTTTTGCCGATTTTTTTCCATTTTTGGAGGAATAACTTGCAATATCTCAAAAGCCGTTATAGATAGGTTTAAACACGAAGCAAGTGAAATGTTGGACATTTGAAAACCTTTCTAATGGTACGTAGGGTCTTGTAATAGGATATCATATGAGAAGGTTACATCGAAAATAAGAATTTCTGAAATAAAAAATACAACGTTTTCCTAGTGCTTCTGCAGATGATCTCACATTTATATTATTCAAAATTTTGTTTCTGTTATATGAAAGGTATAATGTTATGCTGTTATGTACTATAATGCTTTGTGCTCCTTTAAATTCAGCAAGAAAATTCAATGAAAATAATTGCTTATTACGGTGTGACGTCAAATGACGCCATAAGGCGCACCTTCGTCCATCACACTTTAATTGGAACATAACTCTAAAACTGCTTAAGTTATAAACCTAAAACTTCATAAGTGGTTACATCTCATTGCGTAGACGTGCAGTGCATAGAAACTTTAACTCTGAACTTCATATTTTGACTTTTCCCCCGTTGCTATTTATTTTTTGTTAGGCCTTATTCTTATAGGAATTAATGTTAAACTGTATACTGTATATGAGGTTACATCTCACTGAGTAGTAGTTCAGTGCATGGGAAATGTAACTCTTTAAGTCGTATTTTTTAGTTATTCTCCTTTCTATTTTTTCTAAATAATTTTTGTTTGGCCCATAAAAGCATTTGAGCCTCAGAGGTGCATTGATGTCATAAAGGAGTAATACAGTGAATAAGAACCTGAACTCTGCAGTTGGTAATTTTTGAGTTATTGTCCTTTGTAAATTTGTCTTCCTTAATTTTACGAAGATTTTAAGAGATTGCTTTGTAGATTTTATGAAGACTGAATTTGCATTATTCGCCGGGGGATACAAATTCGACTTTTTTTCACCAAAAGCTCGTGCAAGTCTTTGCAATGATGACATAATATCATGCTATTGCCAGTAAATAATAACAAAAGGATCTTATAATTGTATTCAGTAATATGTATATATCTGATTTTTTTTTCCAGACTTTCCCCCATAACATACATTTTTTAACTTTATTTTCAAACAGCATTTTACAACGTTTTTCCCCATTATTAGGTATGTCGTTCAATGTGACTCTGGTTGATGGCCTGCTACAGATTAGCATCAGTGTTCTGAATGAATACATGTCAGAAACAAAAGGATTACTAGGCAACTTCAATGGGGATGATACGGATGACTTAATCCGAAGGGATTTGGATGCCCCCCTCTCCAACAGTATCAACGAAAGCCAAATATTCCGTCACTTTGGGCAGACATGTGGGTGAAATCTTCTTTTGCTTTGCCTGTTTGCCTTCAAAATAAAACCCACTACTACAATATATTATTGTGGTATGTTTATCAGGAAAGGATTTCAATATTATAAAAATCATATAAATATATTATATGTATAATATTTACAAATATCAATAATTTGATTATATATTTCTACAGCGGCAAGTCTGTGATTGTGATTGCTGTCTAAAATAATTTCCTAAGCCATATAAAACAGCGAAGTTCTAGGCTTTATTAAGTTCTTTCAAAGTAAAATTTTTTCCCTTCAAATTCAAATTAATTTAAAAGATCCAATATGACACGAAGTCTGCAGTCATGTATTGTCATGCACCTTTTTTCTACATATTTATTTATAAACAGGGATGACCACCGCTAAGGAATCTATATTTAAGTACCTCCCCGGGAAAAGTCACGCCGACTATAACTTCCCGGATTTTGTACCCAAGTTCCTTGAGGATGCCGACCCAGCAGTGGTTGCCAAAGCAACCGATACCTGCGGTGAAACAAATACACAGTGTATTTTTGATCTCGTATTTACTGGAAACCAAGAGCTTGCAAAGAACACGGGGTATTTTGAGAATAAAGGCGAGATGGATACAAAACAAACATGTAAGTTTATAAGAGAAGATAAAAGTGTAGCTTCATTCACATATGAGGTTCACAAATCGAAGATTCACTTGTAAATCTTAGTTAGTTTTCGTTATAAGATGTGCATTTATTACAGTACAAAATGTCAATCATATTGCATCAAAACTCTAAAAATTAGAAATTGAACATCTATATTCATTTGCATCTGAGACGTGCGTATTGCAAAAACACTACTTATTACGTTAACAGCCTGACATGCTTATATCTACTTTCAGCCAATGTCATCCCAAGAGTTAGTGTTATAGACGGATTGTTGAATCGGGATGGTCTCTATGTCTTACGTAGTCAAGAGGATACCGTAAACACGTTTTCGCTTAACGCCACTGACGATGGTGACGTTACATACGTTCTGACGGACAGCAATTCCAGTGCTGTCGTAGGCCAACAGCAACCGGATGGGAAAGTTGAAGTCAGTGTGAACTCAACGTCTTCTAACCCGGAAAGATTGGGGTTGGTTACAGTATTTTTGCAAATGAGTATCTAGCTAAAGTTCAACATCCTTATGTTTTCTGAACTCTAATCATGATTTTTTTTTATTTTATTTTTATATAGTGGTTCCGAAATTTATCAAGATGATAATATTTTTGTTTTTTACAGAAAGGATAAAGGTTAATCAAAATATAAATACATATTCATTTATTTAAAATCATTTATGAATATACCCGAATTGAAACAAGTATGTATCTATAATTTAAAAATTATATTTGATATACTTAAAGGAATTGCATGCAGAAATGTAGTTACTTAATGAGAATTGTATTCTTTACAGGGTATATGTGGTTGACGACAAAGGTATAGCTAGTCCGTCCATTGACGTTGTTATAGTGCACTGCATGGGGTGTAGTTCTCACGGCACATGTGACTACAACGTGACCAGGGGAGACCCTCGAGCCACGGATTACTTTAAATACGCCACCTGTCTATGTGAACCGTACTGGGAAGGTAAAAATTACGCAGAATTTAAATGTTACAAAATACACGAATGCGTGGAATGAAAATACCCTCTTAGAATAGGTAAAAGGGGGGCATATCTATTCCTGCAAAATCTGAACAGAGGTCCACAACTCTGATATATGTAAGGTACGTATGCGATGATGTGAATTCGAGATAACGTGAAATTTGTAAAACTGCTCATATTAATGTTAAATATACTTAGTTTTCTTATCAATTCATTGCCGATTAAACCAAGTATGTTCCTCATTAGATCGCTTATCTCTAAAGTGTATTTCTTTAAAGCGTCTGTAAGATGTTAACCGTCTTAGCGAGATCTCGTTCAAATCCCGTTCACCTGTTGTTGTTGTTGTTGTTGTTGTTTCGTCACGAAGAAGAAATGTTACTAAGGACAGTTTCATATGTCTGTTGAATATGTCTTTGGTTGGTGTCAGTATCCCAGAGGTCAAGAAATCATATGATTAACTTCAACAAAAAATTACTTCAACAATGTTTTGTTATTTTGCTTGTATCTCAAAGGCAAATGCCACAAATACTATAAAATTAAATATCCAATGTTAGCCATACCTTTTTAAATTATTCATGAATAACGTTATCTATTTGTATTTCCTCAATAATAAAAGATATGACTTGTTTAATCTGGATACATTTATGGCCAATCTGTCACATTATTTATAAAACAATTCGTTATCGTAAAAGCCTATGATGGAAAACTGATAGTTTTTAAAGATCTCGATTTCATCATCAGGTGATGATTGTGAAAAAGATTTCGACGCATGTGACCCAAGCCCCTGCGCGTTTACCAGAAACTGCACAGATACAAAAGCCGAGGACCACGCCGCTAACCCCAACCTGCCGGCCTTCCAATGTGGTCCCTGTCCCCCGGGGTACTATGCGAATGGTTCAAAGTGCCTCGGTATGTATTAATTAATTTTTGATGTAATAGATAGATAGATAGATAGATAGATAGATAGATTATTTAGTTAAACTTCTTACATTTTTTCGTCATTATATATACGGGTATATATATATATATATATATATATATATATATATATATATTTTTAAATAATGCAATAAATTTATAATTTCCCAAAAAATTTTAATTAAATCAGGAGAATCTCCTAGCCATATATAGACAAAACAGATATACACATCATCATTATTACCGAAAAAGTTTTTATCAACCTTTAGCCAAATAAAGGTATCGTGATGATTTCTAAATACAAGATTTAACAAATACCACGCGACCTCCGCTGTTTCGCTTAGCACGCTTGTGTTTAAATTTCCTATAAAAATTCCAAGAATGATAACCATATAACTTAATTTCACTTTGCTTATCAGTCCATGATTCGGAAAGAAAAACTATATCATTTTTAATTAAAATTTGAAAGAAATCTTTATCAGACTGTTTAGTCGTGAAAGACCATTACAGTTCTAGGCTAAGATCTTTAACTCACCCGCTTCGTCTCTCTAGTCCATCTTGAACGGTTTACCGTCGATGTACAGGGTATCGTAACTTATCCATGCCCTACGACCCTCGCGCTAAACATCCTTCGTCTTTGGTAGTAGCTTCTTTCTCCTTGGAAATTGTTCGTGTAGATAATATTCAATGCCTTCGGGCTTGAATCTCTGTCTGCGGATCATTTCCCTGTCTGTAAACTGATTGAATTTACAATTTTGAGTTTCATTCCCAAAGAAAATAAGCCGATCTTGTGTACTCTTTCAAGCGTCAGGTTGGTGACGACGTCTGTAGCTTGTCTACCGTAAACTGACGAACCTTGTTCTCTGTCCTTTCGTTCTTTTCTTGCCGCGTATCTGGAATATTCCTGAAGATGATGTTTCTCATACCCTGAGACTGTAAATGGATAACCGATTCTTTCAACTTTGCGTTATCTGCTTCCATTTGACTTAATTTGTCTTGTGCAAGACCAAGTTCAAAATCAATATTTTCCTGCCTGACTTCTAGTGTTGCACACTTATCTGAAAAATGTTTGTTTATAGGGTCCATATGCAGCCACATTTTTTTTCATGTCCTTGTCAAAATTATCAACTAGAGTTTCTAGTGTTGAAAACTTCTTGTCCATATCAGATAGTCCCATAGCCATACTATTGAGAATTGCATCTATCTTTGTTAGACATGACATAATATCACTGCTAGTCGGTGACAATACTTGACGGGCTTCCGCACACATTTTGCATCTTACAAAACACACATTTGTATTGGGTTCGGTCATTGTTTTGACATGGGGATGATAGCATCTGTATGTGTTAAATCAACGATATTTCTACAATGGTTATTTGAGGTGCTCAGAGAATCAAAAACATATGGATAAGATGCACAATGTTCTGGCTGAGTGACTGTTTCGAATAGTACAGAATAAGTTTCATTTAGCGCCTCACTGACACTTACATGTTAATCCACCCCCTCCGTTGACCATCCATGTTTTGGCGCCTAAGCACGATCCGTCAGTTCATTGCAACTGCTAATCCTTCTTTTAACTCCTTTTTTGCTTCTTCCTACGACCCATCCAAATGAATATGTCAACCTAAATGTTAGTATACCATTAATTCGTTGTCACAACCACTTTTGAAACAAAAATCCTTTGCTTTACAAAACAGAAAACACAGCTTTCGTTCACACATGTCACGTGATAAAGTAATAGTTATAATGAAAAAGTCGGACTGTGTGCCTAACTTGATAGCAACATATTTTTATTAAACTGTAATAAAATATTTTACTAAACATACTAAATTCAATATTTAAGATTTTCAGACAAAGAAATCTATATAAATTTGCCATGATTTGTTTGTTTACAGGGTTAAATGTTTCAATCATTTGTAGACGTCTACTTGAGACAGATATAGTGCTGCCACACTGCAGTATCACGTCGTAGACATGTGGCATGATACCACACCCAGTCACATTATCCTGACACCGGGTTCGACCAGTCCTAGAACTATCCTAACATGCTGAACAAGTAAACGATACCAGAACGAGTTTAAACTACTTTGGTACGTCGTAGCCGTGGGTAGAACCCACGACATTTCGATTCCGGGCGGAAGCTTTAACCACTCGACCACAGGGACTGGTAAAATTAGTAATGTACCTAGTAAACCAGGATTAGCTGAATATGTTTCTACCTTATATTAAAATCTATATATTACTTGACGCTAAGTATTGATGGTGAAATACGAATCTGGCCGAGTATACTTTTTCAGTTTTAATTAATGTGCGTTTCTAAATTAAATTTAAATTTCAGATATAGATGAATGTACCCTAAATACACACAAATGCAGTGCTATATGTACAAACAAGGAGGGTAGTTATCAGTGCTCGTGTACGGAGGGTTCCCGAATAGACGAGGATGGCATCACGTGCATCGGTCAGTGATCAGTTAAAAACTAAAAACACGCGTTGTACTTCTGCACGTGGTCTTCCGATATATTTAATTTTGTTGTTCTATACACGTTTGTTTTTATTTTTTTTTTTTTTTTTCAAAAAGCACATTCTTCTACGATTTCACAATCTGTTATATTTTAACACGCCAAGTATTGCATTGCATTCTTCATAATCCTGACCTAGACAGCCGATCTATTTTAATCTTCAGTTTTCGAGTTAAAAATATACTCTTTAGCTAATCCTGCAAGTGAAAAACGAAAAGAAAAATGATATACTTGTTAAAAAGCTGGAAATACCCGTTCTCCTAGAATGCAGCGTGTTTATGTTATCGGTTTAAAATCTACACATTTTCATTAATTCTTTTTCATATTTTACGTCTTGATTTTTTTGTATAACGTCCTTCGTCTTTTGATGTGAGTGTTTTAATTTGAGTGTCTGCCGAATTATTAGAACAATTACGCAAATATTTCATTTTATTACATGATGATCTTGCATCAGTTATTACCAGATCTTTCCGTGTACCCAGATAAAATATATGTAAACCTCTTTTACTTCAACCATCTTCCTCCTTTTTCTTATCACCATCATCTTTGTCTTAAATCATCATCGTCATCATCATCATTTGTTCCCCATCCCCGTCATCATCATCGTCTTCTTTTTCTTCTTTATTATTATCATCATCTTCTTCTCCTTCTTCTTTCATTTCCCCCCATCTTCCTTCTCCTCTTCTTCTTCTATAAAAATAATACAATCATAATTTTCATTATTGTATTTATTGTTTTATTATTTTCATCATTATCATTATTTTAGATATAAATGAATGTGACGAAGCCCTGAACAATTGCACACATATCTGTACGAATACATTGGATGGTTACAACTGCTCCTGTCACAATGGCTTCAGTCCAAATGCAGATGGAGCAACCTGTAAAGGTACATATACCTATTTTGACCTTGATCACAAACTACTATGTCTTCATTATCTCAGCCAATGCAGTAAAGTATAGTGATTTATATTTTCTGTTCGTGTTTTATTAATGCATAAATACTGAATGTGGCATTACATCATCACCAATTCGTTTCCAAAAGTGCTTTAAATGCCCATTATTCTTCCAAATGAAATATATATTATTCGAACAGACAAAAAAAATGTGTGTTACAGATTTGTAAAAGAGATGCAATATAAACATAATCATTCATAACAACATTAATACAATGCATAAATAAAAAAGAATATTTTACTTACTATAGAATCATTTAATTGTTTACAAAATACCTAATTAACATATTCCGTATCTGATTACTGACCGTCTTCGGGAATACACGCCAACGCATAATGTAAAAATATTTTATTTTTAAATAATTCTTGTTAAAAAAATTTTTTTTTTTTTTTATCATCCAAATGCGTTTATCTGTTATTTTATACAGTTTTTTAATTATTAGCATTTGTTTAACCTTTTTTTTTTTTCATGAAAATTTATAATTTTATCACTTTGAAATATAACTGGCCTTTAAAACAATAGTCATATGACAGCAAATTTAAACGTTTATATTGAATAATCATTAAAATTTAGGAAGAGTGAATATTTAATATAATGTTGATGATATGCTGTTGGTGATCCTTTGCAGCTAATCTGTTTGCTACATATAATTTTCATTTCCTTCACTGAGCTTAAAGAAATATGAAAATAAAAATATTTTGTCGTCGTAATTTGTGGATTTTTCCGGATAATATGTCGTCCCTAATACTTTTATTTATCCTCTAAATTGGTGAACATATGGTATCAAATGCCTGATATCAAAAATATATAAACGGATATTTGTAACTGAGTTGCATCTTGTACTAAAAAGAAGTAAACGTTTTTTGTGGAATTCCAGGATGAATATATTTCTAATCAGTATATGTTTGACACAGAATAAAAGTGTTCATTATACATCCCTCCCCCTTGTGATATGGAGTCTAACCAAGTATAAAATATCACGTCGCGTCGTGTCACCACGTATTGTCAGAATCAGGAACGCTGATACATAACATAGCATACTTTGAACAGCGCCAGATCAGATTCAGAGATGTAAACAAGGACGAATCGGTGTTGAGGGGTATCAGTCACTTCGCTTGTTAGCTTTATTTGTTTATTTATTCATTTTTAATTAATTAATTAAGTAATTAATTTTTGTGGATTTTTATATTTTCTGCTTGGTCCTAATACAAAATATATCTACTGCTCTGCCGGTATTGTACGGTTGCAAGATATTGTTCTAAGGCGTTCGCACGCAAAAGTTATCATCATGCAATAACCACCGTGTTCCTCACGCATTCACTTTAGTACTTATGTAGCTACTGCATATGAACACGGTGCCCACGCGAAATGAATAAAAGATCTCTTCCATGTCCCATTTATAGCCGACGTAGTACTGGGTCAGTCAGAGTTTTGTTAATGTTTTATTCAGACACACTTACACATAACTGCACCACCTCGAAGTGCGATGACGCCCATGGGTGCTGGAGAGATGACAGCAACAATGACACATGTGTCTGTTTAAATGGTTACGAGTTAAATTCGACCAACAGTTGCGTCAGTAAGTTTTTGTTTACTTTATCTGCCATTTATATCGTTGTGAGTTACACATATGTTTTCTTTGGGGATATGAGGCTCTAATTAACTTCTGAGACATAGCGGTTATTTCAATCATTATTCTAAAATAACCAGTTAAATCTACGTGTTCATACATTTTATTTAGACTAATCAGTATTTTAAATTAAAATGCTCTTATATATATATAATGAGTAACAAGAAATATTAAAATCCGTATATATGTATATATCTTTAATACAGACAAAATGTCCAGCAGAGTTTCGATTCACATTTAAAGATTTAAGATATATTTTGTGAAAAATTAAAAAAAATAAACAATCTATAGTTCTATCTATTTGTCTGTCTTTCTGTTTGTCGGTCTTTAAATCAAATAAACATGTCTTGCTTTCCAGATATTAACGAATGTGAGAGAAGTGTGTGTTCCCAGCTGTGCGAGGATTCCACCGGAAGTTTTTCCTGCAGTTGTCTCCCCGGATTTAAACTGGCTAGTGATAAAACAACTTGTATAGGTATCGAATTATCATTTATTTTTCATGCTCTGATCCATAACATAAAGTATTGTCTTCTGATGGATAATTTATACTAAATGGTGTGTGTGATTTAGATGATTTCTTAAGATTACAAATAATTATTTCCATATGATAATAATGTTCTATCTAAGCGTGAAACAGATAGGCAGAACGAAGATTCTCTTTATTTTGAGATTTGTCTACTGTATTTATATGTCCCAGTTATCTTTATATACTAGTACTGTAGGAAAAACATATATGAATCGAGATAAAAAATATAGGTACCTTGGTAAGGAAAGACACGCCTTTTCGTAAATATGATTCATAAATTTGATACAAATTTGTATAGAAATGAACAACAAAAATGTACCGTTACTAGCACTCCTATCGGTTTTACCGGTATTAGTATTTTGTTGTTATTTTTTCCGTTTCTTCGCTTTGCATTAACGTCGTTTTTTACCTTTGTCGACATGGGGCAGATTAAGTGCTGCCTCTCTGAGACACCAAGTCTTATACACGTGTTATGGTGCAACGCCCAATCACATTATCCTGACACTGCGCAAACCCGGACTGAAACTATATTAATGCTACAGTATCATTTTAACGACTGGTATGTAGCGGCTGTTGATCAAACCCAGGACTTCCCGGTTACGACACAGGCGTTTTAACAAACTACCGAGACAGACATATCATAAATGTATTCTAATTGTATATCAAATACTTGGATATTTGAATATTTTCCACCCAGAATGTGAGTTTCCATATTACGGCGACAACTGCGCCAGCACGTGCGAATGCGCGGACACGACTGTGCGGTGTGACAGTGTGCATGGCTGTGTATGCATCGAGGGCTGGAGCGGAACCAACTGTGACGTCGACTTCAACGAGTGCGAGGACCCGGATGTATGCGGTGATCCGTTACATACATGTGTAAATAATGTTGGGTCGTACAGTTGCACGTGCAAAACGGGATATGAGCTCGTGAATGACACGTGTACTGGTAAATATTGTATTTATTGTGCAATGATGTTAATTAACATCTCTCTCGTTCGATATCTGCAGAAATTATGCTTATATTTAGCAACACAATTCAAAATAGGAGTTTTGGTTGCAAGTAATTCTTCCAGGCAAGTTTTCAGATGCACAGTAGAATTACTGAACGCACAACAGCGTCTATTGCTACGACTCACAAAAAAGTAAAACAGAGATATGCTTACTACTTATTCGATGATTGGTTGTTAAATCTAATATTCCTTTTAATTGTCCCTTTTAAAGTAAAACTGATATAATCATTATTCCAGATATAAATGAATGCACCGATATCGCGCTGCATTCCTGCCAGCAAACCTGCACAAACAGTATAGGTAGTTACACGTGCAGCTGTACTCCGGGTTACGTCATTAATTCCACAGACATAACTCAGTGTGAAGGTAATCGTATATTATTTGCTGATTGATTTTAAAACTTTTTTTTCAGAAATAAACCCTTTTCAAGGCAAAAACACTAGATCTAGATCATTTCTGATTTTGCTCAGATAGTCTAAGACTTTAAAATCGAACCGCATATTACGGTCATAAAGAGGCATACCTTTAAACAACAGTTGTATGTATTTCTGGTCAGATGTTGACGAGTGCATGACGGGAATTTCTGGATGTGAACACATGTGTATCAACGCCGCTGGCTCCTTTTCGTGCGACTGTTTCGATGGATTTGTGCTGAACAACGATAGACGCACCTGTAAACAATGTAAATAATAAAGAATTTTATCATCCAGTCTTCCATTCACGTTTTCAAAGAAAAAAAAAACAAACAAAAAAACATTGTCCGTCAGTATCGGAAGTTTGTGGATTCGATACCAGGTCGCAACATTCCAAGGTCAATAATAAGGTATTTTTTTATCTCCCTTGTACCTGGCGCTCAGAATATAATTTAAGGTAGTTCCAGGACTGGTTGGTCCAGTGTCAGCAAAGTGTGATTGGGTCTTGTATCATGCCACATGTCCACGGCGTGATACTGCAGAGTGGCAACATTATATATTTGTCTCATGTACATACAAATCTAAATGGCTGAAGTACTGTCGATAAGACATTAACCCCAAATAAACTTTTATTTTCTTCCCCTTTTACCAAATTTAGGGTTCAAGATTTGATATCGTTTTCTGTTCTGCGTATTTTATTTTACTAACTTTGAATTTGGTGGTGCGTAGAGTAACGTTGTCATGGTTTCAAGTGTACGTGCAATATGTATATACAGACAGTATAACTATTAACCATCAGAGAGAAATAAAACATTCATATATAATGTTATTAATGTAACTATATAATAACATCTTTACATATTAAATATTTTTTTAATGTGCATGCCATAGTGGAAAATCCATGTGAGGCAACACCTGGGGTCAGTTGCTCAGATGTATGCCTCGTGGAGGACGGCAAACCACAGTGTACCTGTAAAGCTGGGTATACTCTAGGGGCAGACAATAACACGTGTGTAGGTAAGTATGTTTTCTTATACAGGTGCTTTCAATCCTGCCTTTTTTCAATATGCTTATTATACGCCCATCTTAAGTTGGGGCGTATTATGTGAACACTCACGGGGGCGAACATTTGTTGTCCGGGCTCTAACTTCAATACCGTTTGCCCAATCCTTTTCAAACTTTCCACACATTTGCATGGCCATAATATCTCGGATGAGTTCGATATCCAGCATTATCGCGTGAATAACTTAGAAGTTATGGCCCTTGACGTACACAAAATACTTGAAATTGTGATTGTCCGGGCTCTAACTTCAATACCGTTTGCCCAATCCTTTTCAAACTTTTCACACATGTGCATGGTCATAATATCGCGGATGAGTTCGATATCCAGCATTATCGCGTGAATGACTTAGAAGTTCTGGCCCTTGACGTACACAAAATACTTGAAATTGTGATTGTCTGGGCTCTAACTTCAATACCGTTAGACCAATCCTTTTCAAACTTTCAACATGATTGTTTTAATAAGTAACATTCATTAACTAATGGGATTTAGGAGACAATAGCTTGTTTCTCTGAGCTATTTCTGAGAGTCCCCATACTGTGATGGGCGTATTTTGTGGCAGTCATGACCCTTGTTTTCTTTGCAAAAATACAACAACAAAAAAAACAACAAAACATTCCTTGATTAATTGCATATATAAGCCATTAATGCGTTCCTTTTTTCCAATGTAGATGAGTATTATTTTAAATTCATTTTAAGCAATTCTTGTAGTAAAGTTTAATTTAAACATATTTAATTACAATATTGAAATGGAGTCGGGAAAACGTTTCCAGTAACATTCCTTCCACCAAATTAGCAGTTTGGAATGTGTCCCTAATGTTCTTATCTATAAATAAGCACTCACTGATATATATGTTAAATTCGATTTATTTACATTGTCTGTATATAGACATTAACGAATGTGACCCGGAATTGACCTTGAATGACTGTTCCGACAAAGCCAGCTGTCTCAACACAGACGGAGGGTACGTCTGCTCCTGTTCGACCGGCTACCGCCTAGAGAATGACCAGAGGACATGCCGCAGTAAGATTCTAATCAACCTGTTTTCAACAGGGTCGGGCGTTTACCAGGGGTCATTTATAAATGTCATGGTTTATAAATAAAGTACATGTACTATGGTATGACGTCACTGAAATTCAAATGAGTCATTGAACATGGTATATTTGAAAATATGTTAATTTTCAATTGGAATTTGCTCTTGCAATCTTAAATTATTGATGTACATGAAAACTATAAAATGTAAAATACAGTAGCCGTCTCATGGCGGATATTAAGACTTTAACTATAAGCAGAATAAATCCACGATTCTATTGACTTAACTGTAATAGAATGATTCATCAATCCACGATTCTATTGCCTTAACTGTAATAGAATGATGACTTAACTGTAATAGAATGATTCATCAATCCACGATTCTATTGACTTAACTGTAATAGAATGATTCATCAATCCACGATTCTATTGACTTAACTGTAATAGAATGATTCATCAATCCACGATTCTATTGACTTAACTGTAATAGAATGATTCATCAATCCACGATTCTATTGACTTAACTGTAATAGAATGATTCATCAATCCACGATTCTATTGACTTAACTGTAATAGAATGATTCATCAATCCACGATTCTATTGACTTAACTGTAATAGAATGATTCATCAATCCACGATTCTATTGCCTTAACTGTAATAGAATGATTCATCAATCCACGATTCTATTGACTTAACTGTAATAGAATGATTCATCAATCCACGATTCTATTGACTTAACTGTAATAGAATGATTCATCAATCCACGATTCTATTGACTTAACTGTAATAGAATGATTCATCAATCCACGATTCTTTTGACTTAACTGTAATAGAATGATTCATCAATCCACGATCCTATTGACTTAACTGTAATAGAATGATTCATCAATCCACGATTCTATTGACTTAACTGTAATAGAATGATTCATCAATCCACGATTCTATTGCCTTAACTGTAATAGAATGATTCATCAATCCACGATTCTATTGACTTAACTGTAATAGAATGATTCATCAATCCACGATTCTATTGACTTAACTGTAATAGAATGATACATCAATCCACGATTCTATTGACTTAACTGTAATAGAATGATACATCAATCCACGATTCTATTGACTTAACTGTAATAGAATGATTCATCAATCCACGATTCTATTGACTTAACTGTAATAGAATGATTCATCAATCCACGATTCTATTGACTTAACTGTAATAGAATGATTCATCAATCCACGATCCTATTGCCTTAACTGTAATAGAATGATTCATCAATCCACGATCCTGTTGACTTAACTGTAATAGAATGATTCATCAATCCACGATCCTATTGACTTAACTGTAATAGAATGATTCATCAATCCACGATTCTATTGACTTAACTGTAATAGAATGATTCATCAATCCACGATTCTATTGACTTAACTGTAATAGAATGATTCATCAATCCACGATCCTATTGACTTAACTGTAATAGAATGATTCATCAATCCACGATTCTATTGACTTAACTGTAATAGAATGATTCATCAATCCACGATTGTAATAGAATGATTCATCAATCCACGATTCTATTGCCTTAACTGTAATAGAATGATTCATCAATCCACGATTCTATTGCCTTAACTGTAATAGAATGATTCATCAATCCACGATTCTATTGACTTAACTGTAATAGAATGATTCATCAATCCACGATTCTATTGCCTTAACTGTAATAGAATGATTCATCAATCCACGATTCTATTGACTTAACTGTAATAGAATGATTCATCAATCCACGATTCTATTGACTTAACTGTAATAGAATGATTCATCAATCCACGATCTATTGACTTAACTGTAATAGAATGATTCATCAATCCACGATTCTCAATCCACGATTCTATTGACTTAACTGTAATAGAATGATTCATCAATCCACGATTCTATTGACTTAACTGTAATAGAATGATTCATCAATCAAACTTATAACTTGATTTTTAAAATAATTGTTTTATTTACTTCTAAATCTTATCAAAGATACTTCAAATAAGTTTTTGTAAATTTTTTTTTTATTTGTTTTAATAAATCATATCACAATAATAAGCTTTAAATTTTCGATTTCATTTTTTATATCATACTTGTGTTTCACACAAAAATATATACATATATATAAGTTTACGTTTAGAGAGTATTCAACGTAGATTGATTCTTTTCCAAATTCTCGCCTGATCTCTAGTCTGATGTTCATCCCACAAACTCTTAAGACCGAATGGGACCAGGCATTTATTTTATAATGCCCTAAAGTTGACGTAATATGCTCTAATAATATTTCAGGTTACTACAACAAGCCAAGGAGAGTTTCCTTCTTCATTCAACAGGGTTGGATAAAGATGTATCAAATGCACAAAAACTATACCCTTGATCGAAATCCAAAACTCTCATGCTATTTATCTAACAAATATGTTTTTGTTTCATACATACAGTGTGTGATAAAGCACACTTTGGAGACAACTGCGGCACTCCGTGTGAATGTGACCTTGGTGCCAGTAGCTGTGATCACGTGACCGGTTGTGTTTGTACTTCCGGTTGGATGGGTGCCAAATGTGACGTAGACAGGGACGAGTGTGGAGCTAGTAAATCCCCATGCACCAACAACAATACAGTGTGTGTTAACACATATGGATCGTACAGGTGTGATTGTGTTACTGGGTATGAACAAGACTCCTCCGGCACGTGTGTTGGTAAGTAAATAAATGTCACAGTGACAACTTTGAATACAGTTAAGTTTCTAGTTTATTTATGTGACGTTTCATGGTGTTCTTTCTGAAATAATTGACTTAAGCTTTGAATGGAAAATTACTAGATAAATAAAAGACGACGTTATACCTTAGAAAATGACATTTAAATGAAATTAAAAGACCGGTATCACTATGTTAAATGGTGCTGAAATGTCATACTAAAATTTGTCGAATTTGAACTAAGTGACCCAGAGCGCATCCACCTCTATTGACGGCTAGATACAAGTAAATCAGTCGTATTTTGAAACTATATTGTTGATGATATGATAATACAGCATGCCAAATCAATTGATGCGTCAGATGAGTCATTGTTTAAGACGTCAAATTAATATTTCTTATTAAAAACCCACTGTATTCATTTCAGATGTTAACGAATGCTCCAATGGAACCCACAACTGTAGCCAGTTATGTACAAACACTGATGGAAGTTTTGTCTGCAGCTGTAGAAATGGTTTCCTGAAAGTCGGATTTAGTGGTTGCGAGGGTAAGGAAGAAGAACGTCAAGTCCTTTTTAACATCTTCTTTCAAATTTCTGAGCATTTAAAACGAATGAAATTTATAAAACATCAACCAGTACAATTATACGAGATTCGCGAAAATAATATACTTGTATGTATGTATGTATGTATGTATGTTTGGTCAGCGTAAGGTTAACATGGCCTTGTTGACTGTTATGTAAGTCTGGCCTCGGTGGACACCTGGTCGCGTTTATTTCTGCCCGAGATATAGCCAAGTCGTTAGAATAGTTCAGTCCGATACAGCCCCATTGCTTGTACCCGGAGTACTGGGGGTAAGCTTTCCAAATACAAAAACCCATACGCATTTGCAATCAGTCATTATATAAAATGCTATAACCATTGTTTTGAAGGCTACGATGACATATTTGTTTATGATTATTTTCTAGATATTAATGAATGCCAGGGACAACATGAGTGCAGTCAGAATTGTTTCAACACACTTGGTAGCTATATATGTTCCTGCAACGAAGGCTTCAGACTGGAGCTCCTCAGCAGAAAAGATTGTTTACGTATGTTTATTAAATGTACACAGACACTTTCCTGACTTATCCCAGACATAGAAACTTAAAAATAAACAAATCGTATCTTAATTCTTTAATCAAGCCAACACATGTTTAAATTAAAAAAAGTTGATGGAAATCTAATTTTATCATAAATTAACAAAATTGTTGCGGGGTGACAATGAAAGTGTAAACAATGAAAAATCTCATTTAAAGACCAGCTCAGTATGAAGACCATTTCAGGTTAATTGTCCTTAAATTCTCTCAAATATAAATTGAAAATAAAACACTTTCTGGTCTTTCCTAACGGTGGTTTTATCCTTGAGGTAGATGTATATATTTTATTTTGAATCAAACTGCACGTAGGCCCTACATGTATTTCATTTTCAAATTGAGCTCATGTTTCTGCACATTGACCATTAATTTATCCATGTACTCATAAAAGTGAACTGGTTGTTACAATGCTCAAGTGCTTCTTCTTTTATTGTAAAAAAATGTAGACTTACATTTGCCTAAGAATATTTAGAAAAATCAGTTCTATGTAGAAAATACCTCTAAAAATCATTTAAATAAAACGATTCTTACGATGATGGTGGAATGATTGTTGTTTCTTGACAATCCAAATTTCTTATTTTTGTATATCGTAAAGCGAAACTATGTTTTGAAAATAAACTGTATGGGTTAGCATGTCTACAATTGCTTCTGACTTTCATCTTTTTGCATTTTCTGGTTTTGTGTTCTTTTTTTGTACATGTATTTCATTCTTGCTATTGAGTTAGTTTTGTACTGTGCATTGTTTGTATATTTATCTTATCTGAATAATGAAAAAGTTTCAACTACAAGTTCAGTAACTTAATTGAGCATCATCGTAAGATTCGTCTTTTGATTTCATTAGCTGAGGTTAATTGCACACGGGACTTTTGTCTGAACCATACAACTTGCACGTCATTATCGGGACTGGAGATATGCGCATGCCTGCCTGGTTATAGGTTCAAGCCTGGGACTAACAACACGTGTGAAGGTAATGCCGAGTAAAGTTATGGATATATTCAACTTGATACATTTAAAACCACTAGAATGCAAATTGATTTGTATAATATTCTATATTTCTTAGTAGAGTAGCATTTCTTAAACACTCTTATTATACCCCCAGATACGAAGTATATTGGGACTATATTGGGGTCACATCCGTCGGTTGGTTGGTCGACTGGTCCGTCTGAAGACGAAATCTGTCCGCCCTATTTCTCGGCTACCATTGGTCAGATTTTGATGAAAAATTACAAGACTGATTAGTACTAATCCTTGTTGCGCAAATTTTAGCATGTCATGATTCGCTTAATTTTAAATGAGTTATGGTCTTTCTTATATTTCCCAAGACTGCCTGACATGGTAACAATAATTGTGACAAAGCGGTATTTGGGTGTATTTATCATCTTTAATGTTAATTCTTGTATATGTCACATCGATTACGATTTTATTTCTCAATTCAATCTTGATGGCTCGTGGTCAATATTGTAAGAGAACATTGCAGTACCCAGTGAAAACCCACGAGTCTGATGGGGCGACCATTGTACTCTTGTAACGACATAACCAGGATTCGAAACTGCGATGTATAAGTGGAAATCGATGTATTATTTATATAAATTAATACGTATATACATATAACAATTTTCACAACACAGCTTGAAAAATCTATTGCATTAAATGTTATTTTGATTAATTTCAGACATTAATGAATGCTCAGAGAGACCCGGCATTTGCTCTCACAATTGTAGCAATACAAATGGAAGCTACACGTGTACGTGTGATCAACCAGGCTATTCTCTGGATACGGACGGTGCCACGTGCATAGGTATCCTTGATAACACATCTATATACTGATAATCCCTACCCTGCCGTTGTATTCAATCGAGTTAGGTTCCATTGATAATAGACAGTTTATCTATCAGTACCAAATAAAAGTGTGCACTTTTTTAATAATGACAATTTCAACATTTAGCGAACCTTTCAGTTTCAATTTTCTCATTATCTCGTGTGTATTTGTCATCGATCCTGTCACAAAATCTACCACTTGGGATGGACAGAGTTTGATCGTAAAATTATTTTTAGTGCATACACTATATTTTTGACTAAATAATTCTACGTAAAATACCTGGATATATTAGTGCATCGATTTAAACTCAAGTAAATTAAAACATGTTATAGTTCATTGTCTTAAACCAGTGAAGTAAAACATGTTATAGTTCATTGTCTTAAACCAGTGAAGTAAAACATGTTATAGTTCATTGTCTTAAACCAGTGAAGTAAAACATGTTATAGTTCATTGTCTTAAACCAGTAAAGTAAAACATGTTATAGTTCATTGTCTTAAACCAGTGAAGTAAAACATGTTATTGTTCATTGTCTTAAACCAGTGAAGTAAAACATGTTATTGTTCATTGTCTTAAACCAGTGAAGTAAAACATGTTATAGTTCATTGTCTTAAACCAGTGAAGTAAAACATGTTATAGTTCATTGTCTTAAACCAGTGAAGTAAAACATGTTATTGTTCATTATGTCTTAAACCAGTGAAGTAAAACATGTTATTGTTCATTATGTCTTAAACCAGTGAAGTAAAACATGTTATAGTTCATTATGTCTTAAACCAGTAAAGTAAAACATGTTATAGTTCATTGTCTTAAACCAGTAAAGTAAAACATGTTATAGTTCATTGTCTTAAACCAGTGAAGTAAAACATGTTATTGTTCATTATGTCTTAAACCAGTGAAGTAAAACATGTTATTGTTCATTATGTCTTAAACCAGTGAAGTAAAACATGTTATAGTTCATTATGTCTTAAACCAGTGAAGTAAAACATGTTATTGTTCATTATGTCTTAAACCAGTGAAGTAAAACATGTTATTGTTCATTATGTCTTAAACCAGTGAAGTAAAACATGTTATAGTTCATTATGTCTTAAACCAGTGAAGTAAAACATGTTATAGTTCATTATGTCTTAAACCAGTGAAGTAAAATTATGATCTTCATACAGTCTTCCTCACTTATATGAAATCAAACAAAACATGAAGAATAATTGTGAACAACTTCAGCCACAATTTGCATCACTAATAGATCTCAACATTTCATAGAAGGTTAGGTTGTTGATTTTTCTTTCGAAGAAAATTAAGTTGCTAAGCATAGGGAATAGTCCACGATTCTCTGATTTTTCTATAGTGCAAGCTTTATTTTTATACTTTAGGTGTATGCAACTTTCTTCCAATTATTTATCAAATGTTTAATTATGATACAGTTTAAAGACGTGATCACGTGTCAATTAAGGTATGTTATGATAGATACAGGGATGCTGAATATCGGGTTTTCAGCCTTTAATTTTGATCTAGGCACAGGTAGAGAAAACAATTAATTTAGTTAAAACATATCTATTTAACGTCAAGTGGGAAACAGTTCTAACTCTAACTTATACTTATCCCTCTCCTCTGTTCCTGAGTTCGACCAGTAATTTGCGCATGGGAAGATCCAAACTCCACGCAGTAATTATCTCCCCTTACAGTTGTAGATAACCACTGTCACCACAAGCAAAAAATTAACAGAATTAAGCTAATTTTCTTTTTCAAAAAAAAAATATTATTTTACTGTGAGTGTTATTTTCCTTAAGTATGTTTTCTTTAATAAACATCAAATATCACCTGGTGGTAAAAAAAATCATTTAAAAAATATTTTTGTTGTTGTGACAGCAGACGGAGACGCTATCTTGTTAGTTTACCATCATCACGTGATATTTGTGACGGCAGAGATTTTTTTGCTTGCAAGGGAGATCACCGTGAGTAGTTTGGGAAAGATCATGGCAGTTTATTTACCCCAAACGGGGATCGAACCCACACTATTCGGATCTGCAGTCGGGTACGTTACCTAAAGACCGCGGCGTCCTATAATTGGATGATACACTAGACCTATGGAAAGGTAATAATGTCTCTCGCATATTAAATTCTCAAGTAAATATCTAATATGTCTTTCATATGTGTCCGGCAGAGTGCCCAGCTGGTAAGTTCGGAAATGACTGCAGTGATAACTGCACGTGCCGACCTGAAAACACAGAGGCTTGTAACCACGTGAATGGCACGTGCAGCTGCCGGGACGGGTGGACAGGACTGAACTGTGATGAAGATATTAATGAGTGTAATATAACCGGGACTTGTACTGCAAACTCAACATGCAACAATACACTGGGATCATACACCTGCAACTGTCTAGACGGATTTTTCAAAACTGCCCAGGGAACATGCACCGGTAATGTATTTATGTATTTCTTTACTTTTTTTTTCATAAAAAATACGTATATATTTATGAATTTTCTAAAGAAACAAAATAAATGACATGATTGTTTTAAGATACGTAAATCTTTCTCAAACAAATTTCAATAATTACTCGCAGCATCATTTCATGTGTGTTCACCCAAATATGTATTTGCTTTACTTTTATTGCGGTTACATAAAACAGACGTGCAGAATTAAAAAAAATTTTTTTTAAAAATTGTATATACAACATGCAATAATCAATCTAATCTCAATTTGTCTTAAACAATATGTTAATACAGGAATAAATAATTGTGTTTGATAAGGTATATTGGGTATTTGTACAATTCTTCCGGATCCAATGCCTATCCACTGTGTTTGTTTACATTTTCTCTGACTTATATATAATTAATGATGCAGGACTCTTTTTTAAATGTTAACATTAACGATAACCAGTATAATCTTAATCTTTGAATGACAGTGGCATATTTCGACATAAATTACTCAGATATTTTTTCATAAAACCTATGCTTGATTTAAGACGTTAAATATAACGTTCAAATGTCTTCAGATCGACTATATTGATATTAACTATCAGATATTGCTCCAAAACTAAAACTGACTTCGAAATTTAATTGAACTATGTCGTCCCCTGATACAACTGTTAAATCTATAATACATGTTATGTTCATACCTAGAAATCCTGCAGTAAGAACGCGTTTTCTGTTTTACAGGATGTGGTGATACACACTGGGGAAAAGACTGTTTGGAGACCTGCTCTTGTCATGTTTCCAATACACGGTCGTGCGACAGTTTGACCGGAATGTGCACGTGTAAGGAAGGCTGGACAGGCCAGAATTGTACTGAAGATGTGAATGAATGCGACGATAACGCAACTATTTGCGACAATTCTGTGCAAATTTGCAATAATACCGACGGCTCGTTTAGATGTGACTGTCAGACAGGCTACATTTTGTTTGCCAATATGACGTGTATAGGTACGTTAACTTCCGGGTATCAATGTACGTATTCTCATGAATAAACCGTAGCATTTGTAATCACGTTCAACTCTACGTACAAACCACACAGAGTATTTTATGATCGGAAACTTTTTATAAGATTTTTCCCTTAGGATTAGATAAGTTAATTCTGTCCAATTGTTTTGCAGCACCAAAATCACCTGATTATGTTATGCAATGATCATACTATGACTTGTTTTTATAGACGTTGACGAATGTTTGGTTGGAAAAAACAGTTGTGATCAGGAATGTGTCAACATACCTGGTAATTTCACATGCACGTGCTCTCCTGGATTTTCGGGGTCCGGAAATAACTGCACAGGTACGGAGAAACTAAGTTGTCATCAGTTGCATATGCTAGTCCTATCAAATGTATCCACTAATAGTAGCACTTAACAAAAACATCGAGGGCATTTGTTGATGTTTTGTAAGATCGTAATTTTCTTTTGTGTTTTGTTAATCGGTTCACCAAAATCATGGACTACAATGTTCATCATCATCATCATCATCATCATCATCATCATCCACTTAATCATCCTTACTGTCACCAGTGTTGATGTTGTTATCGTTCTACCATAAAAAAAAACACTGTGGTTGTCATTAACATGTTGTTATGATTAATTATTGTCGGCAGCTTGTCCTGAAGAAAGCTGGGGAATCCAATGTAATCAGACGTGCAACTGTAACACCAACAACACGGTGACGTGTGATCCAGCACTTGGCTGTATCTGCAAGGACGGTTGGAAGGGACAGACATGTTCCGACGACACTGACGAGTGTATCGCCGGGTCACATCAGTGTCCAGCTAATTCTGATTGTGTCAATACAGAAGGGGGACATAACTGTGTTTGCCTCACAGGATATGAAAAGAAAGCTGATTTTTGTGTTGGTGAGTTTATTAGAAATCGTACGACTAAATGTTGAAATCTGCAACTGATTCCACAGTTTTTATATGATTTAAATGGAACTCAAGTGATAAGGTAATTGTGAACTGTAGATATACAAAGCATATTATTCATATCAGTGGGTTAAACTTAGACAAAAATACTCCACTTTCATTGTTAGTATAACACCATGATGCGTTGTTGTCCGTATGTGCTTTTGTGCAAAGGGGTTAAGAAATAGCAGAGTTAAAGGCTATTGAACCTTAAACGATCATTTTAATAAAATTTCAAATTGATTGGGACTTGAAAAGATTTCAATACAGTCTCAGATGTTGTGCACACAATATATTGATAAAGAATAATGGTTGAACATTCAGACATGTTTCAGAACTTTTGTTTCATTCTTAGTAAGTTTCTATGGTACACTTGAAGTACACTAGATAAAACATATGCTCAAACAAGATTACATTTGTATACAAAGACTATGATCCACAAATTATAAATAAAGCTACTTTTGTGATGCACAATAACTACTCACCAATTCGTATTTAGATATGTCAGCGATCAGTCCAATTTTGACGAAGGCTTGTGATTGTTTGCTCAATTACCATTTGTACAATGTTGTTAAATATTTCAGAGTGCACAGGCAACATGTACGGGGACACTTGCCGGGAACAGTGTGACTGTATACCTGGACATTCGGTTAGTACCTTACAAACGTGCAATCATACAACCGGGAATTGTCTATGTAATGAGTTCTGGACTGGTACACGTTGTGAGGAGGATGTTGATGAATGCGCAAAGGGGGCTACGGGAACACTTCGCTGTGCTGATAAACCAAACCAAGGTTGTCATAACACCGAGGGGGGTTATTTATGCTCGTGTTTAGTAGGATTTGAAAGAGACAGTGTTGGTGGTGACTGCATTAGGAGTAAGTATAATTTGGAGCATAATTTTTATCTTAATCATTGAAAAAAAATCAACCATTTCATTATATGCATATTCGAGGCAATTATGTTGTTGTTGTTTTTTTTTGCGAAATTATCGTAAAGAAAAAGAATCACGTTAACATATAAACTTTATATTACATTGTTTATTCAATACAGACTATATTCCTCATTCTTTCATAGAGTTTGGTTTATCTTATAAATACCACCTCTAAAGGTCAAACATATACATGTACGTTTTGATAACAGCTTGAACTTAAAGTAGTAATTTTCTTCACACCTCTTCCATCGTATTTTTATTCTCCTGCAGGTGTTTCTACTGGTAAATTGTTTTAATATTGTTTTTATTTAAGGTTAAGACTTTTAAAAACGACAAACCTTTGTGTTTCAGGTAATGCTACAACACCCCCCATTCAGCCAGCATGTAAGTCTAGAAAATAGAAACGTATCGTACTTAATATAATTTGTTTTAATGAATGCAGAGATATGTTTTCAAAATATTATACATTTGTGTATATTACATTGAGATAAGATTGTAGTATCAATTCCTTAGGAACCTTTGCCGATTTTTACATGATAATTATATTTTCTTTTTTTAGTTAAGTTTGCTGTAAAGGAAAAAATATGTTAGTTATGACGAAAATTACTGTGAAATGTAAATATATGATAGTTTTGAAGCTTATGTTGGTGGCAGAATTGGACTTGACTTGACTATTTGGATTTACCGTCGCTTCAACAGTATTTCAGTCATGTAGCGACGTCCAGCTAATTACAGGTGGAGGAAGACCCCAAATGCACGGAGCCATCCGGGTAGAACCACCGACCTACCGCAAGCCAGCTGGAAGGCTTCCTCACATGAAAATCCGAATGACATTGCCGGGAATCGAACCCACGCGGTGAGGGGCTGGGTGAGTGTTAAAGTCAGCGACTTTACCCTCTCGGCCACGGAGGCCCCCTAGGCAGAATTGGAAGAATTTGCCCTTAAAGCATTTAACCGATGGCATGAAGGTTAACAATACAAGGGCGTTGTGGTCCAGTGGTAACGTGAATAACTTCGAATCCGAAGTTTGTAGGTTCAGTCCCTGTTTTTGGCAAATCATGTTCATGGATTACCCAGGCGCCAAGTACTGGTCCAACCCAGGAAGATTGAGCAAACTGTATTGTTACCATAATTACATTAACGGATTTGCGCAATAATGTATTCGATAGTTACTATTCTACATTTAGCATTATCTTTTTTATTTGTTAAAAGCTGGAGAAAAAGTGGCGTTTATACAGATGAGGTTTAACCTGTCAAGTCAGCCAAACAGAAATCTGTCGGTGTCAGAAACATATAATTACTACGCACAAGAGATAGAACGAGTTGTAAGTAGTCTGATCTACGCGTATACTGCATGGAAAAAAAACAAAGAAAAAAAAACACACACAGCCCCTTCGAAATAGAATTCATTTTTATGCAAGAATTTTTCAGGAAGTGTCCTTAATCAAGGCTTAAGCTCATTATATGAACTATGGGATATTTCACTTTATAAACAAATTAAAAAGAATTATAGAAGCCACAAAATTCATAAAAGAAATCATGATATATGAAAAGAATAAGCAATGAATTTTAAAAATTAAAAAAATATTTTTTCTATGGATATGAAATTCATAAACCTCCTAATATTTTTCATTTATTAAATATTTTTCATTTATTTAATAAGACCAGGTCATTATTTTTTATTCAGCCTGAATACTTC
This sequence comes from Solen grandis, assembly GCA_021229015.1. Lineage (NCBI taxonomy): Eukaryota > Metazoa > Mollusca > Bivalvia > Adapedonta > Solenidae > Solen > Solen grandis. The sequence continues at coordinate 62,414,053 of CM037784.1, read as the reverse complement.
AATATTTTTACTTGTTTAGAGTAGTAGAGGAACATATAGAACATGAATTCCTTATTAAAATAATCAAGTCTACCTCATGGCACCTCATGTCATATAAGATCGGTTTTTATTAGCTAATCAGACAGTTTTACTGCAAATAGGCTGAATACCAATAATCGTAAAGTTTGATGTTTAATAAACATTAAAAATTGAAATCGGTTGAAAAGGATGGAAAATTTACCTTAAAATGAAAAATAAACATACAGGCCATTAATAGAATGTACCAATGAGGTTTGTAAAATCATAGTTTTCCCGTATTAAAAGTGAAATAAACATGGAACTTTAAGAATACATGGCTATATAGAAAATCATGCATCAGGACAAACTAGATTCCTGTTGATACAGTTACATATTAATTGCTATGGTATTGAGAATTTTTAATGGCCCTTGGTATTTGACCCCAGTGTAGTTAGCCCACTTGTTACGCACACATATCACACATAAGTCTGCTGTGAAAGTTTTAATATTGTTATGCATGTTCATTTGCACTTCATGCCTTCCGAATGAAAACTTCATGAAGTCTCGCCAGGAAGTAGTTTTGTACATTTCACGAATTATTCATGAAGTATGAATAAACATTTGCCCCTTGAAGTGATTGCTCATACGGGGAAACTTACTGGCAAGTGTATAGGAATCCCGTCCATATCCAGTTACTTTTTTTTTTTTCTAAACTAAATTATAAACAGAAAAGTAGGGAAATATTTATAAGAAATGTACTCTAATATAAGGCATGAATTCTTCATAAAGAGAGGCAGTTATAATGTTTTCATGAAGTTCTTTTTGAATATTTATTCATGATTTTTTTTCTAGGAAAAGTGAAAAGAAAACAGTGTGTGCAATTCAAAAACAAAAAGTATCGTGATTTATTGTAAAAAATGCGTTTTCGTGGTAATTTTATACATATCTAATTAATTTGTTGGTACATGTATTTTAAAGTTGAACTTATCGTTTACATTATAAAGACTGAGAAACGTTTTAACAATGTTTGCGGCTAGATTCTGTATATTCTGTTATAATTGAAAATTGATACTTAATCACTTGGCATGCGTTTATAAGACATCATAGTTCATAATGTAAATTTTATTGACTTTTATTTTTCAACATGTACGTGCTGATAAGTTGACGATATGACATGCATATTTTGGAAGACGGGAGATAGTTGGCTTGATCTCCTGCCAAGATATACCATGGGACTATTTTTGGTATCATGCCACGTGTGTACGACTAGGAATCGAATATGGGACATTATTATGTCTACCCAATGTAGAGGCCTCAAATTGCGTTAAATCCGGTCGTTGTAAACAGAGTGTTCAGATCCAAGCAAATATGTCTTTTTTCTTCAGCTCCTCAACGAATTTAAAACAAACATGTCAGAAAGAATCAAACGAATCCAAGTGAACTCTATACGGTAAGAAATTGTTTTAAAATTTTTAGTTATAGCAATTTTCTGTATTTGTCTTAAAATGGCGTTATATAGCAAATTGTCATTATAAAAAGTCAGTGATATATTTCCGTATTAAATGACAGCACGTTCAAATTAACATTATTAATAATGAATACTAACAGAAATACTGTAAGAAATCTGCGTTTATATCTGACAAAAAGGTTTGAATTGAGAAACAACAATCTACTATATCATGCATTTTAGGTCTTACGGTTATTAATATTGACAAAACAATGCAAATCTTATATCACTGTCACAAAAGTGTTTTCCGTATTGACCATGTTATCATATCTGCTTTTGATTTGCTTTATTTGATTTATACCATGCATGCATATACCATGAAGTATTTTTCCTCTTTAGATTGTAACTTTGAGTGACACACTCCATGAGTGTTATGGATAGACTGATGGTATCATTGCTATACTTGTACCCTGTTAGTTTTCCTGTACTTGGAGACAGTAGATTTGTGTGTAGTTATTATAGACTATCCATATTCCTTAATACATTCATCTCAATTTTATTCCCTATTTTGACATTTTCTTTGGACTCGAGTTTGATCATTCTTAATATTAGGTAATCACATAATCTTGTGTTTTAGATATCAGTGTAAAACGTACCTTCCTGCCATTTCTGTTTGGATCTTGTACATTTTTTTCTCTCTATCCACTTCATTTCCATGTATAACACTTACGACACCGATGATCACACTGTTATTATAGTTTACAGGAGAAAGCCATTTCCATGTTTTTTAATTTTATTTTTTTTGTAATATATTTTTCCTTTTTTTTTTAATTTTTACATATCTTTCTTTATTCAGGAACTGTCCCTTATTTTTCGTTTCGTTAGGTAAAGTAGTACGGAACTTGATAATATTGTTTTATTGTCTATACTGTTCGTGTTGAAATGTTTTGCTAATGTTGTATGTTTTTGTTTTTCTTTCTTATTCCCTCTCGTTCCTCAGCATATTATCTCCATTTCGTATCTTCCTCTTATTTTTTCATTTCCTTAAGGGAAGTAATACGGAATTGTTTCGTTATTGATATATATGAAATCATATAATATATACTTGTTTTGCGCATGTTGCATGATTGTATACTTTGTCATTGCGGCATGGGTTGGGGGATCTTCTGCCTTATAATGAATAAAAACTTCAAACTGCACTTGCCAGTTTGGGTCATGATTAAAAGCGAACCATGTGTTCGTATAATTGTTTTCCTTTTAATGTGTAAAAATAATTCTGAAATTCTAATAAGTTGAAAAATCCGAATACTATCTAACATAGCGTTACTAATTGTGACGTTAATACATAGGATGCTTGTCGGTGGTTATGTCATATAACATGGTCCAGGTATTTAAGCAGTCCTCTTAATATTTTATGTAAACTCATTTATCATATGACAGCTTAAACATTTGTTTCCGGTTTCGTATAAAAATCACATATTTTCTTATATTTAAGACGTGACATATAACTTTGAGACTGAATTACATCATTCCGCATCACGCGCGTGTATTCTTTATATATGCATATATATGCATAGTGTGTTGAACTTGAACAGCTGGATTAAATGTGTTTAATGCAATTAATTTTGATCAAAAGGATACATTATTTATTTGATGTTGAAAATGCATGAGAAAAATACACGTAAAATCGTTGTTTTCAGTTATTATGTGAAACTATTTTCTTGGTATTAGATAACAAATAGCATTTCGTTCACAGTCCGTCAATTGTTTTACTATCAGTATAGGTCATATGATAAAAAGAATCTGACATAAATTGTCATTTCATATCTTTTTACTAAACTCGTTCATGAAAATGTTATCATCCCCTCGCTTAATAACATTATCATGAACTCGTTTAGTAAGATGTTATATGAAATAAAGATTCATGTCAGGTCCTAATATATATATATATATATATATATCATAGTTTTGGGGTAGTTTTTGCCTATATATTGGACCAGGTACTATTTTTACTCGAAGTGTATTTCTCATACATGTTTGACAGCATTTTGACATGTAATTTATAAATTGCAAATTATGATAGAGTGTACTGAAAATGTTTTTTTAAATGTTATTAAAGTAGTTTGAATGCAGTCTTTCCAATTTTCTAATGCTATGTCGATAAGCTTAATCTCTAAAACGAACACGGTGACCCTTTATTTTTTATTTATATATCTTTTAGTTAGAGTCAAAGGTTCTTATGTGCATTTTTTAGAAAATTTTGTCCGTTAGAGAAAAATTCCCTAAAATGCTGTTAAAAGGCGAGTATTGATAATCTTTTTATTTTATTTTTTTGGCAGCTTAAATAACTTGATACGGTGGAAATAGCGGCTTATAATTATTAATATTATTATAAATACAGATTTGATGAGTTCGAAGTGAATTACACAGTATTGATGACGGACAGCTTACGAAGCAGCCAGACGTTTGCGCACACTATTTTGTCCCTTGCTGCTGGAAATTCTGTGGTCATATTTAACGAAACGACTGTAGTTTCATTGATAAATGCCGACGGCACCACAGGTACAACTCATAATAATGTCTAAGAAGTCAATGATATCATATATTATTACCGGTATAATAATTTTCATAAAAAACACAAATAACAATACTTTTGTCAAAGATATAAATTACCTGCAAGAAAAAGTATGGTTAGTTGTACTAAATATTTAATGAAAAATACACTTATGTATATCTAACAAGTAGTTTTTTTTATTTTGTTTGTATTGTTTTAAAAGATGTTTTGCATGAGGTACATCATGGTTATTTTATTTGTACATGTATAAGTGACCTTGTTATAATGCAATCACCGTGTTTGCATGGATGTAAAAACAAAATCATGTTTAACAATCTAGTTCCTATAAACGGAAGTGACGCATATAAGGAGGATGACGTGTTGATACAAGCCTTCCTTATTGCCAACGGTCCATGTGACGTGGGGTCAGAGGCCGTGGTGCTGGACGGTAATCCGATATGTCAGTAAGTGATCTTTTATTCACGAAGAGGAACATTCATTCCATTTTCTTATGCTCGAAAGGAACAAGTTTTTTTTATTTTTTATTTCGTGTATGAATGAATAAACAACAATTTATATAACGAGTGACAATTGATAGAATAGATGATGATCCACATTTAATTGAACATAGTAGAACTAGAATGTGATCGTATAATGAAAATAAAGATATACAGTTTTTCTCATTGACCTGCTTA
>CM037784.1:62359260-62409260 GCA_021229015.1 Solen grandis | reverse complement strand
TATAGTACATTGAGCACTGCGATATCACGCTTTTGACACATGTATTGATAGTACGACTTATCCAAAAACTAACCTTTAATACTGAGCGTCAATCATATGAATGTTTTATCAGATCAATTTTAGCAATCTCTCACCTGAAAACGATTTTTGTTAATGGCAAACATGTGAAGCATAGTTTTGTATTTTTAACAGATATCCATAGACGTCAGGATGCTACAGTGTAAACACTTGTGAATTTATTACTGTTATAGATGGGTCTTACTAGATAAACTGGACTGGAGTTATGGCAACTGAAGAGACCATATGTCCTTTGACTTGACTTGACTTTTTGAGCTTACAGTCGCTTCGACAGTATTTCAGTCATATAGCGACGTCCAGCTAATTACAGGTGGGGGAAGACTCCGAATGTACCGAGGCATCCGGGTAGAACCACTGACCTACCGCAAGCCAGCTGGAAGGCTTCCTCACATGAAAATCCGAATGACCCTGCCGGGATTCGAACCCACGCAATGAGGGGCTGAGTGAGTGTTAAAGTCAGTGACGTTACCCTCTCGGTATATATCCTTTGTCTTGTTTTCAAAATGGAATGTGATTGCACAAGAATGCTTTTTTGTGACGTTTTCATCTACTATTAAAGTAGACTCTATGTAATATGTATTATACCGTTGCAACTAATATGGCAATTGTTGTCCATTAAAAATCTAAGACCCCAGATGTTGTTGTTGTATTGAGGTTTACCGTCGCTGCGATAGTATTTCAATCATATAGCGACGTCCAGCTAATTACAGGTGGAGGAAGACCCCGAGTACACAGAGGTACCCGGGTAGAACCACCGACCTACCGCAAGCCAGCTGGAAGGCTTCCTCACATGAAAAATCCGAAGTCCCTACCGGGATTCGAACCCACAGCGGTGAGGGGCTGAGAGATTTGTAGTCCACGACTGTAACCGCTCGGCCACGGCGGCCCCCTAAGACCCCAAATGTGTACATATGATAATCATGCCGAGTTCCAGTTCACCATGTATCGTGGGTACTGTCTACTACTTCAACAGACTTATCATTTTGATACAGGGGAAATGTTTTAAGTGTGGGAAACGCCTCAACATATATCCAGCATTTCATAGAACAATTTTAACATTTCTGTCTTGAATAGCGTAACAAAAATCACATTTCCATTTATAAGCAGTGTAAGTGTAAACCCAGCCTTTTCCTTTAATGGCGATTTCAACTTCTTCCGAAAAGTAACACAAACAAAATCATGTGTTATTTTGTACATGTATGTAAACTACCTAGATGTATTCCGCATGTAGCTATTGGATAAAGTGTATGGCAATTTGAATACACGTGTTAACACTGAAGATTCAAAACGTGCCAAATTTATGTATGCTACCTTACTTTAAGATACAATACAGTTGTGCTTGTACCGTACTTATGAGGTATGAGTCACGCTCAGATAGATATACACTCGTTAAAGCCTTAATAAATTCCATGTTAAAACCTTGATACAAACTTTATTCTAAAATGCAAGCCTGTATAATTTATCGTCCCGCATTATCATTCTCGCAATATTTCGGACATGGTGTATTTGGCAGAGATGCCGTGCGTTCAGTGAAGACGACCGTTAGCTGGTAATAGCTATAAATTGCAATTCAGTAACCTGTTTACATTTTCTGTACTGCGATAAGATGTGGATGCAACCCAACTCCACGCAGTAGTAACCTACCCACTGACACCACAAGTAAAAATTGACAGAATTTAGCTATTTTTTCTTTTTTCCAAAAAAAAGAAAAGAAAAAAATACTGCGGGTGTCATTTCCCTATGTATGTTTTCTTTCATAAACATCCAATATCGCCTCGTGGTAAAAAATAAATCATTTTAAAAATATTTTTGTTGTTGTGATAGCAGACGGAGACGCCATTTTGTTAGCTTACCATAATCACGTGACATTTGTGACGGCAGTGATTTTTTTTTTGCTTGAAAGGGAGATCACTTTGTGGAGTTTGGGGTCCAACCACTCATATAAGCGACTGTTCCGTTCAGTGAACATGATGTAGAAACACAGGGGCTCGAAATTTTATGATTCGCCCAAATGCAATTTCGAGCCCTTGTGATCAGCAATTGACTGCTTGTTCTGGTACTCTGCTTTGATTTTTAACAAAATGCATAACCGGAAACCATTTATTATTATTAGCCCAATTATTATATTGGCCTTCACAGTTCGGTTATAATTAAGAAGATACAGCTTAAAAACTATGTATAAAACCATTGATGTAATTTGTTATATATGACACACATATTAAACAACACTTGCAAACATTTGCTACGAATTGTTGAGAGCTAAATCCAAACTTTACAGGTAAACCAGTTCGATGGTACTTGGTTTTTATACTGGGGCCAAGGCTTGAACAAAAACAGTTGGTTTGTTAAGCAACAGATGCTTTGGATAGACCGGCTTATAATAAAATGGACAGACCTTCCTTCTTTTAAAGGGCAAATTTATTAAATAACAGCATATACATGTAACAATTAAGTCATTTAATAAAGTCAAATACACGAGTAACATGATGACTCAAAAAAAAAATTTGCATACGTACATGAAATCAAAAGGATACATCTACACACTAGGAAAACACAAATAATAGAATAAACGCAAACGAAAACTTAAAAGAATTTTAAGCTAAACATGATTTATAAATTACACATGATCCACACTTAAACTATAAAACAGCACAGGAATGAAAAAGAGAAAAGAAAAAAAGATAAAAGTCATCAAAAAAAAACAATACTCAGCAAAAAGAAAAAAAAAAAAAAGCAGTCCTATAGCTAATATTTAAGTATAAACTATTAATACGATTGTAATTCCCCACAAAATAATAAAATCAAGAGGCATATAAACTTCGCATGAAACACAAAATGTTGAAAATTAAGGTTTAATTGTTTGGCTAGTACTTTTATGTAAGCCCTTTCGTCTTTGTTGTTATTTTCTATAAAAAAAGTGATCATTTTCATTCATCAAATTATCAACAAAAAACACAGAGTTGCTCTAATGTCAACAACATTTCGCAAGATTAGTCTCGACTGTTGTTAGACAGGGTATGTGCAGTTGACCTTTCAAACTGGAACAATTTCGCACATACTATTTGTTATAGGTCCCCGGGTATATCTGTCTGGATGGGCGCTGGATCGCACTTGAAGTTATAAACACCACACTGATACTGACCAAGGGCGCTGGCTTTCTTCAGGCAAATGAAGCAGAATTTCTGTCCACAAGGACAAGTCATCTGCTTACAGGCGGTCATGTGTTCAATCAGTAAGCCGCACGAGGGACATGCACGTACAGCTGGGCACTGCACGCCCACCACGTTCTTCTTAGGGCAATCCTGTATGATGCGAAGTCGGGGATCTTTTCCCGTGCAATTTAAATTCCCACACATCTTAATATCAGAGGAAAGCCAGGTCTTTAGGCAGCACCAACAGAATTCGTACCGCTCCCCGTTTTGCCGCTTAGTACAAAAAGGGCATATGACCCTGATGTTCTTCTTGTTCAATCTCTCGCAGAAGGTCTTACAACGGGGGCATTCCTGGATGCCACAAGCCTTCCGGAGGTAATTCTCAGCAATCTTGGTCTCAAATTCCTTAACTTCATCTGCAGTAAGAACGGCAAGACGCATGACAGTGAAGAGCTCCCAAAGAGTACCGCAGAAAGGGTCATCGGGCGAGGCCTTGTACGGACAACGGAATTCGTACCTCTTGGCGTCCAGCAAACTGCGGCAATACGCCGTCAGGGACTCGGGTCCTTAAAGACGAAGTATAAACAAATGTAAACAGAAAAAGAGAGTATAAATAACACTGTGATATGTAAGCACCTAAAAGGAAACATGGATCATGTCAGTAACTGATATTTTCGGTTTGCGGAAGTAGAAGGAATATTCTGATTGTATATTGTCTTTGTAAGAACACAATGTCAATTATTGCACCTCGGCTGAAACCGTTTATCCAGATGAATTGCCTTTGAAAAAAAAATGTCCAAATTTAGATTTGAAAAGGCAGGACTACCAACCTATGGCGTGTCCACAAGGCATCTCAGCGCGTTGACCACCTCTTTCGTCATCCATAGTAAACATGTCCGGTTTGTCAGTCAGTTCGACTTCTGACCCATACATTTTGGGTTGCACCACGGTGTTGTTCTCCTCTGAACCCCCAGGAAGCCTCATTACCAGGAAAATATTGGCGTTGTCATGGAAATTGTAATCTTCAAGCGTAAGGACATTTCTATCTGGACTCTCCGGTCGCAAATCTTTGGCTAAAGACATGCAAGACATCTAATTAATAAAGTGGCCGCTTAAGTGGACAAGGAAAAACGCCTGTTCGGTACAGGTTGTTGCTTAATCGGAGTTTAGTTTGTATGAATATGTTACTTCCGAAATTAGAAAAAACAACAACAAAGTTAATCACTTCTTACAGGTTGTCAGAACCCTGTAGAGACAATAATCATTTTAATATATTCCTAGGCTCAAGGCACTGGTCCACCCAAGGTACTATCGAGAAGGATAAGTTGTAAGAACTATTCCTGTTCTAGGAAAAAAGGAACAAAAAATAATTATATTTCATTGACAGATGTTTGTATGGAAGCGTGAATACTTACATCCGTATATTAACCGAAATCCATCCTCCGGCGCATCTATCATATCGGACACCTTCTTTTTAAGAACCGCCACTGTGGAATCCTATTTGAAATGACCAGATATTAAGACTATTAGGTATACAAAATCTAAAACTCAAAAGTAGTCCTATCGGCCACCAATCGCCGCATACGCGACTGCATGTTACTGTTATTGCAACATAAGAAGAGGGGGCCTTACCAGTATTCGTAGTATGTTGTAGTATGTTATGACCTAAACATCTACACACACTAATTTTTTTTAAAACATGTACGATTCTGCAGAAAGATAAAACAGATAGTACCTTATCTATCTCAAAAGTTTTGGTTGTGCCTTCTACACCAACCAAAAATAGCTGATACGTGTTTCCAGGCATTCTATACAGCTGAAACAAATTATGAAAGAAAATGAGAAAACAATAACATCGCCATCATCATCAGCAGCAGTATCATCATCATTGTTATCAACATCATTACAAAAAGTGACACAATAAAGGGTCTACTCGAAGTCCCGATGCGGGCTTAATTGTATAAGCTCAAAATCTCGGTATATACCCAAACATTTCATTTTCACACGTTAGTAGTTAGTTATTCGTTAATTTACCAAGGTTATCAAAAGTTTACAGTATATCCCCATGCATATAGTATATGTCGCTTATCCAGCGTCAAAAGAAAAAAAAATAAATCATAACAAAACATAAAGATATACATACTTTCGCTAGATGTCTCTCAAAATCCTAGACTTATAATTGTGCAACTGTGTTTTTGATGCACTTGTTTAAATACCAAATATTATCGGAATTTCCACTGGAAAAATTCGTGGATATTATGCTAATTATAGACAGACATGATTATATGAAACCGAAACTATACGTATGATACTATAAAATAATTACGGCGTTCAGTTCTGGCCTCAACAATTATCGATTCGCATTTTCAACAACAAATATATATATATGAATGTGAGATACCATTAAAAAGCCAAATAAAATTGAAAGATAGTTTTCAGTTTCAATATATGTTTCCCGGTGTTAGATGCTGATGTAAAACAAATTATATAAATCGTGTCAAGGTTCGAATACATATATACTGGTAACATGTCCATATGTATTCGATAATAGGTCATAAACAATCAAATTACAATGATTGATATGAAATGGTTATAAATAGTTAATTAGTATATTGCAATGTCACTATCCGTGTTGTACTTAATATGTTACCAAGGCTTCAGTATTTACTATGTATAATTGTGCTATAAGACAGTTTGTTGTGTCTTATGTATGTGTGTTCAGTCATGATTGTCTCCCGTCTCTGTCCACTGTAATCACATGTCCTAAGTGCGTGAGAGGACTGATAAGTTGTAGAACAGGTTTGGTAGCTTGACCACTATATCTACTACCTCTTTATTCTAAAAGTATCTAACCAATGACATTTCAAAGCTTTCAATCACCAGACAACCTGTCCAGCTAACATCACTTTGGGCTAGGTCTTGGACCCGAAAACAACTCTGAGTATTTGTATTCTTTGACGCCACCGCCCGATAAGTTATTTATTTAAGATGTCATTTGTAACACTTGAACTTAGAATGTATTTATTTAGTTAGACAATTGCTGTCTTGAAATGCCTATCTAATGTACGGTAAGTTTGAATTGTTGAAATTCTGATTTGCATAAGAACTTTTAGAATATTTGGTGTAGTCATTTATTTAATCATTGCTATCTATTTCTGTTTAAGTTTTTCTTTCTGATAATTAAAAGTTAAATAAACTATGTTAGTAGTAAGGGCATCGCTTTTGGTGTAAACAAAAGGGTGCCATTTAGTTAAAATTATGTTTGATGATGATAATCATATTACGAATAATACATGAGTGTAATGAAAATATTGTACATCTAAATCTACCTCAACGATGCGTCCTGCCCAACGTCCGACTGAGACGTGAACACTCTATCACTCGGTCTCATTGTTGTATGACTGGTCCAAACTTGCTCCTCGACCCACTTGTGTTGACTAAGGGAAATATAGCATCTCTATTTTTAGCTATCAATGAATAGAGATTTTGATTTAGGACCGGATGCGTCAACAAATGCGTATTGAAAAATAAATGTATTGTCATGTTAACCAGTTCAATTCAATTCAATAGTTTATTGGGCATAAACATAACGTCCACTGTCATAGGCAAACATATATATGACGTCATATAAACATTGAAAACATTGAAACAGATACATATATATTTCATTTATACAATTATACACATATAAATACACCAAAGTCTCGAAATAATAATATAACACATGTATATATATTTAACTTTCTTTTGCAAAGGCAATATTTACAAATCTTCAATAATTTAATGTTGGGTAGAACAACTAAGTATCGTGAGTGCACTGCAATTTACAATGATTCAATCGTTAGAGAGTGGCATGAGTTTCAAAATACACCAAGGGTTCACGAATCGGTTTTTAACTGTTCTCGAGTCATCGTCTATCAGCGTCTTTTAATTCCATTTTTATTTGGTTCTAAGCTATGCGATCTCGGTGAAAACACAGTATGTGCCTAGTTTTCATTTTTATGGTGTATCTATGATACAGAAAAACTATGTGACAAATGAACTACTTAAAGTTATGCATCATGGTATTGACAGATCTTCCTGAAAATTTCAAGTTGCTACAATAGCCTGTTATGGAAGTAAGGTCTTATGTGCTCCGAAAAATGTCATTTTGAAGTGTTATACTGTCTCACTTTGAAGTTCAAACGATTCATATTTCCTCTAAAATAATGTAACAGAATGTTTTACGGCCTGACAAAGGCAATTTTACTGTATAGTTTGCCTCTTGAATTAAAGTAACTGTTTTAAAATCATGGATTTTCTCAACAACTTCCTAATACCAATGTTTTGCTAAAAGGACACATAGAACATGCAATAACTGACAATAGAAAACAACTTTTTACGAAGCTATATCTGTTCATAACCTCATCAAAGATCATTGGTAACAAAAAATACATTTTGCATTCCATGCTCCTCCAATACTCAACATAACGGAACATTTTTGTCAGGGACAAAAATGCATTTTTTGCAGTGTCCGTAACCATGACATTTATTGAAGCGAAATCTTCAAGGTACTGCATCTCATAATTTCACGTCTATGTTTTTTGTCTTTTGATGTAAATATCAAGTAGTTCTATATGAAAGACAATTTTTCATGGGGATTAATATTCGTGGATATTCCCCCCCCCCCCCCCCCCGAAATCGACGAAAATTAGTGTTCCATGAAAATTAATGAATTCACAGCATGTTTTATCCTCTTAAAATGTCATTTGGTTTCTCCCATTAACATTTCAGAGAAAAATTATAAACGCTGTTTAATCTTTTCATGTTATATCTTTGGTCTAGTATCCATATCCTGCTATCAAGCAAATGTAAATGTACACACACACACACACACACACATATATATATATATATATATATAGAGAGAGAGAGAGAGAGAGAGAGAGAGAGAGAGAGAGAGGGGAATATTTTCAAAACGAAGCCTAGTTTTATGGATGATATGTCATAAGCAATGTAAAAAGTGATAATATCTTATATAATATCCTATTCATTTTTTTTATTTTTTTTATTTTTTTATTTGTTTTGCCTTGTGAGACACATTCCTGCCAAAAACCGTGTTTCGGCCGTCTCTAAACCGATTTGCTTGATTTTGATTTCTATGGAAAGCTATTGCCGAAAGCTATACGAATGACTAACCTTACCGGAAGTCTGTTATCATTGGAAACTGGAAAATACGCCATGTTATGTACAAATAACCCAGTCATCTCAAAACCAAAGTCTTTGATATACATAAACAGAAGTAAGCGAGAGCTATCTCAAACAATAACAACGTAAATAGGCATTTGATTGATTGTTCTTCGCTTTCTGATTGGCTAAATCACGAACAATATTAATAGCAAGTATGTATATTTTTGGTCATTTCAACCTTTTAGTAGATATTATAGATATGAATTTGTATTTTTAAACGGCGGCTTGCCGTCATTTTAAGTAGCCAGAAACGCTTTACAGGCCTTGCTGATTTGCATATTTGACACGACAAGTTTAACTGTACCTCTCCGCGCTAAGTGCGGATCTATGCATTGCGATTCTGCACTAACGAATACGAGTAAAATATGCTACAGAAACGTTTAACCATAACCGTATCCGCTTTTTTATGTGTTCTTGTTTGTTAACATGTTTTCTCTTACCATTATTTTACTCTGTAAACATCCATCTTAATGTGAATAATATATCCGTGATATTTATCAATTAGAACAGCAACCCAAAAGACCTACTCCTGTACTACTCCTGTAAAAAGAAAAAATAGCTCTTCGCATGTTTGTAATTAGTCTAAAGTAGTTTATGCGTAATTTTGTATGATGGCGAGTTAGGTTTCTCCAAATGCATTTCTTAACTTTGAAATAGATAGGCAAGCATTCAAGTAATTTCAACAATCACCTACCTTGTCAATTTCTACACTTAAGTAACAGCAGATAGAATACATACAACAGGTCCTAGTGAATGACTTACTTTTAAATGACCCTAACTCTGGATTGTTATGATACAAGCAGAGAGCGGATTCGATTGTCTTTCTAAGCGACTATAGTTGCAGGAAAGTTTTTTTTTTTTTTTTTTTTTTTTTTTTTTTTTTTTTTTTTTTTTTTCTTGCGTCATGTGGCTTTTGCCTCTATTGCTTCAATAGTTAAGAATTATAGCGTTTTCCTGTTAACCCCGCCGCCGTTTTTCAGCGCTTTGAGCGCTTTGATTTATTTTAGGATCCAAAGATCCCTACATGGGCCTACATTTTCAGTTGTCGATATTGAAATTTTGTCTCTATGTAAAGCCATGAACGAGTTCATTCAGTGGAACAACATTAAGGGGTATGACATATCATGATTTCCAGCGACGGCTGCAAATCGCTGTTCTCAGACATTAATTACTTACAGAAACATGTCCGAGGGGTTGAAAGCCTACAAGTAGAGTAGGTCTACACGGGATTATCTTAGGTGAAGATTTTGACAATGAAAGTTCTGACGATGAAACGGTCTTCATGTCATAGCTGACATTTGTGAATATTTTGAACCCTTAACCTAGAAAACTTGTGAGAAAAAAGGAAACAATGTGGGATGAAAAAAAAAATGAAAAATTATCAGAGACTATGATTGGTCTTCGAAGATTCGAAGATGGCAAAAAAAAAAAAAAAGAATTCATGACTTGTTCTCGCTCAGTTAACAGAACATCGTTCATCAGAAAATTCCCTCGAAAGATTTTGGATTTAAACAATAAAAAGAAAGTGGTCAAACGCGTGCCGAAAAGGTACAATCAGTGGTTTGATGACATCATTCGAAACAGAGAAATAGATTCGGTGACAACGATGAATAAGTTTATCGGGGAGGAAAGTCGAAGCTATCAGATACAAAATAAAATTTTCGATGAATGACAGATGGATATGATATTTTCTAAAGTAAACTATTTCCTTATGATAAAGGACACTGTGTTGTGGAAAAGAACAACCAGACTTGTGGGGCTCCTAGAGATCCATCGATAAGACTTGCTACCCAATCAGGCGCAAGCTCTCGAACTTGCCAATTCCGAACTTAAGGGACAGAACTCTCCATCGATAGAAAGAGGGACTACTTTTATGAAACGTCAGAATATTTGAAGTCTATTGCGAAATACAACAAAAGATATCGACCAAAAGGAATTTTGACCGATTAAACTTTCTTTGAACATAAATGAGTCTTGCGGTACATGTCACTAGAAAGATGTTTGACGAAATGTATCTGTAAAAGGAGTAAAATAAAATGAGAAACATATTAAATGGTGTTTTTTTCTTTTTCTTAATGACAAGAACAACAAAATGCATGAACAGTTATTCGATAACTCTTTACGTGGTTAGTATATGGGATAGATCTCGCTGAATTCTTTTTATAGATATCAAAAACATCGGTCGAGAAATAGGGTTGGGTCAATTTTAAATACAATAACGAAATCTCCGGTTTCAAATGATAAAAGAAATCCAGTTAAGTGAGTCATTCGTATACCACTCGGCAAGAACTGAAATCGTGACATAATGACATTTATCATAAAAAACAACTTAAAAAACAACTTACTTTAAATTTATCTTTGCTGAACCGGTATTGTTTAATTTAGAGTATGTTTTTTTGTTTTTTTTTTGTTTTTGTTTTTTTCTCGTTTGGCAATGAGATGTACCGCAGTGGGGTTCAGCCGAAAGAATAATCCAACAAAGAGCACAATTTACTGATTGTATTTTAAACAAAAGTGACGCTATCCCTTGGTTGGCAGTATGTTAACTTGAGCGACTAACAGCCAATTACTTTTGGTTAGCAGATAGATTCTGAAACTGCGCGTGTTTTGTTAACCGAGGAAGGATTGAACTGCATTTTAGAGAAATGCATAATTAGAAAAAATATTTTATTTTTATTTATATTATAATGTTTATTTTAATACATTGTAATATAAACTATTAAATATATAGTAAATAAAAGGTTACATTATTTAGCATGTAGCATCTCATTTCCATTTGAACTTATTAACTGGTTATATACCAATTAAATAGATTTTGTACACGAATCCTATCATTTGAACATAAAAAGCAGACGTAAAGATAAAAAAGCAGACGTAAAGAGACAGCGTTCCCATAGCAACACCATTTGACGGAGTGCCAAGCAAAGTTGCTTCTGGTACCAAGTTTATTCGTACATTCACTTAGTTTGAAGCAGTCATCGGAAAAAAGTGTTCTGGCTGGAATTCCTACCCGGGCCTTCCGAATGCAAAGCGAACACTCTACCACTGAGGTATTGCGCTTTAAACACTATACTATCTGTTAATAATAAAGATTAGTGTTCGTCCGTTTGAAAACTATGTATTTACATATTTGTACCTAATCATCTCCCCTCTATAGATAAACTGCCCTATATAAAAATTTTGTATATACCCGTCTCATACCCGTCTCTACTGGTTTCAGCAAAACCGCTGACCTTGAAGTAACTACTATCGATATAGTATATCGAATATAATCGCGATATCTGGATACCGATAACCGTCAACCCGTTTGTTATATTGAAATAAGTAGGGTAACTTGGTTAGCATAACTTTCTTTACAACAATTCAATATGGTTCTCAAACTACTTTCCGTGTGTCTGTCCGTGCTGGCGATAATAAGCGGAACCACAGGAAAGAAGCCGTGCTGCTTCCCTGACAAATGGAGCGGGAACATTGTCCAAACGTTGGGTAAGCTGCAACTAATTACTACTATTACTTCTTCTACAACTACTATTTCTTCCATCACTACTACTACAATCTACTGCTACTCCTTTTTACTTCTACTATTACAACTTGCTGCTGTACTCAAAATCATTACTTAAACTCAATCCATCTGACTATCGACAGGTCGGTGGTTCTACCAAGGGTGATTCTATTCATTTGGGGGTCTATTAGCTGGTTGATATTGGCTACACACCTCCCAGTTAACTTTCAGTATATCGTGGCTTTCTCAGTTAGACCGTTATTAGCTGAACTTTGCCACTTGACTGAAACACTGTCGCAGTGATTGTAAATTCTAAAACAACAGCAACAAGAACCAACAACTACTACTACTAGTACTACTACTACTACTACTTCCTTCACAATCCATGATCACGATGATAATGATAATCATCATCATCTCATCATCATCATCATCGTCCTCCATCACCTAATTTTTCTTCTTCCTCTATTTATAAAATCTTCCATCTCATCAAGTTCATCATAGATACCATCAATTTTTCAAATTTAACAGTAAATGCATCTTCTATCAATTAGACAAAAGAGCCGTAACATCCAAACTTTGATTTTGATGCATGAAGTCTTTTTAAGCATTTGAAGGACCATGTATAATTTTAATGATGGAGGGAAATAATAAAGGAGGATAATTCCTAATAGTTTAAACGTTATACAAACTATGTGTACAAGAGTTATTCCTCTTAAAACATATTTTACACTTCGGTTTAACGTCCCAAATTACAGTATGTCAGTCATACTGGTATAATGTGTACACGACAAAGACCCCATATGGCGTTTGGTGACCCCATATAGTTGGCCAAATGCGTTGGACACCCAAAGTGCGTTGGACCCAAAGTGCGTTGGACCCCCAAAATGCTTGGACCCCAAGTGCGGGTTGAAAAAACCCAAATGATGCGAAAAGTGACCCCATAGATGATGCTGTTGGCCCCAATTCGAGTGGTAGAACCACTCCGTAACCGGGAGGCCGTTGGTTTGATCCCCGGCCGCGACATACTAAAGTTATCAAATTAAAGCGCTGAAAGCGATTGAAGACGGCTACGCGATCAGAAAAATATAAAATCTGTACTTTACATCAAGCAGGGGAAATATTCCATCAGGCGGGGATCGAAATTACTGCCTACCATGTTTTCTGTGATATTACCGGTAGACATGGCTAGAAACTGGAATATATGGGGGTGTGGGGTGTGTGTGTGGGGGGGGGGGGGGGGGGGGGGGGGGGGGATAACGCTGGCGAAATATCAACAAGAATATGAAAGTATCAAGTGGAACAAAAGTAACAAGAGTCAAGTTTCCCAAAGTGCTGTAATGTTGGTCAATGAACGCCTCAAACTTTTATGATAAAATACTTTTTGGCTGGCTGGAATTTAAGAATAATTCCTGTTTTAAAATTACTACAGGGCTTTTTTTTTTCAGTCTATCTTATGAAATCTATGTCAAAGTGAACAGCTTTAAATAATCATTTTAAATATGAAAATAATAGTTTGATAAAGTGAATGGTAAAAACTTTTATTACCCCCAAAATTGCACTGTTTTTTTTTAAAGGGTAACCCGATGCTTTTTTCTTGAATTTGAGTAATAAATATGCAAAAATGTTTTTTTTTTGTTTTTTACATTGATAGAAAGATAGATGAAATTAATGCGCATAATGTTAACATTCTTAACAGAATTTTCTCTCTCAATTGTATGCTTAACATACACATAAAGTGCTGTGTAACTTAGAGGGGTTAACTCTAAAATAATGGTTACACAGTTAGTGTACGAGTTACGTGCTCATGGGTAATATTGCTAAAAATACCAGAACTTGCCTATAGGAAATTAAGTAGACATATATATTGAGATATAATAATATATATTATGATGGAATATTAATGCAATACTACTTTCTTACTACATCCACTATTTCGACTGACCAACATAGAAATTAAAAATCATATTCTATAACATATGCGTGTACATGTTATAAATTGACCTAAATACAGTTGAATCTGTATTAGCAGTCACCTGTATTAAGCGGTCAACCTGCATTTAAAGACTAATTTTAATATAACCAAACTAGCATTTTTGTATACGTTTAGCCTTCGTTAAGCGGTCATCTCTATTAAGCGGTCATTTTAAATTTTTCCCCGGACTGGCCGCTGAAGACAGGTTCGACTGTACATGTATAAGTCACAATTACTGACAAGACAAAAAAAAGACTGTATCATATAAAAAAGTTTATTTTCGAACAAAAGTGGCATACTTCTCATGTATTTTTAAATCTTGTCAGAGATATTCATCTTATTTCGAAATACGAAATGCTAAATGCCGAAGTGTCAATTATTTAGGTATTTAGGTCCCTGAGTCCAGTGGGTTCACTCATTCCAGTGGCGTCTCTGAGCCTTGAAGGGGTCACTGAATTCAAGAGGGACCCTATTCCAATGGGGACCCTACTTTGTTCGAATTGTGACCAAGATTTCAATGTACATGAGCCACCAATCAATCAATCAATCAATCAATCAATCAATCAATCAATCAATCAATCAATCAATCAATCAATCAGTCAGTCAGTCAGTCAGTCAGTCAGTCAGTCAGTCAGTCAGTCAGTCAGTCAGTCAGTCAGTCAATCAATCAATCAATCAATCAATCAATCAATCAATCAATCATCCGACCATCTGTACCCAGCATCCAATCTGTTTGGGCAGACACAATTAATATTGCGGTTTAATCGTGTTATTATACGAGTACATTTGACCCCACGACACCCACCTTTGCTTTCCGTACTTTCTCTTAATTTGTGATTGCTTTATTAATCTTACAGGTGAGTACAATGTAGATCTAGATGTCGCCTCGCTCGCTTATGGCAATACGGATATCAATATGGACTTTACAAACAAACAATCTGCATTCAAAGAACGCATTGACAATGAAACCATGAAAATCAAAACAGACCAATGGATTATTGTGAAATTCAAGGAGGTACGTCGATAGTTCTTTTTTTTTTTTTTTCTTTCTTTTTATTTTAAATTTTAATTTAAGCCTATTTCCTCTACATCGACTTTGAAACATGTCAAAACGTATACAAATCTCTCTCGATGGTTTCTGGATTCTTTGGCTCTTTATGTAAGAGTTTTGCAATTCGCGCCATAAGCTTTATGATTACTGGACCGCGTGTTTTATTTTTGTATTATCACAGCAGTGGATATATAGAGGATAATTGTAGGTTTCAGTGGAATATCATTTTTAAGTCATCGATAGAAGAGGAAATCAATATTTGCACATGTGGCACAGCCACGATTGAAAATACAAAATATCCTCCCAAAGAGAAAAAAAAATGATATCTCACTGAAACAAACAATTTTTACTTTTATTTCATGCTTTTCTTTTATACTTTATACATTGTGATTGGGTTCATCCTAAATTTTACCCTATGGGGAGCCCCTAATTCCTGAAGTCCCACTTAGAAATTGTTTTTTTTGGTCTGAAAAAAAAGGTGAAATCAACATTTCTTTCAAATAATGAATTTTACCATTTGAATTTAACTTTTATTTCATCACCAAAAAGCATTAAATAAAGAGTACATTTATTCGTATTTCGTAACCTCACCAATCGATTGCATTCTTGATCTTCAGCACATTATTTCTACGTCCGCGCATTTACGCTAATTAGTGCACTCTTTGATTGATGTCTTTGTCGATATATCATCTTTACTCGATTAGTATTGTTTTTTATGCAGAGTTTATTAATGTCATAAATGATCTTATTCGCTATTGTTTTTGATCTGATGATTTTATCAATGATAAATTCATCAATATCTATCATTTACGACAACAGCATGTTCAGCGCATAAATACATATCACGTGACATATCACATATCACGTGACTTCATCCGGGAACTCATGCATCAGTGCTTCAACGCTTTGGGGATTTTACATGCCATCCAGACTGTCTTTACCAAAACTACACACAGTGATCTCCCTTGCAAGCAAAAAAAAAAAAAAAAAAAAAAATCACTGCCGTCACAAATTTCACGTGATGATGGTAAACTAACATACATAAATGACACTCGCTGTAAAATGAAAAAAAAAATGGAAAAAAGAAAAAATAGCTAAATTCTGTAAATCTTTGCTTGTGGAGGCAGTGGTTTTCTACAACTGTAAGGGGAGGTAACTACTGCGGGGGAGTTTGGATCTTTTGATGCCATCCAGAACGTAAATCGTGATGCTTGTTTCTTAATTATATACAGGATGCGTAGGCTCATCATTTGACAGTCAACGTAAATCGTCTGACATTACTAGAATAATTTTAGACTTAATAATCTTAGCCTCGGGTTTCCGCGGTCCCACCGGTCTTACAAAAAATAATCGGTTTCTTGTTTTGTCTCTTCTGTATTTGTTAAATGTCCATCCATCAAAGTGAAGCCAATCATAGTAAATATACAACGATGTATTTAGTCAAGTTATAGAGCATTACGGTCCAGTGGTCGTGTGAAATAACTCCGGGCTAGCAGGTTGTAGGCTCAAATCCCTATAAAATGGCAATCATCTTTCATGGCCGTCTAGGACACAAAGTACTAGTCCAACCCAGGAATTGCCTGAAAGGATAAGTAATTATGTGTGTATAATGTAGTTTTCAAACGGCGTAAAAAGACACTTTTATATTATTTGCAAATTAGTTAAAAGGGATATATACATGTAATACAAATTTCTGATAAATATTTATGTCCATTTGAATGTAGCGCCGTCTTTTGATTTAATTTGTTGACAACAACGAAAGAAGGATAACTTTTTCTGGCAAAGTAGGTGATTTATGTCTGGAAAATACCAGTCATATAAGTTATTTTAAAGACGGCAGAGAGGCATTCACAATAATAGAATTAGTATTGTTTGAAAAGTTTAATATATTTAATTCAGATATTTTGAAGTTATTATAATCATATTATGTTTTAAACATTTTAAATGCTATTGAACATCTGTTCTCTCTAGTTACTCTTTGTTATTCAAGATCCTTAAAGGTCGGTGGTTCTACCCGGATGCCTCCGTGCATTCGGGGTCTTCCTCCACCTGTAATTAGCTGGACGTCGCTATATGACTGAAATACTGTCGAAGCAACGGTAAACTCAAATAGTCAAGTCAAGTCAAGTCAAGATCCTTAAATGTAGCACTATGTATCCTTTGATTCAACAATGTTTTACTAGTCGATATATTTTCCTAAAATCATTTAACAGGATCACTTGGAATTCTAATGTAAGAAAGACTCCAAGGTGACTTGCCGGAAGTCGATGGTTCTACCCAGAGTTCACTTGCCTCCCAGATGTAATAAGATTGTCGTTGCTATGCGACCGAAATGTTGTCATGGCGGTGGTAAACTCCATCATTGCAGCAACATCAGAAAATTATCTTTACCAGTGATTTATAAAATTACATAAAGAAGACAAAACGGTAACCAGCACATGATTTATGGCAAAGCTGGTTCCATGTTTAACTAATCGTGATCGTTATTTTGACAGATGAAGAAATACGTTATAGAGAAGGAGAAATGTACTACAACGGTCATAACGGATCCAATGGAACCCCAGTGTATCCCGGGTAAGTTTGAAGTTAAATAGAAATATAGTGCATTTTATTATGGTGAACACACAGAGAGAGAGAGAGAGAGAGAGAGAGAGAGAGATTTTCAAATAGCTGATATGTTCGAAATCTAATTTCAAACACAACTACGTATCATCTTTTCTTTTTCTTTTCTCATGAAAAAAAGACAACAACAATGAAAGAACAACAACAAAGAGCAATATCTACAAAAATATGTTGGTTTTCCAGAGGAATATAAAACAGTTAACCATTAAATTCACTCTTTTTCAATATTTCGGCAAAATTTGCCTTTTTCAAGAAAAAATCAGAACATGATTAAATCACTCTTTTTCAATATTTCAACATGATTCATGTTTTTTTTTTCTTGAAAATGGCAAATTTTGCCGAAATATTGAAAAAAAAGTGAAATTATGGTTTTATAGCAATACCCTCCCCGTTCTCTGTACTTTAATATGTTGTGAAAAAAAAAAAAGAAAAAAAAAAAGATCATTCACGTGTCATGAAAGAAAATCATATTTTATTATTCCATTGAACATTAAGATATTTTTATCCCTTTAAGCAAATTTACCTTTTGATTAAAGCAAAACGAGAAGGGAAAAAAACATTAATTCGGAGGGAAAATATTTCTCAGCATATACATGTACAAACAACTAAATTAATCTTAAACGATAACAATAGAAAATTGCTATGAACAAAACAAACTATAAATCATCAATACCTATTTGTGTAAAGTAGAGCACACTTACTTATTATGCAGGTTTGCTAAAAAATTAATTCATTCAGACAAAAGGGAACCTCATCCCGTGTCCATATTTAGAAACACTTACCATCTCGCTATAATTGGATAACTGATACTCATTACTTTGCCTAATCAGCGTCTTCCGGGTCCCCAGTGGTATAATGCCATTATATATATATATATATATATATATATATATACCACCCCCGCGTTTCCTGAAATTTTATGACGCTAAATAACGTGAGAAATATTTATTCGAAGGTTTGATGGATGAAGAGAGAGACAGAGAGACTATTTTGGCACGTTGTAGGACGTACCAATCTAAGGAAGAATATGAATAATTTATATGAAACTATAACAAACAAAAGCCAACAATATGTGGTTAAATGACATAACAAGAAACACTTTAAACGTGTAATCTTTTAATCTATGTAAAGCCCCCCCCCCCCCCCCCCCCAAAAAAAAAAATGAATTAGAATTAGATAGAAATGTTGTTGTTTTTTACTCTTGCTCTTTTCTTTCGGCGTAGCCTCATTTTTGACCTATTTACGGATAATGACGCAAGATAAGACCAAATGAATGTTTGAACGGATTCCATTGGTAGAAATTCCTATACTTTGGAAAAATGATGATGCACAATTCTTTGTTGATAACATTAAATATGAATTTTATATCATAAGCTTCTTATTCAGAATACTTCTCTGAGATGCATGACTTTATAGATATACTTCAGGCCGAACGTTATAATTTTCATTTAGTATCTTACATATAGACTTATATATAGTCTGTTTCGCCATTTCGACGGTTATAGCTCGCTTCATGACAGTGATAGCTGCGGATATATTCTCCGTAACTTAAATCCCCAGCAACGCCATTGAATTTAAAAAACAAAAAAAAACAACAAAAAAAAAAAACAACATTTTTTATTTATCATCAGCATTTCATTTTCATTTTCTTTTTAAACTACAGGGGCAAATCAAAAGGTTTCTGATCTAACATTATGAACAAAACCACTTGTGAAATTTAAATGCCCCAACATAATCACCCCTTTCAATTCAATACAGCTCCAATTTGATTGTTCCATCCCCGAAGAACTATTCATTTTGACTGACCAACATAACTCAACAGCCCCTATGGCGTTATCATAAGTATCAAAATGCCTCCAAAGGGTTTCAAACCAGGGAAATACTGGAGGATAAAGCAGGATATCGAAGCCTCACTCAGTTGCTATAGCTACTTGTGAGGTGTGGGGAGGTCCATTGTCCGGATCAGTAGGATTTCGTTAATTTTCTCCCTCGCTTGCAACTCTGCAACCCATATTTTTGATACCAGAATATGAAAGAACACTCTTCGTAGCTACATGTATTTCCTGTTTAATGACTTCAGAACTGAAAAAAAGGCATTCTAATATGCCCGTGTAACGTTAATAATAATAACTAGAATAGCTTACGCGTTAGCACCGGTTTTCGCGGAAATAACTGTCTTTGGTACCTAGCAATGTAACATATTGCACTATTTAGTATACATGTCGCATGGTTTGAACATTCTATTTTTTAAATAACACAATTTGAAGCATAAAAAAACTGATTAAAAATCGATCAACAAAGGATAAAACTTTAAACTGCAGTGAAAGTACCAAATAAAGCCCGACCCTAAAAAACTAAACATCATTGGACGAAGCTCTTCAGACATTTACACCTTTGTCCATATTCTCTCAAAAAATATTTATAGTTTTAGAGCTATTTGGGACCGAAGAAAAGAAAACAATAATCGTAACATGACCTTGACCTATGCAATCATTTTACTTTTTTGAATTATGGGGCCCTTTGTAATATAAAACTACACAATCTAAATATTTAAATGAAAACTATGAAAACTGAATAAAAAATAAATTCAGGAGTGACAATAAATCGAAAAAAAAAATTTTTTTTTTTTTAAATTTTGATTTTTTCAATATTTTAGTGAAGTTAAACCGCTTCTTGAGGACAATCCATGCATTTCCTAAAATCAGATTTTTTTTTGTGTGTGTGTGAAGTCCAAACAGCCTCCCTGAGCGCTTTTTTTTGTTTCGTACATGATACTACTATGTCCGTCATATTTTATTTGACTGCTAACAAGGAACAGAATGGAATAAAAACAACTAATTCAGACTTCAGTATTTTGAGTTATAATCAAAAGAGATCTCATATTTCATGATTTCACCCCAATGCGGCAAACTTCGGTTATAACATTAGTCCCCCACGAAAACTAATGATTCTTCAGTGGTTAAATTTGAATTAAAAATTGAGTAAGTTATTCAATAACACCATGCAAATTAAAAGTTATTTTGAAATAATTGTAACTGAAATATGTTGCCATGATATATCCTCGAGTGCCCAAACTGCGCCCCTCTAAGATTTAATTAGGAAATGCAACATAAATAAAATACATAAAATAAAAACTGTTTACGTACCAATTAATTCTATCAAATTCACATTGATACCCCCTAAATAATTCTTTTATAAATAATTATTCACTCAAAAATAACATTTAATACATCCACGAGTCAAATATTATGCCATCATTTTGTGTGGTCCTAACTCCGCCCCCTAGGTGACGTCATAGCAGTTGCAAATTGTACACATATGACTTCCATTTATAAATGTGTAAACACAGCAGATGGAATTTCCGAGATACTTTTATTTAAAAATAATTGAGTTTAAAAGGGCCATTCTGCGTGGCAATCATTTTGTATTAAGAAAAACACATAAAAAGAGTGGTGCGAGATAAAAAAAATGCAATATTTATCTGTTTGAATCAAATTTTCGTACAAAAATCATCTGAGTTTATTTACAGAAACATATTTAAAAAAAATCTCACAGTCGCATACGCGTGTTACAAAATCTAGCGAGACTACGATATAAAAAAGGAAGGTGGCGGAGTTAGGACAGGGGCGCAGTTAGGACAGGGGACCTCCGTTAGGACCTCCGACGATATGATCAAGTGATCATAAGGAATAGATTTTACAGGAAAACCTATAAAGGTCTGACGATTAATTTCTAATCGGGTCCTAAATCCTAAATCCGTAAAAAAGTTCTATTTCAGATTGTTTTAAAAGGGTTAAATTTGAAGAAAAAAATCTCTTTTTTTCTTTTTCTGTATTTTTATACGTTTGACAAGTATTTTACATCGTGTAAAATCTTTGAAAATGGACATGGGTCTTTTATTACACTGTGGGACAGGAGAAAAAAAAAAAAAAAAAAAACATTAACCGAGAACAAAATGGTCACTTTCGTCTCCAAGCCTTTTCTGTTACGGATATTTTTAGCTCTCGTAAAACCAGAGGCGGCTCTCCTTAGCGTTCACACATTGCAAGTGACATATATAGACGTACTGTTTCTGGATGAAATGGAAACGGAAGTTGAAGTAGGAAGTCAAACTTCCGCTTGTAGCTATTTTTAGTAACAAGTTTGCCATATTTTATATTTATTAGACCATCGTCTCAGCTTTCCTGGACTTTTTTTTAACAAACGCGTAGGAATGCGCAAACACACGGATGAAAACAACACACGGATGCTCTTATTGTCCGAGAAGTTTATTCCAATTCGCTGTGGAAATATAAAACTGTCGCGGCGAAAGTAAACTCCAAAATAACAATACATGTTTATACTTTTAGAGTTTACATAACGAATTGGGTTGCTTAAAATGTTAGTTTGCTAATGTATTCGTCATTTGGTCGTTTGATATACAGTTTAAAAAACCAATGACGTAACATTTCCAATTAAAATTGGTTATGTTTACTGCCTTTCATTTCCTCCAGAAGAAATAGCGCCGCGCCGTAAGCAGTAGGCCTATTTCAAATATAATGTTTTCCCCCTGCGTTTTGCTAAATAGAACAATTATGATTCTCCTCCATTGCCTCACCTTAATTTGAATCTTGATCAAAATAATTAAAGAAAACTATTTACAAGTATTAAGAACCCTTATTCGGTAGAAAAAAAAGTTGTTAATATTAACCAAATTGGTCGCCGACACAGACTAAGATGTATTTCATTATATTCTATTCAAGATGACGCAATTTTCTTCGGTACCCACAAGTATCCAGCCGGTGTTACGGTGGACGTATGGTTTTATAACGATACTATCCGAGGTGGTCAAAAGAGAGTAGGCGTCACTTCCGGTTGTCTTCCCATCACCGTGTCCCATATCACTGGAGGGCCAGGTAAGGTCATCAACAACAAAAACAACAACAACAACAATAGTAGTAGTAGTAGTAGTAATTAATGGACCGAGAATACTAATGTTGCGTTAAACATAAACTGGCACAGTATGGAAGAAAGTTAAGGTAAAGTACCTGTAATGGTTCCGCTACGTCTTGGACCACTTAATCTCTACCAAGATAACCAAGGTACCCTAAAGAAACATTGGGTAACCTTTGTTATCTCCGTGAAATGCCATGAGGTCCGAAATGTAGCGGAACCATTACAGGGACTTTATCTAAAGTAGCTTGTAATTTGAAACTTTCCACATCAGATGGATCTTGGTGCTAATATATCATATTATTGTGAGGGCCAAACATATTTTAATGAACGACATAATTTTATTTACTATATACCTATTAATTTAACCAAGAACATATTACATGCCAGAGGTGCGAGAACTGTTGCACTTCATGTAAAAGGATATATGTATATATGTATAATTATGTATATGTATTGTATTTGTCAAAAGTCACTAGTTTTTGCTGACTTTAAATTTCTATAGAATCTGTATTAAATCAGCAATGACAGCGCATATATATTCATTACCCAATCACGAAATTGTAAACCATGACCCACCTCCCATGTGAAAATTAATAATTTTACAGACAGTAATGAATATAAAGAAAGTTTGAGCAAATTCTATAAGTTATAATTTGTTAACATGTATTTGTTTATTTGAAGAAAAAAAGAAAGAAACAATAACAACAAATCATATCTATCATCTACATATCTTATCTGATCATATGTGATCATATCATATCATATCTTATCATACCATATCTTATCTGATCATATGTTATCATATCTTATCATACCATATCTTATCTGATCATATGTGATCATATCTTATCATACCATATCTTATCTGATCATATGTGATCATATATATCATATCATACCATATCTTATCTGATCATATGTGATCATATCATATCATATCATACCATATCTTATCTGATCATATGTGATCATATCTAATCATACCATATTTTATCTGATCATATGTGATCATATCATATCTGATCATATCATACCTTATCTGATCATATGTGATCAAATCATATCATATATGATCATATGTGATCAAATATCATATCTTATCTGATCATATGTGATCATATCATATCATATATGATCATATTATTACTCTATCTATCATATTTTCTGATTTTATGAGATCATATCATACCATATATCTTTTATGATCATTTATCATATTTTATCTGATCATATTTGATCATATCTTATTATATCATATCTTATCATATGATACCATATCTTATTTGATTATATGTGAAGTTATCCTATTATATCATATCATAAAGTATCTTATCATACTTATCTGATCATATGCAATCATATCATATCATATCAAACCATATCTTATCTGATCATATGCAATCATATCATATCATATCAAACCATATCTTATCTGATCATATGTGATCATTTTATATCATTTCATATCACACCATATTAGTGGTGAGCTGATTAATCATAAAGTCAACGAATCAGTGACGAGCTACTGGTTGACGTGACGATGACGACGAATATAATTCGTTGACGAATTATTGACCAAAAAAGGGGGTGTTGTTAATATTTCAACGCGCATCTGATTGGGTAATTTCATTAATTTGATAAATTTTTTAGATTATTAAAGAATTTGTTTTTATTATTCATGTTGTACAGTAAGAGAGTTTTAATAGGCATTTACTCCAAACATGGTATATTTGGTATTTAATCATGATTAATCAATTAATCAGTGACTTTTGTCTAATTATTTTATCATATTATTTCATTTCATATCATATCAAACCATATCTTATCTGATTAAATGTGATCATTTTATATCATATCATATCACACCATATCTTATCATACCACATCTTATCTGATCATATCTTATCATATTATTTCATTTCATATCATATCAAACCATATCTTATCTGATCATATGTGATCAAATCTTATCATACCATATCGTATCTGATTATATGTCATCATATCTTATCATACCATATCTTATCTGATCATATGATATTATTTTATATCATATATATCATACGTCCTGCGTACTTACAACTTTCCATAGCGTTCACAGCTACTTCCGGTAATTCGTTTTCTTCCAAAGTAGTACTAAAATATTTTACTGGGAATAAACATGTATTTAAATACCTTTATCACTATTGCATATTATTGTCTACGTGTTAAACTTTGATAATGGTTGCTGACCTCGCAGTTGTTTTATTGCAATGCATCAACGTCATAAAAATTTAAAAAAATAATAAGAAATAAAAAAAGCTAATCTCCATTTTGCGAATCTCCACGCCTTTAGAAAAAACGGGACGTTAGCCTTCGCAACCAATCAAAATCAAGTTTTTATTAAAGGTATAAGTGCCATTCTCTCATGAGCACTTATTTTTTCTATTTGTATAAAGCTTCAATTGTCTCATATAAATCCAATCACTTATTGGCGTCTCATTCTATACACAAAACATGTTACTTTCTTGACGGAAAGGGCAATTAGAATCTCGAAGATAGGAAATTTAGTTCCCATCAGCTAATTGCTAATAATGGTCTAATGCACAACAGGCATAAATAAATGTAGATGACGTCATGTCGACAGGACTATTAAGAATAGATGTATTTATAAACGTATTTAATGTAAAAAAAACCAAAAAAAAAAAAAAAAACCTACGTGCTAATGTGAGAGTTCTATACTGAAAATAACGAGAAACAGTCACGTTCATGAATTTTCCTAATGGTACTTAAATGTGCAATGGAAATCTAATTGAATCATTTTTGCTTCAGGTCATTTATAAAAGTGGATAAAAAAGCTAATTCATGTTCGTGTTTGTGCTCTTTCTCTTCTTTTGACTCTATTGGTGGTCACCCCAGGTTGCTGCAGAATAAACACTGGCAATTCATGTCACTGTAAATGTATTACTTGACATCCCCATTGTAAACACAAAGGGAGAATACTCTTATCGTTATTATTTCATGTCATTGTAAACACAAAGGGAGAATACTCTTATCGTTATTATTTCATGTCAATGTAAACACAAAGGGAGAATACTCCTATCGTTATTATTACATGCCATTGTAAACACAAAGGGAGAATGCTCTTATTTTCTTCTCTTTTTTTCTCAGTGGAAGTAACAAATGAATAAACTATAAAATTAATGGTGTATTCTTTTGGAATATAAGGTATTCCGACCACAGCTGTCAAACAAAAAAAAAATCGACTTTTGTTAACCATTTCCAGACAAGACAATTACTATGTATGACAGAACTGTGGTAGAATGATGTAAGAAAGTAAAAAATAGTGTTATATACCTGTTTATGGTAATAAATTAACCTCAATTATGCAAATTAAAAAGGCCACGGATCTGTCCATATTAGAATTATTTTTACATATGTTTGAATAAAATATCATTGTAGTATCAATTTCTTTATTTCATTTTTTTACTCAGTTTCCCTGTAAACTGTCATGTTATTCTTTTGTGTTTTTCGTGTTTTTTTTAAATTAATTAATTTATTTATTGAATGGCCACAATTTTTGGTTTCTGTCATATAAAATATTCAATTAATGACGTCACGGTGGTACATGTAAGTACACCACAAGTACTCGCTGTCCAGTTAAGATCCCTTACGATAAATTGTAACCAACAAGATTAGTGTCTGTGAGTACAGTTGTATAAACTAACGTGGTTTATGCTGGAGCATCTTATGTATCCATGGTTGTTCCTTATTTTTTTGCATATTATTTATCATTGAATGAGAGATTAATATTTTCTTAAAGTACTTTAAATGAGTTCCTGTGAGTGAATCTTGAATATTTTTCCAAACCACTAGTTTTGCTATAACTAGTGTACTTTAGGGCACGGATATTTCATGACCTTCCCAGGTGCTAAGTACTGGTCCAACCCGGGAACCGCCAAGAGAATTAGTATAAGTTGTAAGTCCTTGCCTTCAAATCCAAGTAAAATAATCAAGTTTAAACTAAAACCATTATTTTCTTCAAGACTGTGTTCTTTTGTTCTTTAATTTCGACGGATATATTCGTTAATTCATGTTCAGATCAACTTATGAAATCAACGATAGTTAGACCCCGTAATATGTAATATTTTCATTGTATATAATCCCCTTGTGACATGATAATTATATAATTCGATTTATTGCTGTCTGAACGGTGCTTAATAGGATCATAGCAATAAATCTTATCACTGAGGTGTTGGGAGTTTCTTTGGCATTAGATTATTTTTTTTCAATCACCTGGAAATGTTACTAGATAATAACTTAAACCAAATCACTTCGTTTGCAATCCGGAAATGGTAATGATCGTTTCTCAGATGGTTGAATTATAAGATCAATTTTCTGGGAGGAATATTGTAAAAGAATAGAACCCTTTTTGCATCCATTAAATGTTGTTGTCGTTTTTCTTTATAGAGGGTTAGTGTCTATAATTATAGGTGGACATTCTTTTTATGTCTAATTTAGGACAATTATACGGTAGAATAGCACTGGGGGGACATGGTAGATATTTCATATATTTTATATGGCGTGCGTGCGTACGCGATAGCTAAAGCCTTAGCACTCAGTAGTCATCGTGTGCGCATACGGTAACTTAAGTAATCGCGTGCGCACCGATATGAAAGAATATCTTCCATGTTCCTTTTCAAACTCCACGCAGTAGTTACCTCCCCTTACAGGTATAGATAACCACTGCCACCACAAGTAAAAATTAACAGAATTTAACTATTTTTTCTTTTTTCAAAAAAAAAAAAAAAAAAAAAAAAAAAAAAAAAAAAATTACTGCGAGTGTCATTCCCCTTAGTATGTTTTCTTTATTAAACATCAAATATCGCTTCGTGGTAGAAAAACAAATCATTTTAAAAATATTTTGTCGTTATGACAGCAGACGGAGACGCCATTTCGTTAGTTTACCCTCATCACGTGACATTTGTGACGGCAGTGATTTTTTTGCTTGCAAGGGAGATCACTGTGTAGAGTTTGGGGGTAAACGACAATTCTTGGAGAAATGCATGAATAAAGTGCGTGGGAAAGACTTCCAGCATCTCTTGTTAAGAAAAAAAATCTGATTATAGTCGAATCTGTATATATCTGTATTTTGTATAGTTAAAGAACATAATGATATCATTGAAGATCAGTTGTACTTGAAAATAAAAAGAGTCTCATTCACATTAAAAATAGAAATGATATTTTGATGAATCTGAATTTAGAAACATTTTAAATGCATAAAACTTCATCGGTAATTTACGCATATTATTTTCCATTTAACGATAACTAAGCGCTATTTTGAATTCATTTAAGTCTGAAAATAACGAATGGGAAGGTGTTTACTTTCCCCAACACTGCTTTATTTTAGTTCAAAAAGCATCATCAACTTACTATCTTACTTAAGATTGCAATTAGAGAGAAAATCAGCAGCAGTCTTTCCTTTCTATATAACTTCCTTTTTTATAAATTAACGGTAACATAAATTATATTATTTCCTTTATTTAACATGTTATATAATCTTTTTCTATTTTAGCTAATCTAGGAGCTTTCATTTTGCGGGAAAAAAACTTATTCGCTTCATGAAAAGACTTTAACCTAGATGTAACCAGTAGATCACGTTTTTTTTCCTAAATGAGGAATATACATTCAAGTTTCATTAAAATGAAATATAGCCTGAGGGAAGATAGAGTTCAAGGGATATAACTCTTCCTAAGATTCTCGAATATCTTTATAGTACATTATGTCATTCAAACTAACCATTGATTGTGATAACACGTATCGTTTTTTTTTTTTTGTTTTTTTTTTAATCTCCACATCTTAAGACATACGAGTTCTTAGTTGCATTAGAGATAGAGGGTGTGTACTTAAATTATCGATAATATAAATGTTTTATTAGAGCTACAAACATTCCTACAAAGCAACTTTATTTTCGACATAAACATGCAAATCTACATTAAAAATACTCAAAATATTTAATATCAAACCAGGGATTCTATATTACGTCAAAATACGAGAAACAAATAAAAAACTTGTCCATTTCAACATAGTCCTTCCTGATAACATATGAATGAAATTTTAACACACACCGATTTACCACGTTTTTTTTTGTTTTTTTTTTTGCAGAGACTGCGTGCTGCACGTGGCAATTTACATGTTGCCAAGGCTTAGGAAACACTGATAACACTGCCGTTCATTAAAATATTAATAAATTTGAAATTTATTGTAAAAAAAATAATAATAATAATAATAATAATAATAATAATTCTTAATAGCTAATTATCATTTCCTAGAAATTAAAATTTCTGAATCACCGAATTTTACATATAATATTTCGTTGGTAGGCAAAAAACATTTCATAAATACAAAATAAAGTTCCGTCACTGCGAAAAATATTCGATCTTTACCAAAAGAAAAAAAATATTTCGCACACAAGTGTGCACGTGTTCAATGTCATATTCGAGGCTCCGTTTGATCGCTATCCGTGACCGATATTTGTTTATAATCATTCTTGCGAACGATGAAAATAAATGAAAGAAATGATCCTAGACAAAGGGGTGCGCTTCATGGGACAAGGTTGCCCAGATTTTTGGATAACCGAATAAACAAATAAATGAAATTGCGATTATCATTTGTTTCATAGCTGCTGAAGCCAAACGTAGTTCTAATCGAATTGCATAATATCCGCGAGTGGTGTCCACGTCAAGCCTGAAATATTGTTGTTTGAAGTCTTTCTGTGATTGTGTATTTCTCAAATCTGAGAATATGTTGAATCTATCCTATAAAGATGTGATTTAGCGACAATAAAAAGTGGATAATTAGATGTTTTATTTTCTCTGCGCTTCAACAAGATATTAAAGTCTTGTCAAAGGAAAACATTTGATTTGTTTGATGACGAAGCTTTCCGCAACGTTTTTATCACGGTGAACTTTTCTTGAACCTTAGATGACAATTTTAGATCTCTGCCAGTTTGATGTTATATCAGCAGAAATCTTAGGATAATATCATTTCATAAAAGTTCAAAACTGAAGTATTTGTCGTAAATAAAGAGGAAAAATATTTTGAACACCCATAAATCATATAAAGTTTTTTTGTTTGTTTTTTTTAATTTTGATAAGTACGCATGCAGCAATATGAACCTTAGCAAGTGAAAATATGGCAAAGTTTTTTGATTGATAGCAAAATTTAAAAAAATATATAAAAAAAATAAATAAAATAAACCTCTGTCCCCGGCGGTCGAATGATAAGAACGACAGCCTTAGGAGCGGGAGGTCGAAAGTTCGATCGCAAGAAACAATGTCATACAAATATAAAAGCGCTGCTAGGCATTGGCTAAATCTAAAATTAGCTGAGTCGGGGTCAAGATAATATAACTTAGTCTAGATGTGGCATTAAGTCATATGTCTGCAGCGTGATACTGTTCTGCACTAATCCTTCCTGAAGTGTATGTGGTACCTGCGCTGTTTGTTTGCTGGATTTAACGTCCCACCGACGGTATTTCGGTCATTTGAAGACTATGTCTATTTAGGGCAGATATTTGCTGCCGCACTGCAGTATCACGCCGTAGACACCGACAGGTGATATGATTTCACACCCAGTCACACTATCTTGACACTGGGCCAACCAGTCCTGGAATTACCCTCAGCTGTAAATATGCTTAGCGCCAAACGACTTTGGTATGTCGCGGTCCGGGAGCGAACCCACGACTTCTCGCTCCAGATGTAAACGCTCTAACCACTCGGTCAACGGGGACCGGACCCTTCAAATGATAAACGATGATGGTGTGACGAAAATCCAACAATTTAATATTTTTATTACTATTACTTTTTTGCATTGACACTATTACCATGATCAATTTTTCAAAATAAAATAATCGGTGACACGGTGTTGCTTCATTTGTACTGGCAATTGACTCAGGATATGGAAATCATTTGTTAGAAACACACGGTTCGTTTGATCATTAATATGCAAAATGATTTCTATGATGTAAAAGTTTATTCTCCAGCGCCATTGTATATTGTAGTTCAGAACGCCTCATGTTAAGCTTTGTTTGTAAAATTACAGAGTCACCTTCTATTAAAAAAGAAAGCATTATCATAAAAGATATGACTTGACTATTTGAGTTTACCGTCGCTTCGACAGTATTTCAGTCATATAACGACGTCGAGCTAATTACAGGTGGAGGAAGACCCCGAATGCACGAAGGCACCCGGGTAGAACCACCGACCTACCGTAAGCCAGCTGGAAGGCTTCCTCACATGAAAATCCGAATGACCCTGCCGGGATTCGATCCCCCGCGTTGAGAGACTGAGTGTGTGTTAAAGTCAGCGACTTTACCCTCTCGGCCACGGAGGCCCCCTCATAATTAATATCATAATTATAATAAAATAATAGTGATAATAATAAGTTCTTTTACGACTTTTCGAAGCACAAAGTATTGGTACAAAGCAGGAATTGTAGAGTTGAATTTAGAAATGGTAAGTTCGAATCCTCAATCAAAGTACACGAAATGCTTTTTAAAATTAATTAATAAATAATAATAATGATAATAATAATAATAGTTATTAGATAGATAAATAAGTTAATAAAAGGTAAAATTAAAGGATGAAATTTAGGAAATGCAAATGAATCGGGGGAACATCAATCGGCATCAATTTTTCAAGTTTAATTGCCACGGCCATTCCCTTCATGAATATCAATAGAACTTCTACTAATGACACATGCCCGACCCCCCCACCCCCTCTCTCTCTTAAGTATCAAAACAACCGGAAGTAGTGGACGGAAGTTGTTATCTGTGCGTGTCCAACTTAAGGCCAGTGTCCACAATGCAGGCATACCGGTGACGTGACGAAATGACGTAATGAGTTGAGAGGTATGTTTGGTCAAGCTGACCATATGCCATATCGTCAATACAACGATTGCTTTCATGAGTGGCCAGTGGCCAATGCAATCAAAAAGTTGTTGCGTTGTTATCTGTTTGAACTCCCGCAACAATAGCATCCATTAGCGGTTACCATATTGCAATTTTGCTTCAATGTACCAACGGGACTTGCTCTCACTTTGTTGATTGTTTAGGTCGAACCTTTAACATGACGCATCTTGATTCTACCTTCGCTAGATTGGCACCAAGGGTGTTGACAGAAATGCAATCTTGGATTTAATGGATTGTCCACTAATTAATCAATCTTCTTTGTCTATATGTGAGACTCAGAACCTGGCCTCTAATATTGGATGTCAAGTTCTTCGCTTTATTTTATTTTATTTTTATTTATTTATTTATTTATTTATTCATTTATATTGTATATCTCATTTTTTATGTTTGATGTTTTTAGTTTCTTCACCGCCATCTTTTAATAGCCAAATGTGGTTTGTGCCAGTAAAAGTTTGACTTGACTGGATTATAAATGTATTAAGACAAACATATATCGTTATTATGCTCAGTATATAAATTAAGCATATAACTTAAGTCACTGAAATCGTGATACACTTTCAAAAAGGCTAAGTCTGAAATATAGACTCAGAAGTTTGATGACTCACGATCCGGCTATTGACAATTGAAATTTAAGGTAATTCATCTATTATTAAATTATAATCATGGTCCTCAAATGCTTTAAAAAGACTTCAGTGCAGATGCAAGTGTCCATTGACATGGATCTATAGGCTAGTGTGCTCTAAGTCAATAAAGGCTTGTATTTACTACAAAATTCCTATAATCACCTGATGGACCATGATCGCAATTTAATGATGGGTGGGTTACCTTAATGACAATTTAAATGACGCAGTGCAGTATAAAGTTTAAAATGTTACACTTTATAACCTTCCTTTGAGTAGAATTTTAGTGTTCCATGAAACTATTCATTTATTTAGCTGTAATGTTCCGTCGACAGTCATTTTTGGGGAGTTCGTCTGCGTGAGACCAGGCCCCGTTTTCTCAAAAATAAAAATGGTACTTAAGTATGATTTTCAAACTAAGACTCAA
Source organism: Solen grandis (assembly GCA_021229015.1). Lineage (NCBI taxonomy): Eukaryota > Metazoa > Mollusca > Bivalvia > Adapedonta > Solenidae > Solen > Solen grandis. Next base: position 62,376,719 of record CM037784.1, on the reverse strand, counting down.
ACTATGCCCATTAGTTTCAATAGGGATTTGAGTATGATACTCAATTGAGTCTGAGATCATACTTAAATATATTCGAGAACACGGGGCCTGGCTTAAGTTTTCTTTATTATGATCTCTGTATCAAACACGAATATCATTATAGTAACTCAAATCCCCGAAGTATCTAATGGGCCATGCTTTGAGATAGAGCATCAAAAACCATACTTAAGTACTCTCAGTTTTATTTTCGAAAACAAGTGTAAAGTCGCTGACTTAAGTTCTCACTCAGCCCCTCACCGCATGGGTTCGAGTCCCGGCAGGGTCATTCGGATTTTCATGTAAGGAAGCCTTCCAGCTGGCTTGCGGTAGGTCGGTGGTTCTACCCGGATGTCTCCGTGCATTTTGGGTCTTCCTCCAACTATAATTAGCTGGACGTCGCTATATGATTGAAATACTGTCGAAGCGACGGTTAAACTCAAAACAACAACAACAACAACAACATCGATTTCGAGATAAGGACTGTAAAATCAATGGTTTCGTTCACATTAAATTTGTTGATTATGTGTTTAAGGGAATATCGTGGGTATTTTTATTTAAAGATTCATTTTCTAGAATCCGTGAGATCTATATAAAAAGAGTTTTTCGTGGGGATTGATTTTATCAGTTGATATTACCCTTCACGAAATCATCGAAAATGTATGCCCCACGAAATTAATGATTTCATAGTAATACCTTAACTCTTAAATGAGCTTAAAAAAACCGCTTTTTATAGTAATTTAATTTAATGGCTAAGTTGATATAGATAAAATTAACCTTAATAAAAAAGACCGTGTGCTAAAAAATCAATATTTGGGATTTTTAGAAACAAGAATGATGAAATGCACCCCTAAGTATTTATGTAATGTGGAATTCGAGACAGACATGGTGCTAACTCACAGTGATATCACGCTGCAGATAAATAGCTTGAATAGCTTGATATCACACCCAGTCACATTAGCTGTTAAGCTTACGCGTTATTAAAAAAAAAAAAAAAAGTCACCATCTTGACACTAGGCCATCCAGTTTTGGAACAATCTCAAAGCAAGGGAGATACCAGTATCATTTTAGCACATTTTATATTGCGCAACCAGGGATCGGACCCACGGCCTCCTGGTTTCAAAACCAATTTATAGAAGACTTCGAAATTCATAAATTCATGCAGGATAATGATATCTTACCCATCACGGATTCTTATAATCCTTTATAATTAGATGATTTTGCAATTATAATAAAACAAAAGAACAGTCCAGTTAATATGGTTACCACAAATAGAGCCTGATAAGCCATTGGGATGGGTGCTCAGGTATAACGTCTATATTTAGCATGTTTTAAATCTGACATTTTATTAAATGTAAGTCACAAGTCACAATTATTAAAAAATCCTGTCTTATATTCAACGATCCTGAAGTACTGTAATTTGTTGACAGTATTTAGTAGTTTCTTTTGAGCGTTAAGAGCCTGTATTTAAATTCATGTCTTGATTTACTACTTAAATACAGCTGAACCTGTATTAGTGACCACCTGTATTTAGCGGTCAACCTGCATATAGCGGTCGATTTCAATATTACCAAATCGTTTTGTAAAATATTTAACCTTCAATTAGCGTTCATCTCTGTAAAGCGGTCACTTTAGTTGTTTCTTGACTGACCGCTTGAGACAGGTTTGACTGTACGCGTTTTTATCAGCATATGAAAAAGGAAACAGATGAAACAACGAAGAAATCACCACATTCGGTATTAGAAAATAATTTCTTAGACCTAATAACCTTTAGTGTAATATTGTTTATAAGGAATAAACATTTGTTATATCGTTTACCTCAACCAAAGCTTTTAAGGCTGTGTCTAGAAATAAAGACATTATACGTAAATATCTTGGGCACAAATGATCTAAATTCTAAAATTATAAATTAATATATCTCTTGATAGGATTTGAACAACAGAGTATTTTATTTATGGGGAGTGCTTGCCTTCAGGGCTGTAATATTTCTTATATATTTTGACGCAAAATTTTATTGTGAATGAGATAAATTGAAAAGTTCTCATTTTTAGACCGTAATACAAATTTGGATTTTGAGTATTTTAAACAAAATGCAAATGATAGGTAATTAGTTTTTCTCTGTTAAAATTTGTTTTGATGTATTATGATAATCACCACGCAAATATGCATGTTTTTTTTAAGAATTTGTGTATTGCGTATACATGTATGTCAAAATTATTATTTATAAAAAATAAAATCGAATTTTGAATGAACTAGGGTCTGTCCCGGTGGCCGTGTTGTCAGTGCGGATTTGGAAAGTCGTGGGTTCAATCTCGGCAGCGACATTCCAAAGTCATAAACATGTGACCGGTATAGCTCCCTTACTAAATAATGGTGTTTCCAGGACTGGTTGACCCGGTGTCAGGATAATGTGACTGGATGTGGTATCATGCCACATGTCTGCAGTGTCGCAGCACTATATCTGTCTCAATTAGACATAGTCTCCAAATAGCTGAAATACTGTCGGTGGGTCGTTAAACCAAACAAACGGGTGAATATTACAGGGTCCGATTTGCTTGTACCATATTGTTTATAATCATTACAAGTATTATAAAATTTAAAATTATTGTTACCTCTATGTGGAACATATGGGAGCTTGCTGGGAGTTTGCATTTTTCCATTTTTAAATGCTGATTTTTATAACTTATTAATTTACTCAATAAAGTGCAACTGATGAGTATCCAAATGTACATACATCATGAATTTTAATGATTTATTTTAATATCTGTCTGTCTGTCCGTCCGTCCTCCGTATCTTTTTTTATCTGTGTACAGTGTACAATAAATTGCCTCAGAAGCTATTACTGGTTCTAGCTCTATACAGTTTTGAATTTTTTACAGTAGAAGCCATTAACCGTAAAAGCTTCACTCTCTTTAAAGAGCGTTAACGTTTTCTCCTGCTAGGCGCTATTCTTTGCACGTGTGATTATATTTTTTTTCATCATTAATAATTTTAATTCAAACGCAATGAATACATTTTAGAGAAAAAAAATTGCTGGAGGTGCATAATGTAAAAGCATTTCAAAATTTTACGCTTTGAGAATAAAGGTTGCCGTCTTTTCAAAGGGCATACAGTCAAACCTGTCTTAAGCAACCAGTCAAGGAAACAAGAGAAAGTGCCGCTTAACAGAGGTAACTGCTAAATTAAGGTTAAATATTTAACTAAACGATATATATATCACTGTAAAAGCTCCATACAGGGAGCAAGGTTAAATCCCATATAAACAACTCTTTCTACGATATAGTTTGGTAATATTGAAATTGACCGCTAAATGCAGGTCAACCGCTTAATACAGGTTGACCGCTTAATACAGGTTGACCGCTTAATACAGGGGCCGCTAATACAGGTTAAACTGTACATTTTTCAATACGTAAGGTGAAACTACTGTTGGAAATGTGATGATGGTAATTTCTGTACACGGATAAACAAGGTCACTAACAGATTTGGAATTAGATACCACCTAGCTGTGAAGACCTTCCCTGTTATTGGGAAATATTTACATATGTGTAAATGTCTTTTTTAACCGTCGTAAACAAAAACGTTCAATTTGGCGAGAGAATGTTTTTATTATTTTTGTAGTTATAGAATATATAACAGAAACAGGTATTGGAGTAGAGATAGCCCATACGTTTTGACCGTGATATTGCCTTTGAATCCGTGGTCACTGTCCGGTCATGTGAGGCAAGAGTTATGGGTAAAAGAAGTAGAAGTTGGAGGAAAAGAAGAAGAGATATAGAGAGAAAAGAAAGAGAGAAAGAGGAGATAGAGAGAGGGAGAGAAAAGGGAGAAAGAGAAGGAGAGAGGAGAGTAGAAAAAGGAAATAGAGAGAGAAAAGAGAGATAGAAGAAAGAGAGAGAGAATAGAGGGAAAGAGTAAGAGAATTAGTAGAAGAAGAAGAAGAAGATGATGATGATGATGAGAGAGAGAGAGAGAGAGAGAGAGAGAGAGAGAGTAATAGAGAGAGAAAGAGAGAGAGAGAGAGAGAGAGAGAGAGTAATATAGACAATTTCACGCGCAGGAGATCTCACGGTGAATTGAGTAACTCAATTTAAGCTATATCATGATTGCTTTGTTTTGATATTTAAATAAATATATATTTAAGTTCAAATGACAAATGTTACTTTGCTAGACAGATTATCGTGTCGTTTGTCGTTTGGCAAGAGATGCACACCATTCAATGTGGCCGTGATTTATGGAAGCCAATCACTGCGCCGGAATGTCGAAACGGATAAAAGATCGAACTTTCAAAAACATTAAACCCATTCGTAATAATGTTCACTGTCACCAAGGCAGTATTATTTCCATGTTTTCCGTGAAAAGACAGATATCTTTCACCGTGGAAGATATAGAAATGCCAATAAATGTTTCCTGCATGATTATTTTGAAGTTAACAACGCGTTGACTGAACCGGGTTAAAAGTAGGAAATAAAAAGAGATGGCAGGTCGTATTTTTGAAATTCTGAGGAACTTCAAAGGCGATAGAAAAAGAAAACGGTATTATAAACAAAATGTATATTTGAAAAAGATACTTTGCAGTATCCTTTTATTTCCGATACCGTTACATAGCAAACAGTTGGTATCTCTGAGTTTTCATGTCAAGTTATATTTGTGAAAAGTAAATAAACCAGCATGGAACATTAGCCAATGAGAACACTGCCTTTTAAACTGGTGTGCTTAGAATCAAATATTTTTCATCATTGATTGGCCGAAATCCGATGAAAAGCCGGGTCAATGGCAAAAGAATACAGCTGCCGCCGCAAAAATGCGTTTGAAAAGAGTTAAGGTATAGTCCCTGTAATGGTTCCGCTACATTTCGGACTTCATGGATTTTCACGGAGATAAATGAAACGTTAGGAAACCTTGGTTATCTTGGTAAAGGTTAAGTGGTCCAAGTCGTAGCGGTGTTTGTCGACTTTACCGAAAGTGAATTACAGGGCATAAACCTTATTTTTAACGTAACCGTCACGTGATGTGTCCCGCCCTACACTCACATTACATGGCATTTGCCATTAGTGATAGTTCTTGTTTTATTGTAAAACTCCGAGAACCTCCGGTTAGAATCACCAGCTTATTGCAATCAAGCTAGAAGACTTTATCACATTAAAAATCTTATATACTCAAGAGAGAATGGATACATTTATTCGTGGAATACATGTTCTATAAAACGCGAGGCTTATAAAAAGAAAAAGTTTTCGTGGGGATTAATATTTGTGATAAAACTCTCCACGAATTCGACGATAATTAGAGTCTCGCGAATATTTTTGACTTCACAGTACATGAAATACATGAGAATAAAGAAATTGACGTGGATTGTTTGTTTTTTTCGTTTCAGACTTTATTTTGGGAATGGACCTCTTCCAGAATGTAACTGACACCATTAAGGACCCGTCAATATTTGATGTCCCATCTTTCTGTAACCACCCACGGGCTGTACCAGAGGTAATGTCTAATTGGTCAATATTTTTCCATTCATACCTGACCGTTAGCCATAAAGTTGTTTCAGTTCATGCTAAGACTTGATCGATAATGAAACCCCAAAAAAATGAGAGAGATTGTCCCTTAGGCTGACGCTGTTCTTAATCTTTACCTCATTAACATTCATGGGCAAATTAAAGATTTGATAAATTTGATATTAATTGATATTAAAAGACTTTTTTTTCTTTGCCATGCAGACTGAGTGAGCCAACATAGCATAGGGGACCTTGATCAGACTTTTCTCACTACTTAGCAAGACAGTGCTGTTTTTTTTTAATCAGTGAATGCAAATGCTTTGATATTACAAACCTGTTTAAGCGGTCAGTCAAGGGAACAAGAGAAAATGACCGCTTAACAGAGGTCGTCGCTAAATGAAGGTTAAACATATAACAAAGTGATATAGTTCGGTTATATTAAAACTGACCGCTAAATGCAGGTTGACCGCTAAATGCAGGTGGCCGCTAAAACAGGTTCAAATGTATTTTACAATACAGTGTTAATTTTTTAATCAGTGAATGTTAAATACTTTGATATTATATGAATGTTATATAATGTTTTCTTTTTATTTTCTAATGAAATGTGTGTGTCTTGAGAAATTCAATGTTCATGCTTGAAGAGGAATATTTTTATGGTTTTATTAGAATACATGTATATCAAATTATATATTGATCAAGTTCAGAAGCCTCTACTCCCTGAGAAGTTATGCTTAATTTAGCAATCCCGCATTCATACACCTAAACAACAGTCTGTAAATAATAAACACAATGCATTATGTGTAACCATGGTAACATGGTAACATAATTATTTGATGTTAACAGTATGATTACAATCTTGTGATATGAATGTATAGTAAAATAAAGCACGAGAAACTCATGCTCCGTAAAAGCTATTTGTGAATTTATGCATTTTTGTCGGGAATTAGGCTAATGACGCAAAGTTTCGATAATTAGATTCCGCAAGATGAATTCTATCCACTGACCCCGGTCAAACAATCAGTTGTGGAGGCTGGTATCGTATTCTATAACGATAAGCATATATCATATTGTAATTACTGATACTCACAGCATTTCACCGCAACATCGTATATCATGCCCTTATAAATATGGTAACTAACTCTGTGGTCAACATGGACATGTATTCGTTTATTCAGGAAAAGAGCCAATATAACAATTAATCCCTATGCTATAAAATATTTACCTATGCCTTTTGGTTCTTGGCTGTTTGACTTCCTGTTTAGTCTCTATCTCTCTCTCTCTTTTCCCCGGTCTCCCGTTTTCTCATTTTGGATCTTGTATTTTATATGTGATCATGATTTCATGAGTATATGTGTAAATGTATAATTATATGTACGTGGGTAAGATACCATCGAATTTAATGCGAATGTGCCAGACTGTCTCTTGCAAAAGTTGGACAAAAAGACTTTTTTGGCTTTTCCAAAATGGAGAACCACGCTAGGTATGGATGAACAACAGATATTTGATTTCAAGTGTTGTTTATCATAACATGACCGCAGTCCAACTCTTTGCGCACAGAATGTAGATGGGTGTATATTGACGGAACTGGGAAATTATCAAAGTCTCTGTAACTGAGTTGACGAAATGTTGACGAACAAACGATGCGGTGAAACAAAACATGCGAGTGTTAAGAGAGACACAGCCAGCAGCATTGGTAAATCAGACGGTGGCGAGTACCAACAAGTACTAGAAGAATTTCTGTAAAGATCGGGTAAATTCTTATCTGCTAATAAGTAATGAAACGTCAAGTTGGAAGATCATGTTTGAACCACAGAGAAGCGCTGGCAAGCAAAAGAAAACGAAAATATTATGGTCAAAAGAACAACTAATACAACGAAAATTTTCGTCTTTTTTTTTAAATTCTAGATTTCTCTTGTCCATCTGGTCATGCAGTCAGCGGACGCTGCTACACGAAATCAATGCTTCAGAAAGAGAGTTGAAATATTTTACAATGTAAAGGTTGGCTAGGTGGCCGTTTTATTTATGACAACGCCTTCATTCACACGTCTAATGATGTTATGGCTTTCTTGACCTCTGAATATTCTATGTTGTAAATCACCACCTCGCTCAGAGGACTGGAGTCGTCCATACGATTCCTTTTTATTATCATGCCGGGATGAAATATAAACATTTATTATACTGCAGCGGCTCGGGTGACATGAATTTCCTCAGCCGGGAATAAATAGTCATGTACCCTGTCAAGAAACTGAATAACTAATCACATACATTTATCCAGAGGTTCTTTTGACAGCGCAACTTAGTGTATCCGACACATACCGAAAAAAAAGGGTATTAACAAAATGGGTATCGGTATTTTAGGGAGCACTTTGAAGATAATTTATAAAATACATATATAAGATTGTCTAAATATACAAATCGGTATTGGACAAATATGGTATCGCAATCTGGGCACTTGTCCAACTATTATATCGATATTGGACAAATATGGTATTGCAGTCTTGGCACTTGTCCAAATACTATATCGATATTGGGCAATTCAGGGTAAAATTACCTTTATATTTTATATTCATTTTCTTTTACTCAGGTCTTAATAGCCTACATTGATTATACAAATGTTATCACATATTTTGATTTTTCTTTTCAAAATAAAAACGCTTAAACGCATTGATGTCATTAAAGTGACGTCATATCCGTGAGTTTGATGTTGTGCGAAATGCTGCGATTGTTGTCCAGTAATGTAATTTATATATGAACACTGAACTGTCTAATAGCGAAATCTATTGGACGATCACGTTGTACAAATGCACTCCGTAAATTGGATGAGAAAATTGGATAAATAACTTTTTTATATTTTTTTAACTTAAAATTATGTTTTGATGTCATATATATATACGCACCTTCCTTTATATTGCAGGATTCAATCGAGAGAGACCCAAGACACAACGAGGCAGTGTCGGAGTTCGAAATAAATCTGCCGGAAGATTTGAAGCCAGGAATATACTAGATGCAATATTGTAGACCTTAAGCATTTCTTTGCTTTATATGAAATATTTATGAAATATTTTTGAGGATATCTATGCAGGAATCGATCATTGTGTTTTGTTTTATGTTTGTAATAACTGGAACTTACTTGCAACGAATGTGCACGGCAGTTCAAAGGTTAGGTCTCCGACTTTGAAGCGGAGATCGGGGATTAATACCATGTCACGAAAGATCAAAGCATAAAATGATATTGGCCCTAGAATACAAAGAAATGAAATATTATAAATATGCTTACTTTGCAACTCTTAAGAAATTGAAGACGAGTATCACTTTGTTCTAAAACGTAGCTAATTTATTGATTTGAAAATGCAATCTTTGAAGAAATAGTATTATAGTAAGAAGCATTGAATGTTTTAGGCTTAATTTGTTATTAAAATCTAGAGTGATTTATTTATGGTTATTTCTCTAGACGAAAAGATATATTAAATGACTGTTTGTTTGATTTAATATTCCATTGACAGTATTTCAGTCATTTGGAGACTATGTCTACTTGAGACAGATATAGTGCTGCCACACTGCAGTATCACGCCTTGGACATGTGGCATGATACCACACGTTATCCTGACACCGGGTCAACCAGTCCTGAAACTACCCTTATAATGCTGAGCGCTAAGCAAGTGAGCTATACAAGTACCATTTTTACGACTTTTGTATGTCGTGGCCGGAGATCGAACCCACACCTCCCGCTCTCGAGGCCGACACTCTTATTATATGTTACATCAAAATCTATTCTTCCATTTCTTTACTTAATATCACTTCATTCGAATTTCTTTTTGCACGTACAATGGCTGAAAAGTGGCATAAGGATTACGAAAACTGTACATCCTTCATTCAATAATGGTTTTCATTTTCAACTTACTATTTGTATAAATAATGCACTATTTGACCGTGTATATATGTACTGCATGAATTTGTATTTTTTCGACGGGATGTTATATGCATATAAGTTTATAAAAAGCTCTTTTCTGTTCTATACAGTGGGCCTTAAGTGTTAGAATTAATATTCGACAGGTAAACCGGTTCACAACTATCTGTGTACATTACCCATATACAGACGCATGGTCACTCAATTCAACATTGATTGTAAGAAAAATTGGTAGTTTTCTATCAAAGCCAAAAGCGTTATGAACGGTATTGAACCTATATTAAGAATTATTAACCTAAATCTAGAGTTTCTAATTTCGTTGCCCTCACTTGACCGATCATTATCGCTGGCCCAGGGAGGCCATACTATACTATCGAGCAAGAAAGCAACCTTTTTCTCCCGCACCGCTGACGTAATAGTGAAACAGGCTCCTTCTCAGTCGGTCGCAGTAAGAAGAACAGATCAGGTAACTAAGAACAAGCTTTTAGAAACTGTTTGAATGCTGGGAAATCTGGACTGGTTTATAGGCTACCGGAAGTACATGTTGCTAGACGGAGCTAGACTGGTAGGCACATAATTTGGGCAGATTCGATTGGAGTACGCCCCTTGATCGATGTTGAACCAAACATGCTAACATTTCCCAGCAATGAACCTCTCCTTCAACTGCAACAGTGTAACTTGTCCTTGGCTAACGGCGATGTTTAGCATTTTTTGAAATGCAACTACTTGTATTCTCTCTACGCACATGCGCTTACGTCACAGGCTGAATTCGCTACCGGAACTAGTGAAGACGTCATGTTGCGGCATATAAGACATCCCATATTCTATATTAAAACGATTTTGCCGAGGCAGTTTTTACGAAAATAGTGATGTCCCGTGCAATATGACCTATGCTTATCAAAATATTTGTCAGAGATAAAGATTTTACCAATATGAAAAATCGCGAATAGAAAAAACGTGTTATTATTTTTCCCGATCATCTGTGAACGAGCTGCTTTACGTCTTTGAAACCATCGGGCCTGAATTCTAACAGATGTGTCTCGGCCAATTTACAATGATGCTAAATATAACAATATCGTCTGGCCATGTCATTTGTGTAGCCAATGTTAAAGTCTCATATAACACTTGATATAACATGTGTTAAGCCGACATTCAGTACAAATTTATATTTGTTCGAGTTTGCCAAAGGTAAATCAAAGAGATAGTAATGGCGTATGAATACAAATGCAAAGTCATTCGGCTTTATATATTACACGACGGGTATTGAGAGGAAAATGACATAAAAAAACAACATCGTGATATATTGCAATGTTTAAGCTTAATGGTAATGATATGAAACATGTCGTAATATACTGCCATATTTAAGCTTAATGGAAATGATACTACGATATTTTGCGATATGTTGCAATATTGCGAATTTATTTTTTAAAAGAAATCACTGTATGAAATGACTTTAATTGAAACGTTTTTTTTTTCATTTCATTATACTTAAACGGTGTTTGAAACACCAAGATTCTGAACTGAGAAACATAAAATATATCAATGATTCATCAAATTTGAGATTGTTTATGTGTTTGTACTATCATAACAGTAGGATTCTATATATTTTGAAGCTTTTACATTTTAATTAATATATATAGGGGTTCAACATACCGATACAGAAGCGTGTAAATCAATTTGTAATATTATATTGTTCATATAGATACATGTGTATTTCAATGTTAAATATACTGCACATCCTGGTGTATTACAAGATTCAAGATTCAAGATTTTATTTGATTAAACCAGAAGGTCATAAGACCCATGTGGTACATACAGCAAGGCGGCAGTATAACAATTGTTTACAAAATAAATAGTTAACAATGAAATATTCACATAAATCACATAATAATAAATTACACATACATGCTCATGACATTGTATACATGTTATTATTCAAACTTACTGTAACTGCTTCATGTACAATAGATAGAGAGAAATCAATGAAGCATGACATACTACATTATATTCCATTACATAATCCAGAGAGAGAGAGAGAAAATTACATAACTGCTCAATACAAAAAAATTTAAAAACTTTTTAAATAATATCTTAATCAGTATAAAATCCTTTTAAATTCCCTGTAAAATTTCATATAAAATTTCCGTCCCTTGACGAAACGAAATGCAAGGGTCAGGAAACAACAACACATTACAATTCCATAAAAAATCATACTGTATCTCAAGCAAAATTGTAATATTCCCTTCCCTTGTCGAAACGAAATACAAGGGTATAGGAAATTATAGCATGTAGATATCATCATAATATAAGCTGAGAGAGAGAGAGCGTGAGTAAACATTGAGTTAAGATATAAGCGTGTGGAAAATATAACATCACCGATTAAGGCACATGCTAATTACAAATATTACTTTTAAAGACTTATAAAGTTAGTGGGCAAGAAATGAAAAATATGTCATAAAAACATTTGTTTTCAGAAACATAAAAGAAATGAGTATTGTTTCTTTTATGATATTAGCAAAATCACAATCGCGTGGGCTTCATTTAGACACCAACGAATATGATTAAAGCGTACAAACTTGATATGAATAACTTTAAATAGGAGTTACCCTTTTAAGGTAATCCGTCCATCATTAAATTGCGACCATGGTCCATCAAGTGACCATGGGAGTTTTATAGTAAATGCAAGTATTTATTGACTTTGAGCAAAAAAGCTTGCATCTTCAGTGAAGTTTTTAAGCACTTGAAGGACCATGATTATGATTTAATGATGGATGGATTACCTTAATATCAATTTCGTTACTCGATGGTCATAAATAAGAGTAAGTAATACCGTCAGGGCCATATAACTACAAATCTTGGTGTAAAATGTTATTCATTGCATACAAACAGGCAAAACTGGGAGAGTTTATTGGGTTTAACATCCCACTGACAGTATCATTTGGAGACAATGTCTACTTGAGACAGATATATTGCATCACGTCATAGACATGTTGCATAATATCACACCCGGTCACATTACCCTGACACCGACACGGCAAGTCCTGGAACTACCATTATATGCTGAGCGCCATGAAAAGTAGCAATACCAGTGTTGATGTGTTACGGACAAGGATCATCCGATTCCATACGACCCCCGGGACTGACCAGGAACTAGGGATAATATTTATTTTTCTCTCTACCTCTGACCGTCTGGAATAAAAGTCCTAACCTTTTTTTGGCAAATAAGTACAATATATGTTGTTTTCATTCAAATAAATGTATACATGATTTTTATGTATTTATTATCATTATTTGTTGCTTTGTTTTTTACCTCAAATACATTCAGTTATTTTGAATATTCATGCTATATCAATTATTAATATAAAATAACAATTATTTTTAGACAACTGTATATACACATGTAACAATACTACTAATGATATAATTATAATATTACTAATTTACGAGTACTACTACTACAACAACAACAACTACTACTACTATAACAATATGTTAACAAAATGATGAAAATAATAATTAACATAATAATAAAAATGAGGATGAATTATAATATTAATAATTAGGATATATATGATAAAATAGGTAGCCGTCTGTCCGGTACGTTCGATGACAAAAAGACACATACCCTCACATCTGAACTCGAACATGTCAACTCTTTCAATTGTAAATATAGCCACCATGATAAGGTCTAACACATCAGCGGTCACGTGAACGGTCATGGTTTCGATTCACAATTTGCGTCATTATATGTACAACTCATTTACATATAAAACTGATAAGGGTACATTCCTTGTCGCAAATCATATGATAAGAAGATTAATTCAGTTAATGGAGGAAATGACTTGTATCATGTCAGTGCTGATTTCAAACAGTGATTTATATTGTTAATACAGCTGAACCTGTGTTAGCGGTCATCTGTATTAAGCGGTCAACCTGCATTTAAATGCCAGATTTAATAATACTAAATAAGCATTTTATTATATGTTTAAACTTCATTTAGCGAAAACATATGTTATGCGGTCACATTCTCTTGTTCCCTTGACTGACCGCTTAAAACAAGTTTGATTGTATTCATATTTTTGTAAATTAATTTAAATGATGCAAAATCATCTGTCAATTTGTAGATTCAAATTACATAAACTTTTTCAATGACAAAAAGACACAAACCTTCACACTCGATCTCGAACACGTCAACTCTGTCAACTATAAATATAGCCACCATAATAAGAACGTCTGACACACATCCGTGTTAATTTTTTGACGACGAAGTTGGCCGTCTCGACGCCACGATAATGCACTTTGTGTGGTATTAAATGCAATCGCGTTCATCTGTAATGTCACTATTTCATGTTTCTTTAAACTATCTACCACCCAAACACGTTATTTTACACACCATAAAAGCACTGACAAGCAAGATCAAAATGAAAATAATTCTCAATATATTGTTGTGGCTTTTGTACAGGGTTGTAATGTTAGCATACATTTCTGCATCGAACAACATTGTGTAACTATTTTTAGAAGCAAAGTTTTCCTCCATTTTACTACGCGGAAAAAATAGTTTCAATTTTTGTTTTCTATATTATCACACAGTGATGTTAGAAGTTTTGTTTATTTAGATACAATGATTGCATTATGAAAGTCGAAACTAACTTAAATGTATCTACATGTATTAATGATGCTGAAGATAGCTTTAAATAAACTTTAGTAGAAAGTGAATGCGCGAGCAAGTCAATCGCATTTCCTTTGGAGATATTTGTACCATCATCAGCACCACAGTTTTATTTACATAATAGAGGTCACATTCCTTTATCTACCGCAATAGACGATTTCACCAGAGGTTCGGCAATACTCGGCAATACTCATGTGTTTATTTATTCCGGTCCAGCAGGAGAAGGCATACGGTTTTTAATTGCTGAGCAGCGTTGCGCCTTTCTGCGTGCCTGTTTTTACATTATGTAATTTTGTAAAGAAAAATATATATGTATTTTACTATATATAGATGGCTACTGAATACAATTTGTCTGTATAAGATAAGTTTTCAACTTAATACAACTTAGCTGCCTGAAATAATTTGGCTGCTAAAAAACAATTTGGCTTTATTATAAAATTTAGCCAGAAAATAATGTTGCTGTTTGTTTGCTCGTTTAATTGGTTCAACAGTATTTCAGTCATTTAGAGACGATAATTTGCCTGTTAGAAATGTTGAAAAACAAATTGACTTTATAAAATAATTTGGCTACTTAAAACAATTTACTTAATGAAAGCAATTTAGCTGCTTTAAATAATGTGTTTACATAAAACTAACTAGTTGCTTTGATTAAATAACAGCTGACATGTTTACCGGTATTGATCAATGTTTCATTCTCTTACCGGGGCATAACCTTTCACATTTTGTGTACATGAACATTGAACCTGTATTAGCGGCCATCTGTATTAAGCAGTCAACCTGCATTTAGCGGTCAGTTTTTATATTACCAAACTAGCATTTAGCGATCACCTCTATTATGCGGTCAAATTCTCTTGTTCCCTTGACTGACCACCAAAGATAGGTTTAACTTTACACTTCAAGAGAAAACTTTAACTTTACTTACCGCTTAATGATATATAAATTTAGTCATCATGTACTTCATTTTATATTTACTTTCCTATAAATACTTGAAATTTAATTCTTTTCAAATGTTGTAAGTCGAATATTTTATGAAACAAATTTTTTGGAGTGTAAACGTAGCTAAAAAAGAACTTATAGAACTGAGTTAAATGGTTAAGTTTAGACTAGGGATTTGACCTCTTAGAACAGGTATCTCTAAATGAAAATTAGATTAAAATTCAAATGCCAGCTTGCAACTCATATAAGCTAACTGCTAAAAAGGGCCGGCTGCTTAATTCACATATAATTTATTATGTTTGACGTCCACGGTGGCCATGGGGATAGAGCTGGAGGTCGTGGATCCAATCCCTGGTCAAGACATTCTAAAGTCGTAAAGACACTGGTAACTCCCTGCTTGGCGCTCCAAGTAAAGAGTTGAACCTGTTTAAGCGGCCAACTGAATTAAGCGGTCTACCTACATTTAGCGGCCAGTTTAAATAAAACCAAACTGGCATTTTGCTATATGTTAAACCTTCATTGAGCGACCACCTCTGTTATACGGTCACATTCTCTTGTTTCCTGGACTGACCGCTTAAGACTGGTTTGACTGTACACAGAGTAGTTCAAGGACTAGTTGACCCTGTTACAGGATAATTTGACTGAGTGTGGTAACATGTCACATCTCTATAGTGTGATACCTCAGTGTGACAGCACTATATTTCTCTCAGGTAAAAAATACATGCAGTCTCCAAAAGACTGAAAAACTGTCAGTGACACGTTAACTCCCCTCCCCCCCCCCAAAAAAAAATTATAATTTATATATTTGATTTTGCTACTTACTTATGGTTGTTCAGTCGAACCTGTCTTAAGCGGCCAATAAAGGAAACAAGAAGAAGTGGCCGCTAAATGAAGGTTAAACATGTAACAAAATGTTAAAATTTGGTAATATTAAAACTGACCGCTTAATATTGGTTTGCCGCTTAATACAGGTTGCCGCTAACGCAGGTTCAACTGTTTGTTACCACAGGTAAGTCACACGTCATAAAACAACCTCGGCTGGAGGACTAATATCCTCTCGCCTTGACTTGTAGCTTTACTGTCACATAAACTAGTTCGCCCTCGGCACAAAATGGTCATACACCCACATTTACTTGATGAAAGGAGATGGGGGAACCTGCAGAGAGGGTCCAGCTGTCATTGACATGAAAATACTTTATCAAAAATGGTGATAAGTGTCAAAGCGACTAGGAAGAGACTGTCAACAATGTAGCAGCCTCATTATTTTACCGTACTACTTTCTAGCCTGCATATTTATCTTAATAATTTTTTGGCCTCCGTGGCTGAGTGGCTAAAGTCGCTTACTTCCTCTGTGAGTTCGAATCCCGGCATGGTCCTTCGGGTATTTTTTAAACTGGTTTGAGGTAGGTCGGTGGTTCTACCCGTTTGCTTCTGAGCGCTGTGGGTCTTCATCCACTTCTAATTAGCTCGACTTCGATATATGACTAAAATGATATTGAAGCGGCATTATATTTCAGCAATGGCTACAGCATTGATAATGTAGCCGTTGCTTCACATTTACTATACTGTTTAACCTGTATTAGCGGCAACCTGTCTTTAGCTAAATAATGGTTAAATATATAACAAAATGCTACTTAGGTAATATTGAAACTGATCTCTAAATTCAGGTTGACCGCTTAATACAGGTGACCGTTAATACAGGATCATCTGTATCTCTTGTATCTGCCGCTCACGTATAAGGGAAGGTCAAGAACGGGTGACACATTGCTGAGTGTGGTGTCATTCCATTTTTCCACGGTGTGATATCGCAGTGATGGAGCGAAGTAAATGTCTGCTTTAGAAACGCAAAATTCGAAATACTTGAAATAGTGTATGTGGCACAATATATTAAAGTATACACTCATAAAAACCGATGATGTAAATCTATTCTGGAAATGCTGGCTCTCTAGGTGAGGTGAATTTAATGTGGTTGGCGATGTGAATGTGTCTATAAGTGCTAGTGTGAAGTGGTCTTTTATAAGGTAATGTGAAGCGTCTGTTAGAAGTGGTCTAATGTAAGTGTTTAAAGTGGTCTTAATGTGAAGCTGGTCGGTATATGAAGATAGTCTTAATGTGAATGTTGTCTGTAAATGAAGGTAATCTTACTATGCGGGCTAGTAAGAACTGTAAGGTTAGATTTTAACACACTTTAAGAATTCATATTCCATATCAGCCAGAGATAAACACCATTTCACTACCAAATCTTATCAAAAAGGCAAAGGCACAACAGACGACAGAAGATATAAATCAAATATGGGATAATTTCTGCAAGAATTGCGTCAAACGAAATGTATTTCTTGTATTTATAGCATGGCCATTTCAGCCGTTTTTAGAGTATTTTAAGACTCGTGAATTCTTTAATTCAAACTGAATTTACGTCGACTGGGAAGGTATTATATATGTC
>CM037784.1:62309160-62359160 GCA_021229015.1 Solen grandis | reverse complement strand
TAAGCGGTTCCTTAATTATTTATAATGAAGTTATGTTCATGAGTATGTGTTCCTCAGACATCTGTACATCTTTTTAAAGATTAATGCAATCTTTCGTAACAAAAAGCCCCACCCTTAATGTTCTCTAATCACGTGAACAATATTCATGCAGTACGTTATGTTCTCCATATATAGGCAATGACCCCTCCCCTCTCTTCCACTCTTTGTCTCTGTTTACCAATTTATTTTCTTTTTATCGGTTCATCTGCTATCAAATTCGCTGAGAGCAGCAATTTGAATATATGTAATAGCGTTTTACATTTTCCAGGTGCATAAATTACCTCATTTGCAGTGTATAACAAATACGCATCAATTAATTTGTTGCATACAGTTAAATTAGGAGCATAAGACGTGACCAGTAAATCAATATAGTTGTCTCTTTACAACTACATATGATTATGAGTAAAGACGATCATAAGTAGGTATATATTGATTTTCTTTTTTAATAATTGACAATCTTCATGCAACAACCGTTTTGTATCACTATATTATGGCTATATTGCAGATTTGCGCGGGAGAGGACGATAACGTTTGCTCTCTTCCTATGTTGTATCTTGCAGGTGCAAGTTAGATAATAATCTATACATTAACATGACCCTGACCAGACCCTGTTCAACATTTCATAAGAATTACCCTGAACACAACATCAGCAACATTGTTTATATATATATATTATGATAATGAACGCAGTACCCATATCGTCATATGAACAGTTTTCCTATGCGACGAAGGGCGTCAACATAACAGGTGCAGCCGTCTGTGCAAAAGGGTAATTTCTCTGTATCTAAATAAGCTTTCCCTTACCCTTGATTGGTAAATTGATATACGACTTCCGGAATGCCTGTGGCTTTTAAAATGAGCAATATGATTAGACGAAACAAATTATGACATAACTGTTGCTAAATTTGATGAAAATTTCATGCATCGTTTGGATTTATTTTATACAGTGTTTGATCATCTGATCCTTACATCTCAGTAACTCAAATACAATTTTATTACATTGGAATATATCGATGCAATAACTTTATCTAAACGGGTACCCGCTGGTGATAAAACGACAGGCATCCGGGTGAAGAAAATTGAATCGATTCAGCCTTAATCACAAGAGTAGAAGAAACGTTTTTGTCATATTTTTGAATACCGTTTTAACAAACAAGGTACAATTACAAATTACAATTAACAATCATGCGATTACATAGCTAGTAATTTACATTAAATATAAATGACAATACTGCTTGATTCAACACTTAAAAGTAAAAATCTTAGTTCACGTCCAAAGGAAATGGCTATGTATTACATGTACTTAATATAAAGCTTTAATAATTTAATGTGAATAGATATTAAGATTCCAGTGTAACTCACGTTCCGCTCGGTGAACTAGATAGTAAACTTAGGGATCACTAGACAATTTAACATACCGGTAGGTATTCTTGCTTTGATGAGAAAAAGGATTGGGTTGAAAAAAAATCCATTAATCCACACTAAAGCGGCATGCTCGAATAATTTCCTCATACCCCAAGATAATATGTAACACTGTGCACAAACATGGAACCACACAAGACACTACAACAATGACACAGTCAGAAAGGGTCCAACATAAAGCTTGCTATTTCAAGGGCCATTACTCAAGTGCCTAGGGTATTTTCTATTTACTGAACTTGATCTAGATTTGATTTAGCGAAGAAAAAAGATGACTCAGCTGACAAAGATAACATGTTCAATTTTGACTTATTCAAGGGTCATATTGCCTAGATTTTCTACTTTAACTAAACGATTTGGCTGGTTATCAATCTTGGCCTAGATGTAATGCATACAAACATTCTCAGCAAGATTAGTGAAGATCCGATGAAAACTATATGAGTAAGAGAGCGGAAAAAGCTAAAATGTCCCATTCGACTATTCAAGGGACATAACTCTAAAGTAGCTTGTTATTGAACTTGGCCTAGATTTTATACCTACAAACATTCCCAGCAAATTTTGTGACCGACAGGGCGATTACTAGAGAGTACCCACACCAGTGTTAAGCCCTAATGAAACAAAGAGGAACGCGAACTTACAAAACAAATACTAAAAGCATCCCCGTGTTTGTTTTATGACTATTCCATAAGCAAGAAACAGTCGGAGACGGGTGATGCTCCCTGAATTTTCCCAATAACTCTCAGTGTATGATGTTTCTGGAGGATGGAACATTTCTTGATAAAGTAAAGCAAAAATATTAACAAAAGACAATAACTAAAAGTTATTAAATGAAGAGACCTGTACAATACCACCCCACTTTGCTTCCCCTCAATTATATGAATCAACCAATAGAGTTTCATACTGATACTTTTAATACGTATGCTTTGGGAAAAAACATGTATGAATGGGTAATATTTTTCGTTGGATGATAATTTTAAATTGTTTAGATTGTTTAATGGAATGACGAGTTACAAGCGGAACACACACATGTCTTCTCAGTATTGACATATGATGAATATCCATAAAGTGTAAGAGCAACTTGCTTTGATCTCTTAATGTAGCAACTCGTTTTGTGACCTGTCATGAAAGAAAACAAACTTTAAGGCCGAACACAAAAAAATAGACCTCAAAATGTGTTATCTTGACCATGGAGCTAAAGACCTGGGTTGTGCGTGAGTCTCATCGTCCCTTGGTGGTGAATATTTGTGCCAAGTAATTTTAAAATTCCACCAATAAATGAGAAAGATATGGACCGGATACGAAAAATGCCCCATTTTTATTTTATGTGGTTGGAAACGTGTGTTATTTTCATGTTTTCGAAGATTCAGCGCACTTGTTCTGATTTGCCTTTTATGTTTGGCATCACAATGTAAGCCTTAGATCCCATTCTACTAAAAGTCTCGTTTCTTTTTACGGCTTTCCGCAAACATGCGGGAAACATATACGGTTTGTTATGTTTCTTCTTAGTTTTATTATTACTGTTTTTCGCAGACCTGCAGAAAAAGTATAACGTTTGTAAAGGTTATGAGGACTTCTGCCAATATCCAATTTGATTTGTTCTGTTTTATTATTGTTATTCCTCCTTTTGAGCTTCAAATTCAAATGCAATATGAACGTTGCTGAATAACCAGCGTGGTAGAATTTTAACATTTGTCTCAGAAAAGTATGGGCTTTTAAATCTTTTTCATCTGAATCTGACGTAAGGTCAAAACGTTTATACACGCTCTGTATGCATTATTTGGGTAAGGATTTTTCTGAAATGTTCACAGAATATGTAAGTTATATGGAAGGGGATATCCACCGTTTCACTCATTAAGCTATTTAGTATGTTGTCGTTTGTTTTAATCTTGCAATATTTTGTTTCTTCTTACGTGGTTGACGTATACATTGTATTTAAGTTATGTGTTTTAATTTCTCATCATATGTCAATGAATAAAATGCTATTCCAATGAATAAAATGCTATTCGGCATTCATCTTGTTCGTTCGTTCTTGTGTTAAGAATGTTTACTGTTTATTGAAAATTTAATCGTTTGAATACGCAATTCACAATGATTTCGTACGTTATACTTTAAGATACTATTCATTCATGGCTATGAAATTTGTAATACTTAAACAGATAAAAAGTGGCATAAAGCAGTATCAACGTCGCTTCAAAATAAAGATGAGTCGTCTTCATTATGATAGTGGCAACTCAATGATATCGCCCTCATTATAAGTTTAACATTATTTGAATTTTAGAGAACTAGTACGAAATTTAGGGAACCATATCGAATGCTCCCTTTTCGTCTCTGCTAAATTATCCAGTTGCTGTGTAGGCCTAGGCCGATAAACACTAAATATCACGCACATGAAGCCCACAACTGACATATGATAACGGTGAATATTATGCTTCCACACATTGACTATGTACACGTTATGGACGACAACAACAACAATATATATTAAATAGTATTCAGAGTCGTAACTAGGTTGTTTTTTGATGTTACGCACTCTCTGGCTGGGGGTCCAGGTCCCTCTAGCGACCCCGGTGGGTACAGGGTGTTTAATTTAGGCATATTTTACAGCTGTCGATTCGAATTATGTACAATTTTATCTTGTTTACTCAACTAATATCGGGCTCGCTTCGTGTGTAACAAGAAGTATTTATAGATCATATAAACTTCCCTCATTTAAATTCATAAAACGATATAGACACCAAACTGCTGATAAAATTTATATTACCTATTTGTTGTTTTTGCAGCTTATCATGCATCAATCTCATTAAAATCATATCCTAATTTGCGCTCCTTAGGATCTGACAACATCGCATTAGGGGTCATGTCAGATTGACCTTTTAAGTAATTTTATATGCTCGATTTTAAACCAATAAAATAGGGCATTTCGAACCTTTTAATTTCAGTTCTTGTCACTGAACTTGATACCAAAAAAGAAAAGAAAATCCACCCACAAAGCATCTGTCACTCGAAGAGTATGACTCGCGCACGTTATTTCTAACGATACATGTACCATGTTTTTGTTATTGTTTTGAATAGGGCTGACATGTATTGAAATCACAAACCGTGACTTAACTCCGTTGTACTTTAGTGTAAATATAAACACTGTTGTTAGATAACCGAAGTAGCGCAGTGGGGTGACAGCCGTCTTACAATCGAAAGTTTGCAAGTTCGAGACCAGCATAGGAAGTATGTTTTATTTAAAATATCAGCCCTGTTTTCCTCGTGAAAGTTAAGTTATGTGTTCAAATCATATACATGAGTATTCACTACCGAATTTTCTTAGTTCCTTATTTTTTCTCAGAAAAGATAAGTGAACTAGATTCTAAAAGTGTACAAATCCCGAATCGATGGATCAGGGTCATACTGTTTTTGTCCAGTTTGTCTACCTGTCTGTGGACAGCCTTTCCTTTGGCCACAACTTCAAAACGATACAAGAAATTGGCTTGAAACCTGAAATATACATAGATGCTGACTATGAAAAGTGCAGCAATCAAGAACCAGAACTCCACCTGGTCCCATTTTTTTTATTATTTCTTCAATTTCTGTCGGGATTATAACTCATAAACTATTCAGGTAATGATTTGAAAGTTTATGTATTTGCAGATGGCGAGTAGGCGCAGTCCAGTGATCAAAAACCATAAATCTTCCTGGTACATTTTTGAATGATAGTAGATAGCGAGTAAGAGAATTGCAGTGGCAAGAACAAGGAGTCTGTATCTTGTAAACCACCTGTAAAGTGAATAAAATACATTTGTTTATCCCCATAAACAACACATATCATGTTTTTGAAACTCAACCCCGACTTACAGCGGGCTCTTTGAAGACAGCTAATATCGGCAACATATTTTGTCCGAATACACCCGAAAGCAATCGAAATTGCGAAGGGAAAGGTTTATATATTTCAATTATATAATTGTATATACAATTTACAGCGATGAGCAGTAATCAGTATTACATGTAGCTTAATACGGGTCAATATCGTGAAATTCGATGATCTGCAAAAACATCTAACCAACAACATTTTTTTATAGACTGAGTATGGCGTATTGATGAATAAATCACCTGTCAGCATTAGGCTTGACCACGTGTATAGTATTTACCTAGGACATGTCATACTCATGTCACTAAACGGGGAACTAAGATATGATTTATGACCTTGACTATATAAGATGTATAAATACAGAAATCAGAGAACCGTAAGGAGACAGGGAAAATGAGAGAATTGACGGTTTCATCATATAGCTTTTTTTTTTTATCTTTCTAAAAACATATAATAAGTTAGTAAATAAAGTTAATATAATAGTCGTGGTATTTGGATTTAATCTATATCATCAATCTCATTAAATTCAGATTCAGTATATATTTCGCTAACTGAATCTGACCACATCGTATAGATGACACATCGTATAGAAGGTCATCTCAGATTGACCGTAAGCCAATCAAATCGGCATCTTCAAAATCGTTAGGTATAAACAGCGGAAGTAACCGCATCAATATATATGAACAAATTACATGATGGTATCTTGTTTGGAGAACGACCACACGTTCCCGAGAGTGCCAAATCGACTGTTTTTTTTTTTGTTTAGCCTTCAATTCTGGTATCCGTAATTTTGTGAGAAAAGCAGCTGTTGAGGCATCCATTTTTAATGTTTTACGGAAGTCAGTTTGAAAGGCGCTATTTGATTTGTTTAAAATCAAGCACTTGTTTATGCATATTAGTTAGGTCAGTCTGACGTGACCTTTAATGCGATGCTGTCCGATCCTTATCGCGGATAGAGGAGGAGAGAATATCAGGATATGATTTTAAATTGATTGCTATATCGTCATCAACACTTCGTCACATAAGATCTACGATTAGTTTAATAGATAACCTAACACCCTTCTGTTTCTAATTTTATCATCGTTAGGGGCATATTTGAATTTTTACTATTTATTTTAATGTTACGCACCCGCGTAAATGCGTAACGCTAGCTGCGCCCCTGATATGATAAAAAAAAAGTTTCACGCTCTCATGGTACAGTAAAGCACACTTATAACAAACTCAGATAAGACAAAGAACCGATAAATATAAAACAAAAAACATTCCTAACTACTTCTTTCATTATTTTTAAGTACTTACACCCGCCTAAGATAAAATCGGATATCACGAAAAATCGGCTGAGACAAAATGATTTATAGGTCCCTATACCTGAGTTTACCTGTAAAATGGTTCGGTTAACACAAAATTGCCCGTCATTTTCACAGTTCACAAACGCAGCGCTTCTTGTTCTTTATATGACTATCATCCCGGGTAGTAAACAACACCGATAATATAAATGTCGTCACGTAAATATGCTATTAATATCAATTTAAGGCAGTTTCGTGTGAGAGATTTGAATTCAAACCTTTTTTTTCAGGATATGAACATAAAATCCATGCTTGTCGCCTAATTTATACTACCGGCGGTTACAAATAGGATTAGAACAGCATTAGCATTAAACATCATCATATTATACACCCTTAAATGATTAGAATCTGTAATTAGGATCTAGATTTGAATCATGCGTGTGCTAATTATAAAGCAAATCTATGATAACTACTGTGCTACGCGTCTACATTTACCTTACCTGAATAAACTTATCTGATACACTGACCTAGATTAACCATATGCAACATACAAAATTATATTACTAAATATATACTACTCAAAGTTTGCTAAGCACCACCGGCTATTTTACCATAGAGTCACATGAAACCACATGCTTAATGTAATGCTATGTTCCTGAAAGGAAAACGTTAGCTGACCATCATTTTTACGCATAGTTTTTGTCAAAATGATAGAAAAGAGACTCAAAAATGAGTTACAACGATTTAGCTAATTCCTGTCATTAGTTGGCAAATTCACAAAAGTGTTTTTTTTGCAAGAAATGGCATTTAAATTGAAGTTAAATCTTGTGATCAATACAGAAAAAAATGACCATGAACAGGCCAACATCGTCACAAATATCCTTAACAGTATTCCATTTAGAAAACAGGAAGATTTGAAGATTAAAGTTCTGAATTTAGCTGACCTTAAATTTTAAGGTGTTTTCTCAAAATTTCGCACTTTTTAATTATGATTAATTCCCAGTATTGAGGATCCGAAAGGCTTATTTTTTGTAACTTGTAGTAAGTTTGGTACATAAACAATACTTCTGCATAAAAGCAAGATTTGTTTTATTGTAAAATTTAATGTAGCATGCCTTTAAAGTCGTTTGTCTAAGCATGAAACACTACGGGAAAATAGCGGATGGTGCTTAGCAAACTTTGAGTTGTATATGTTAATTGAAGTCACTATATACACGAAACATCAGTGAAAGACCTATACATTTATATTTATACACAGTCTAGTTAGGCCAATGTATCACATCTATTGAGTTCACATGTATTTAAAGTGTGTCTATATTACAGATACTATTACAGACTAATTACATCACGTACGTTTCTTGTTTGCTAAATAAATATATTTTGCAGGTTTTCATAGGATACTAGCTTAATCTGAAGTTAATAGTGTTTGAAACTTTTGAAAAGGTGGCCAATGACGGTAATATTTAGGAAGACATTTTTAGATCTACTTACCTAATTGAGAAAATTCTTTCAACTCTATTAAAAGAACAAACCAGTACAAAATGATATTCGTCCTCTGCAATAAATAGATTTTCTATTAGATCGTTCTTTATTTCTAAATCGTCCTTCCTTGATAGCTAGTTTATTTGCCGAACAACGTCATCTTGACAAAGCAATACGATGTTAATCATCCTTAATACAAGTTAAAAAATTTTTTTGACAATTTTGTGTTTTTATTGTTTTATATGTACTTAGTTTAGACGTTATTTAACATTTTTCATAATAGGATAAAGATTTTGTCTGCGATCTTTCATCTCTTTAGGGTACTGATCCGCAACTCGGTATGCGCTTCCCTTCAAGATTGAGTACGCGCTTTGTTTGACTCTCTGCTAGTCCGGAAAACAATTGAATTTTACCACCATTGGCATAGTTTTGTGAGCAACATACCGACCAATGCGATGTGCTCTGTCGAATTTGATCTCACGTGCATCGCTTATTTTCAAGTTGTCAACACAAATGTTTGGATTTTTTTCAACACAATTTTCATTACGCCATTCTTCAAAATTATCACACTGACATGTTGAAGAAGAGAAGGTTATCCCTTATCGATCTTGCCTGCAACTCCATGAGACACGATGTATGTTCATTCAGAGACCTAATCACAATACATAACTCCTCAGTGTTCAACCTTCTTTGGCCATATTCTCTTCCAATAGATTTTAGGGAATTTCTCAGTTCATAATTTGTTTGAGAATAAAACGACCTACTTGCCTCCAGCTCACTCAAACTTTTCAGCACTATTCATTTTTGACTCAAGCTTTGTGACTCTCCGATCAATAGATGACAGTCTCTGGTTTGTGCTTTCCACGGATTTCTCAATATGATCAAGTTTTTCTAGTCTTGCATCTATTTAGTTATTCTGCAGAGTAACATTTCAATGGTTTTGTTGCTACTGATTTCACTTTGGTGCATATTTAGTTGTTGTTACTGATTAGTAGGAGTGTAAAAAATGGTACAGGTGTTTGCAATTGACCTAACGCAGGAGTTTGGAGTGGAAACTGTGATACAAAAATGAGCGTGACCTATTAGCGAGAGACTTTTATGGTATTTACACCGGAGCAGTATTTACACCGGAGCAGTATTTCGCAGCGATCTCTGGCTCAATACGCAAACTGGTTACCTAAAATTCGTACTGGTTCTCTATAATACATACTATGGTAAAGTTAAATTTATGATGATGTCGATATCTGCGAGTTGTTATTATTAAAATGAAGACTCCTCATCTTTAATTTGAAGTGGAGTTAATATTGTATCATGTCATTTCGTCTTTTTTGTATTGCAAATCAAATATTATCTTGAAGTATAATATATGGATTTATTGTTAATTGCATATTTAAACGATTAAATGTTCCATAAACAGTACACATTCTGAACAAATGAACGAACAAACTGAACACCGCATATAATTATATTCATCGTCATAAAATAAGATGAAAACATACTCAACAAATATGTAAGAAGAAATAACATATTGCAAGATTAAAACATACGATAGCATACAAAATAGCATTATGAGGGAACAGGCGGATATCCCCTTCTTAAAAGTTACGCTCTTGTTGTACATCCTTGCTTTCGTTTTAAAAAAAAAATCGAAAAAAGCTAATGTTCTATCATGGTAAAAGCAAGTTTCGAACACATGACCTCAAAATTGATTTATGTCTGATAGAGCACCCAGATAAGTTAGAAAGCTGAAATTTCTAAGCATGTAAATCTTTACAGTATTTTTAAGTTCAGGAAAACTTGGCGTCATATGGCATCATTTGACTTCTTGGCGCCAAAAGGTAATTTCGGTTAAAAATTAGAGGTTTTTAAGCCAAATAGGCATCATTTTTGTTTGGTTTGCATGAAACTTTCACTGCAGATGTTGCAGAATAGCATCCCAATGTGTTACATTACTTCCTTTTCCGGAAAATTGCAGATGTCAAGGTCAGATTTCATTTATCCTTTTTTGTGTGTGTGTTTTTTATCTTAAATAACACAAAACGGTAAATATTTTAAAGAGATAATATGTGTATAATTTGTAGTGCTTTGAAAGAGCTTTAAAGTAAAAGACTTTATGATCGGGATTGAATCAGTTGAGCTACGGCGGGAAAATGTAAAATTTGTTACCTTCAGTGCATTTAACAGTTAATATATCGATAACATTTGACTTTCGAAAACATGATTATGAATATTATTTATAGAACAATGTTCTGTCATTCTTTTGATGGTTTAAGTTTGGCGACTGGCATGCAATTCATTGAGCAATGGCAAAAAAACAGCAACAACGAAATTTGTGTATATAGCTTTCTTGAGTTTTGCTGTTTTCTCGAGTTTAAACAACTAGTCTGTCGAAAGGAGCCATTAAAATAAAACCTATAAATATGGCAAGTAAAATGTAAAGAATTTCAAAAAGATTATTATGGTACCTAAACTTTTAAAATTGATTAAAGTATAAGAAAAGAAGAATTTAAATATATAGAGTTTTAGTGATTTTGACGTTACCTAAAAATTTAACGGCTTATATGTTGAAAGTCCATACATTAAGGAAATGAAATGTAGCGAATTTCAAGACCTTTATATTGGTACCTAGTATTTTGAAAATGGTCAGTTAAATGGCAAGAATTCAGCACTTTCAGAATTTAAAAGATTTTGCCGTATTTCTTAAGGTTTAATGGCATGTATCTTGAAAACCTATTAAGCCAGACCCAAATATATTGCAATTGAATTGTAAGGATTTGCAAGACATTTGTTTCGGTACCTAAGTTACTGAAATTGGTCAAGTTATAAGAAAGTTTCATCAACATTAAAAAATGAGTTTTATTTACTTTTGCCATATCCTCAAGGTTTAACGGCTCATTTCGAAAAATTCATGGAGGATAAGTCCATACATAAAGGAAGTGAACGGTTGGGCATTTGATATCCTTTCTAACGGTACCAAGCTTTTAATAATATACTTCAATTAAGAAAGTTATATAAAAATAGTTTCAATCCTTTCATTTAGTGCCTGTGCCTCTCACACAACTAGTTTCGGCTTTTAGAGCTGTAAATTTATTTATAACTAGAAAAAGTCCCGCAAAAAAAAAAAAAATAGTTGCAACATTCAAATGTTTTGTAATGGTCTAATAGCAATGATTTCCATGGCAACTCTGAACACCTTGTTTGTAACTTGAATGAAACTTTAATCATGGCTCCAATGCTCTATTAATTTCTGACGTTTTTGAATACTTTTGAATACGTTTACTTTGAATGATCAATCACAACTGCCTTTAACTTATCAAGTCGTTTTGACTGTTGCTTAATTTTCTTTGTAAATGACTCTGGCCTTGAAGGGCAATTGATACTAACGTCGAATTTGGGAAAGGCATTGTGTTGTCGGCCAGGAATTTCTTTCAACAGATCTTCATAATGAAGTATTTGTATTAAACGTGATACATTGTCATCCCTGTTGACAGCCCTATACCGATGTCTGTATACTTCCTGCTGTACAACATTTACATTAAACACCGAATCAAGTGCTTCTCCAAGAGGTCCAATAATATGGCTGCATCTCTGAATTGTTTGGTTGGTGTGTTTCCCTTTTGCCGCACCCAGAAGATATTTAAACAGGCGATTTAAGATATCGTTAATATAATCCATTGAGATATTACGACCGATCACACCACTGTAATTACTGACTTTTCGTCTTCGTCAGGCACAATAAGATGTCTTTTCGCGACCATTGCGCTTGGTATGGGAATAGAGATTTCTGATGTGGATAAAAATGTTCATATTAGTTGTCCCACATCTGTTACTTGATATTGGCAAAAGGCTGGACGCTGTGCAAGAGATGGTAGGCAAGGCCTGAGCTTATTTACGACAATTTTACGGCTTCACGTAAAAATACGAACAAAGAAATGGCGGATATTGTTCGCGGATCTAGCAAATGCATCCGAAAGCAAATTTTGGAAAAGTTTTGTTCAGAGAAGGAAACTTAAGCGGCTAATGTTGCAGTAGATGCAACAATTCCGTATACAAATGCCAAACATGTACTTGTTGCACAGTATGTGCACAAACTTGTCAGTGTTAAAACAAATCAGGATTTGATTTGAAGGAGTTTTTGATGAACGAAAGATGACTGGCATCTGTGTTAGTGTTTAGACGTCTAAGACACTAATGATAAATGAGATGATCATGTTGACAATGTTGGCTATTAAATATTACTTATGACAAGTACGTTTTTCTTACAAACATTATTATTTATTTATTATTATTATTCTATTACAGGAGACTTTGCTACCACCGCCTTCTGCTAATGACTATATTATTATTAGATATATACGTAGTGGTTCAAACCAATAAATGTGTAATCACTTCATTTATTATATTTTCAGATATGCTTGACTGTAATCCGCCAGTCGCCAACATTGTGGAGAAAATCAATATCCATGTCTTTGTTTTCTTTTATTTTCTTTCATTTTTATGCTTTATGGTAATTATGTTTTAAATATATTTTCGCCTATCCGCGCATTAGCTCGGACGTAGAGTGGCCGCTTTGCGATCGGAAGTTCTGGGGTTCGAATCTAGCCAGTTTACTATCTTTTGGTGACCAAAATACATAGATGCACCCTTGCCTGGAAATTAGCAAGATAGGGTTGCTATGGGAACTTTGAGTACTAAGTACGGGTTCTACCAAGAAACTTGCTGTACACCGCGCACATTTCAGGAACAAATGGGTGTGTTCGGAAAATGAGCCAAGTTATCGCACCAAGCTCGTGTATCCAACCAGGGCTGTTTTCTGCATGCTCATCATGTCTCATCTGCAAAAAAAAATAAATAAATAAATAAATAATAGATAAATAAAAGAACCCCACATGAGGGTATCCTTGATAGCATGGTCTAAATATGGCCATAGTTTTCAGTAAATGGTCGCTAGCCATTACAAATAGACGACAAAATAAGAGGGCGATGCACATTAAATTGCGTTATATTATCATCACATTCATTTGTCTTTATTATAATAATGGCCAATAATAAAGCCCAAATGTTCAAATTAATCATTTATAATTTCAAACGATACACGATAATATAGAGTTCATCAGAATGATTAGTGACGGCAATAATGTTTGTCTGCTTTCCGGAATGTAAATTCGTCTAATTAATTCACCTTGATTATGGCCGGTTCAAGGGTGTCTGTGTGTTTACATTTTGTGTAGAGTGGATAAATTAATGTATAACCGAACATTTGTTGTCTAAACGTGACAAATTGGAATAGGCACCAATAAATGTAAGCATGTTTTGCTAATATTAACTGAAATAGTGCATATTATGCATTTTCAATTTTGCTACGTGTTATTGAGGCTTTTCGATATGAGTCGCTTTGAGTCAACTAAAAAATATCACAAAGTGACGGAATATAAAAAGACTACGTAGGGTTAATGCGGTCACTGGAAAAGATCGGGCTGGCAATAAGCACGCCAATGCAGATGCCCTGTCTCGGTGTCCAAATCCCTGGGAATGTCAGTGTCCTGATCTTGATAACCTTGAGTCTCTCAGGTGTGACACCTGCGAAAAATGTAAGAAGAGGTTTGTAGAGATGGGATACATATCCAACAATGTCAATAATAACCTTGTGAGAGCCGTTACAACTAGGCCAAGTTAAATGAATAACATAGCTGAAAACAATGAATTTAGGCAATGGATCTCTAAAAATGAAAAACAGTTACAAGACCCTGATATTGGCCCATTGATACATGCTTTAAGAATTTCTCAAAGGCCATCACACTCTGGTATTGTGACCCGCAGCCCAACGGCAAGATATTGGTCTATATAGGATTCTTTACATCTCCAAGATGATTGCTTATATAGACATTTTTATAAGAAAGATGGGACTGGCTCATACTTGCAACTGGTTGTTACCAAGTGTTTGAGGAAAAAAACCTGTACCAAATGCATGATTGCCTTTTGTCAGGTCATCTTGGCACTAAAAAGACACTTGAGAAAACACTCCGGTGCTTCTTCTTGTTTGGCATACATGAAAATGTGTACCTGTGGTTGAAAAAAAAATATGTTTGTGCCTAAATAAAAAAACATAAAACCTCCAAGATGCCCAATGGAAAACTTAACAGTAGGAGCACCTCTTGACAGATTAGCAACTGACATATTGGGTCCCTCACCACTCACTCTAAGGGATGACTGATTGCTTCACAAAATAGGTTGAAATTGTCCCAATACTTAACAAAACTGCAGAAACATGCGCAAACATCATACCTAATGGAGTTATAAGTCGGTCTGGCTGTCCACGCATTCTACACAGTGACCAAGGTCGGAATTATGAGAGTTCTATTTTTAAGGAGTTGTGAAGAATGCTTGAAGTCATCCGTTCGAAATCAACAGTTAAACGGTGTCTGTGAAAGATTCAGTAGAACTTTATTACACATGATTAAAGCTTACCTCTGTGGAAAGCAAACAAATTGGGACCTAAACCTTGGTTGCCTTGCTGCCACATATCTTGCAACTCCCCATAAAGCAAGTGGGCTTAGCCCGAATCTTTTAATGCTGGATAGGGAAGTTAGACTATCTACGGAACTAGTTTTTTGGGGGTCAGACTGGACAAACAGATTTCATAATCAACTATGTGGATTATGTAGACCTGCTGCGTTCAAAAATGCAAACATCTTTTAGCAAGTGCATCTAGGTCCGCTGAAATATGTGATTAGAAATTGAACCTTTATAGTTTCAAACCAGGAGATATGGTTTGAGTAGAAAAGCAAACTCTTAGACTTAAACTTAGAACGGCATATCAGGGTCCATGTCTAGTCACAGAGAAGTTAAAGGACCTTACATATCGTATATCAATTGACAAAACTGTATCAAAGATACCTCATCACAATAAGTTGAAACCATTTGATGATGACACTGTCCCTATGTGGATTTCAAAGAGGCGAGAGAAACATAAATGTCAATTTATTTATCAGCCACCTAGAACAAATAGAAATACAGTTATTTAGTTCTGTTTTATATCAATATTACATATGTCTCAGCTAGTTGTCTCCAGCAAGAGAGAGGGGCCTACATGTACCTGCACTGCCTATCCCCAAGTACCACGGTGACCGAAAAGAAGAGGGTGTTTACCCATGTTTACATAGATCATGTTCCTCTGGATCGCTGTCCATATTACTGCCGAGTTACCCTCGTCAGAAGTGTTGACAGGGTTTTTTGGAGAAACACATACACCCACATGTTTATCCGACTCATCAGAGTTGGATGCTGAATTCAGCAAAGAAAAGCATCATCTTAAAAAGATACTTATAAAGTCGAATATTCCCTGCCATGTACAAGAGGGCATTGACCTTTAGGTTTTGCCACACAACCAGAGTGAAGGAATATGGAGGGACGGTGTGAAGGCTGAGTTTACTCATACACCAAGTATAAATGGCCTACCAGCATCCTCTTTGTTACACCTCAACCCCTCAACGGACACCATACAACAGTCACGAAGCCAGCCTTTCATGCCTTCAAAACAACCGACAGTGACCTTTACAGCAACACCACTGTTCCGGAGTATGCCAACTAGACCAATTACACCACAACAGATAGACAATAAGCTGAACACCCCGCCTTATCCTATGCACCATGTCACTACACCCACATAGCCCCCATCATTTCCTGGTGATGTCAAAGAAAATATTTTTGACTTCCTAATCGGAGACCCTTCATCATCAATACCAGCCTACGCTCCAGAACATCCCGCAATATCATACATTCCTCAACCCCAGAAGACGACAGACACCCAACAAGCAACTACACGACAAGACGACTCCGCCCCAAAGACACCCAGAAAGACACCACCAATTTCCCCAGCTCTACAACCTTCAATACCACAGACAACGCTCAACAATCTTAAGTCCAAGCCATCAATTTCATGAATCAAACATTATCCGACGCAAGCAGACCCAACAATTCGTCATAGTACGAGTCCCCCTCGCCACATTTCTCCGCAGAATGGAAGAGGAAAATGGAATCAACTGTTCATGTCCCGATTAAGAAATAATATTCTGTATTTTTCTTTAAATTCAAATGTATAGGGAACAGCAGTTTCACTTGTTTGTGAAAAATCATTTTTCAGTGCAATTTTTCATCATATTAAAGAACATGCATATTTTAACACAGTCTTAGAAAGATTCTTAAACACCTAAGTTAATTAACTACTGTGTACAGGATAATTTATCATTAATTTGAAATAAATAGTATTTTGACTGTGCTAGGGAAAAGGTTAAATAAATATGCAATGTTTATTTAAAAGTCTCAGAAGAATTAAGGATATTTTCCATTTGATGATTTTTGCTTTTGTGCACATGTATTTTTAAGTGTTTAGAACACGCACACACTGAGTGTATTTCCAGTATATAAGACATCAGTCTTATTTGTGCAGTATATGTATGTCAATGAAGATCTAATGTTGATTATAAGTACCAAAGGTACTGATGTGGTCATTCTGTCTTGAATAGGATTCACCTGAAACATATTTTGTCAGCTGTGTACATTTGTAATGTGTTACATATGTAATTTGAGTCTCAGTCATAACTGTCAAAGTTTGATGATGCTGATGAACATAAAATGTGTATTGTTAAATTGAGAGTACTGAAAGTACTTAAATTGATGAAATGTTTTAATTTGAAGCAAAGGGTTTATTGGTTTGAAATGCTTAAGTATTTTAAATGTAAATAATGTCAAAGTACTGAGAGTATTTAAAGTTTTTATATGTGAGACATGTGTCTCATGTTTGCAGTATGCGTGTGCATCTTATCAGTTAATGTGTTTGTTGAGTTTAGGGTACTGGAATACTGAAAGTATTTCCAAGTCTTGAATATCAATTGTAATGTTAAGGTATACATTCTATAAGCATGTAAACATGAATTATATTATCAGTTAGATTTTCAGTATACATGATACTGATTGTATAGTCAAAAATCGATTAAACTGTTTTTGATTAAGTCATATCCTAGTACTTGTATTTAACACAGAATATTCCTTTATTTTTTTCATCTGTAAATAGAATGGTATGGTATTGATTTCTTTTTTCTCTTCGGTTTTAAATGAAGTCATATTTAGTGCGCTTCTTTAACTTTGTTGTCGTCTGTATAATTTACAGTATATCTAAGCGTTAAATTATATTCATTTTACTTTGTAAAAGAACTTATTTTCGTTGAAACATAAAAGTAGAAATAAAGTTTAGGTATATTTTTTATTATTAATATAGATTAAATGTGAGAGACTCTCGTCCAATTAGATGCTGGTATTTGTTTATAATAACGCGTAGTCCAATACGTTTGTAAAAATCAAGTGTGGACGACTATGCAACCACATAATTCACACTACTGTGAATGTTTGTCTCTCGTGGAAGAAAAATGCCATGTGCTAATAGCTTAGTTCATAGTCCGCCTTCGTTACTATATCGTGTAGTTAAAGGCAACTATGAACTAACCTAAACATAGCGCTCTTATGTGTCTTCATTGAAATTATTTACATTTGACAAAGCTAGCAGAACGTCCTATAATAAGTATCAACAAATGAAATCTAATTATCACAGAAGATGTATGTTAGGATATAGATGTGACAAAATCGAATCCCGAAAATTGGTCCTAAAAATATATTTTCATATTACAAAGGCTCCTGATGAGTTGGAAGCATAAAAATTGGACAGCGTATGTACCTAAGGTCAACTTCGTATTTTATTTTAAGTAACGTGGTTATGACGTCATTACATTTTTTAAAGATATTTCGCGCTCTAGCATCATGAATTTTGAGTCAATCTAAATTAAATTTTCAGAACTGATAGAGTTCAAAGTGAAGTGATGAAAACTGCAAGATTTTTTTGTCACGTT
The DNA here is from genome assembly GCA_021229015.1 of Solen grandis. Classification (NCBI taxonomy): domain Eukaryota; kingdom Metazoa; phylum Mollusca; class Bivalvia; order Adapedonta; family Solenidae; genus Solen; species Solen grandis. The sequence continues at coordinate 62,341,176 of CM037784.1, read as the reverse complement.
AGTATGATGTCGTGCATATCGAAAGGGGGAGAATTATTGAGAAAAAAATCGTCAATTTGACCAATGGACTTTAAGTTTTCAAAATGTCGAAAATCAAGACGCTCAAAAAGTCTTGAATATTTCAAATAATTACGTCATCAAACATGGTAGATATTCATGTTGCTGAGAAATTAGAAAACAAACTTTTCGTGTAACAGGTGGTGAAAAAGAAACAATGAATCGACCGGGACTCGAACCCATGGCCCCAGGAATACCATTCCTTCACTCTAACGACTGAGCTACATGTATCAAGTCACATGTCTTCTGGCCTATTGATTTATCACCAACTGCCTGTACCCGGCTACATATACCCTCTCCAAATTTAGAATTCGTCCCGAATTCTTAGAGACAAAGAACATCGTGAAAACGCTTTTTGGGTGCTGTAGCAGTTGCCATATCAATCAGTAGGTTATTTACGTTGGGCGCCAAATGTATCAGGTGGTGAAAAATCAATGAATCGACCGGGGCTCGAACCCAGGGAATCAGGAATACGCTTCCTGCACTCAACCGACTGAGCTATCAAGTCACATGTCTTCTTGCCTTATTGATTTATCACCAAATACCTGTATCCGGCTACATATACCCCCTCCAAATATAAAATATGTCCCGGATTCTTAGAGACAAAGAACATCGTGAAAACGTTCTTGGGGTGCCGAAGCAGTTGCCATATCAAACAGTAGGTTATTTACGTTGGGCGCCAAATGTAATAGGTGGTGAAAAAATCAATAAATCGACCGGGACTCGAACCCAGGGCATCAGGAATACGCTCCCTGCACTCTACCAACTGAGGTATCAAGTCACATGTCTTCTTGCCTATTGATTCATCACGAAATACCTGTGCCGGCTACATAAGCGCTCTCGAAGCAATCCTTTTTTTTTCAGGATGTTTAGAACGTTTTCTGAACATGTGCTTGCATCAAATATATTACCCTAAGTCAAGGGATGACGTCATTAAACATGGCAGATTTTTTTTCTCTTTCGGATAAGGGTTTATTCATGAAAAGCTATCAAGAAGAAATCGGTCAGTAAGTTGGTTTAGCAAGATCTTGATGTTCTTGCGCAGGAAAGAGTGGCCGTGTTGAATGGTGAATTTTGATGTGTGTTTGAATGAATGAGCTGCATTTAGTGATAAATTCGTGTATACTAGGGGCGGAAAGGTGATATGGATATCCTAATGTCTTTGCTATTACTGCTTTCAGTGAACTGAGGACACCATTATGCCAACAACGTATGACTTTCAAATTTCATATACATAACCTATGGTATATCTTCAACTCGTATAGCTATTTATTTTCTTCGAAGGCATAAGAATAAGTACATGTACATGACAATTTACCTGAAAATGGGTACATTTACTAGATACACTTTGGACTCTGTGAAGCCACCCAAACCACAAAGGATAATATGCACACATTTCTCACAAAGTATATACACTCCGGAATGGGGACAGACCTAACTGTGAGGACATCTCATCCACTTAGGACAAGTTGCAAACATTCACACACAGAAGTCTCGGGACATGATATATAGAGTACCTCTTTATATACAAGAACACAGACATGATAAAAACGTAAGATTTTATTATCCTTATACCCCGACCCTGTTTTTGTCTGACAAGAAGACGAAAGTTATAGTAAAGGTTTTTAAGTACATCCATAAACATCAATTATTAACAATGAATGATACACGTGACACATAAAAACAACAAAATTATGTTTGCATTTTTGTTGTTTTGTTTTTTTTATTGAAGAAGAAAATGAAGAAGAAAATGCTTTTAAAATTGAGAAACACAATTACTATCCCTGCCTGGCATTTTTCAAGTTGTTACTGTTTGCAACATGTTTAGGCTTTAAAGATAGAATATTTTCACCGGATAATACTTAGTCCATAAGCCCAAACCATTCGATAAATAATGAAAAGCTGCATGTACTATTTTAAGAGTCAGATTTACGTAAAGGGAAGTGAAATACATAATGTAACCTGCAAAACTGGAATTTTAAAAGTGTTTAAAAAAAAATGGCAGTGTGACTGAATATTATGCGAAATGATAATTTGGGCTTTTGCGATAATTTGATACATTTCAATGAGGAAAATATTACGTATATTAAAAAATTCTGTTTACAATGTAGTAAACCTAAAGGCACACTTAGGTTGCCTCTATTTAAAGATACTTTCACAGTGCATTTTATTTTAGACCTCGAAGTTATTTTTTTATCCCCCGCCGAAAGGCGGCGGGGGATATGGTAATAGTCTCCGTCCGTCCGACATTTTTGTCCGGAGCAGAACTCAAAAAGTATTTGAGGTATCAACTTGATACTTCATAGGTGGATAGATCTTATTGGGGAGGAGTGCAGTGTACAAGAATGATAAATCTACCTTTCATATTTTTTTAGTTATTGCCCTTTGTTATTTTTCAGACTTACTTTTTGTCCGGAGCAAAACTCGAAAAGTATTTGAGGTATCAACTTGATACTTCATAGATGAATAGATCTCACTGTGGAGGAGTGCAGTGCACAAAAATGATAACTCTACCTTTCCTAATTTTTGAGTAATTGCCCTTTGTTATTTTTCAGACTTCATATTTGTCCGGAGCAGAACTCAAAAAGTATTTGAGGTATCAACCTGAGACTTCATAAGTGAATAGATCTCATTGAGGAGGAGTGCAGTGAACAAGAATGATAACTCTACCTTTCATATTTTTGAGTTATTGCCCTTTGTTATTTTTCAGACTTATTTTTTGTCCGGAGCAGAACTCAAAAAGTATTTAAGGTATCAACCTGATACTTCATAGGTGAATAGATCTCATTGAGGAGGAGTGCAGTGCACAAGAATGATAACTCTACCAGTCATAATTTTTGAGATATTGCCCTTCGGTATTTTCAGACTTAATTTTTGTCCAGAGCAGAACTCAAAAAGTATTTAAGGTATCAACTTGATACTTCATAGGTGGATAGATCTCATTGAGGAGAAGTGCAGTGCACAAGAATGATAACTACCTTTCATAATTTTTGAGTTATTGCCCTTTGTCATTTTTCAGACTTATTCTTTGTCCGAGGCAGAACTCAAAAAGTATTTGAGGTATCAACCTGATACTTTATAGGTGAATAGATCTCATTGATGAGGAGTGCAGTGCACAAGAATGATAACTCTACCTTTCATCATGTTTTGGTTATTGCCCTTTGTTATTTTTCAGGCTTTTTTTTATCACATTTTACCTATAGACCTCAAAATAGAGGAATTAGTAGGTCTTCACATGGGTTTCATATCTATAATCACTTTAAACATCAGTCTTCATTACCAAAAAATTTCTTTTAAAAATGAAATACTCTATTCTCCAACACATCTTCCAAAGAGCAAGCGTTCGGCGGGGGATGGCCATGTCAGCATGGCTCTTGTTTCATTAAGTTTCATTACATTTATTCGGTAACTAAAAACTTGCAATGTGTCAGAGATTCGTTACGGTATATAAAGGTAGCGAGAAAAATAAATTAGCACAATATTTTGTATAGGAATATTCGTACCACCAGTTTTACTAGATTCGAATTCGAATACTTGAGCGTTCAAATCTAAATTGATTGAGTTATTAACTCTGGTTACAATGCTTTTTTGTTCAGAAAGATCAACGTGTCTGCCTTTTCTGGATTGATTCTGACTGATTCCAGGCACACAGAGGTATTTGGCTGCCAACAGAGAATTATATGGGAACTGATAATGGTGAGTCTTATAGAAATCAAGAAGATGTTCATCTAATTTTAGTCCCTGATAATTACAATAAAGCTCAACCTCTATATGGGAATATCGACACGCGTTCGTACAGCCGGTCTCCCATTGTAAATAGTCATTTCTGCGAGAGGACGAGGTTAACCGATGCAGTAAACAAACTAAACAAATTAATTACTCATATTGGAATGCTTAATGTCTTGTAACGTAACGGCCGCATGGAATTCTGTAGATATTGCCAAGTTCGTCCGTTAGCGATCTTTCACTCTATCATGAGTCATTTTGTGAATTACGTAACTATAGATTCGATTGGTTGTAGAGAATAGAAACAGCCAATCAAAACATTCTGAATGTCACTTGATTCATAGAATTGCTAAATACGAAATGTAAATAGGCAATCGGTTGAAATGGCGATATCTACTATATTTCTTGCGCCCTAGAAAATGTTTGGCATGCCGATGTGAGCAATTCATTTGCATAACGTGATTATTGCGCCAGGTTACCTCGCCCTTTCGCATTAACAACTGCTTACACTGGGAGACCGGCTGAACGAACGCGTGTCGAGATTATAAAAAATTGAGGTTAGCTTCTCAAAGCGGGTTTTGTTGCTTGATAATTGCGTTTAAATGGGTGAAACAGTTGGTTGTGATTTTCTGTTACATAAATGTATATGCTTGCGATAGGTGCAAAGAGTTTGAATATACCCTCATAAATGACTGAGATATTGGCATTTTTTCAACGAGGGTATGGATCTTGGTCAATCGGGAGTAGTATTATATATTGTATTATATATAGTGTTATATGACCCACTTTTTGTGTCAGACCCCTTTAGATGGGCTCTGCTTTCAATGCTGAGTAGGGCTTCCTGTTTAGTAATGACAGTCTCATCAATGTCATCATCGTCACCAAAGATTTCCACTATTGCCGATATCTTCCTTTTTAGACTCTGTATCTCCTTCTCTTCATCAGTGACATCACAGCTTAAATCTGCATCCGAAGCTTATCACTTATCAACCTTAATCTTAATCTCAAGTTTGACTTGCTGACCCCGTATCAGCTGTGCAAGTTTGTTTTAGAGAGGTACCCATACATTATGGTCTTGAACCATTTTCCCCTTGAATCTTGAGTCCAATGCAGCTGCCGCCTCTAAGAATGAGACAACCTCTGGATCTTGGTATCTCTAGTGCATGTCTTTCCAAACTGCAGACAAACTCACTGTCATCATCATGCACTAAGAATCATTTCTCCAACCTCCTTCATGTAGGAAGTGCCTGGCCTACAGTTGACAGATTGTCAGTAAAGATGACAAGGGTGCTGGTGTACAGAATCTTCATGCACAGAACAAACGCTTCCCTTTCTTTTTAAATTAGCATCTGACAATTTCTCAAACTTCTTATCAACCTTTTCTTCAACCTATGATCCCTTGTTGCAGCGCACAAACCTGGATATATTTCTGCAAATCGCTCCACCATGAAGTACATTAAATTCCATCTTGTTTTTACATCCAATACCTCATTGTGTTTTGGGAGCTCAAGGCATGCCAATTTCTCCTTCAATACATCATCAGTCATATGGACTGTTATAAATCATAGGGCCACAGACCTTATTCGGGCTAGCCATCTGGTAAAGGCTGTTTCATTGTATTATGTGCAAAGCAGGGAAGACGTAGAACTTGAAGTGCATTTACTCCTGCAGCTATATTTGCTGCATTGTCAGAGCTGCTACTTTCTGATATATGAAGAACTTTGTGAGGCTTTCCTTTATTTCTTCAACAGTTTGTGCCTCATACACTGCTTTTGTCTCAAGCACTTTGTTGCACAATACCCAGTCCTTCAAGTAGTAAGCATTCACAGTAATGTAGTGGTCTCCTCGTCGACTTGTCCAGTGGTCAGCAGTGATACCGATATCAGTTGCATTATCTAGGTTATGTTTCAGCACAGCTAACTCAACATCATACCATGCAGGAATAAAAACAGATGCCAAGTGCCTCCTTATTTGGTGGAATGTATTCTGAGTTTATTTTTTCAACACATTTTTGAATGGTTCACTTTCAATAGTGCTGAAAGAAAGCATTTTTTTGACAATGTACCGTGTAATGGCCCTCTCTATACTGTCATTCTGCTCCTTTGATAATTTCTTCATCTTCATGGAAGCAAGACAGGTATTTGTCATTTTCGCCTTTGTACCAGGTGATGGAATACCAGTAAGTGACTGTGTTTTAAACCCAGGAATTTGTGTTTGTTTTAGTTCCAGTGATTGCAGACATGACAGCTCTGTCTAAGGCAGAACTTCAGAGTGTGCTTGTTGAAGCTTGATCTGAGATTGTTTCGCTGACAGCAGTTGACAGACTTGCAAAGATAATAAGTGAATTACATGTATATACATGTATTAAATATATTTAAATATTAATTTCACTAGTATAAAAGATGATAACTTGATCTATTTATCTATAAAAAAAACTTAAAACACTTACTCTGTTCGCAACCTTTGGTTGAGTTCGGGGCTATTATTTATAATACAAATTACAAATTTATAAATTTGTTAAAGTGCGTTTATACTACGTATGTGCCATGCACCTGTTGGTCAAACAATCCAACCACCACAGAAGTTCTAACAATATCGAAGAAATAAACATTAGTGGTGCATGCACTTCTATATTTAGATTTTAGATGGCTTTTTTATGTTTATGTAAATTAGGCAATTACCGGAACTCGTTAGACAGCCGAATCGATGACCTTGAAATTCCGTGCCTGCTGATACGGTTACGGTATTATAGATAATCTGTAGTTAAAATAAGGGATCAGGCGAGTTTTTTTATGAACATTTTCTTCACAGAAGGTCCATCATAGATGATATATGTCAATATTTGTTACAAAATGAGAGTTTCAAGATATTCGAACTAAATAGGCGTATCTGTAGTATTGCATCTTTAAACTCAGTTGAATGGAAATCAACTTCTATAGTTCTTGTTGTTGGTTTGGGGTTTACCGTCGCTGCGATAGTATTTCAATCATATAGCGACGCCCAGCTAATTACAGGTGGAGGAAGACCCCGAGTACACAGGTACCCGGGTAGAACCACCGACCTACCGCAAGCCAGCTGGAAAGCTTCCTCACATGAAAAATCCGAAGTCCCTACCAGAATTCGAACCCACAGCGGTGAGGGGCTGAGAGATTTGTAGTCCACGACTGTAACCGCTCGGCCACGGCGGCCCCTCTATAGTTCTTGATCAATGTTGAATCTTAAATACAAATTTTACAAATAAGGTATGCTGTGTTGATCATTAGCTTTTCCAGCCAATATCCATGAAGATTTACTTTAAGATATTATTACACATATTTATTTCATGTGGCCTGATAACTTGTCTTATATTCACAAAAATTAGCAAAAAAGAAATTGCTTTTATCACAGTGTAAATGTTCTGATCACATAACATTTTCGAGCGTTTAAACTAGATTGTAATTAAGATAAATAGTCTAACCAAGTTTTACAGATGAGCCAATAGAGTGGGCTCAAAACCTTGGTGTGCAAATGGATGATGGACACAGAATGAACACAATAGCTCAAACTACATGTTAACACTTAGCATTTCTACCGGTTTCATACCATTACTTCTTAATTGTGTACCTCTGCTAAACTATTTGTTCAGGTTCTTGCCCATCTCAATCAGCCTTTTTACCATCATGAGTTCAAAATGGGCCTAAATTGCTTACAAGGATGACACCTACATTCCAGTTTGGCCTCTAGAAAATTAAACGATTTGACCTCCTGTCATAGTTTGGGGTTCAGTATGATTTAAATATGTCCTAGGTTATAGTATTACATATTAAATATAATCTTAAAGATTAAGGAGGGGCGGGGCGAGTGATCTCCTTCTTCTCCATTAGGATTTCACTTTATGTTCAAACCTTATCTATAACCTTCATTTTGAATGCTATATATGCGTCATGTGATATTTGTAAATTATAAATGTATCTATAAGTAATTTGAAAATGCCCCTTTTAATCCTTAAGATTTCACTTTACATATTCTAACTATTACTTAATCTGCTTATCTTGTCGGCATATACTTATTTCATTATCGGGCACACGTGAGTCCCTCTACCATGGAAATTTCCTAGTTCAGCAATAATCATTTGAACAGAGGTTGAAAAGGTATTTAATTTCAACTCACGTAAAGATGTAGCCTATAAATAAGAAAGAAAATTGCTTACAACTCATGTGACCTTGAACTTTCAAGAGTGGATATGGCACGCGAATGAGGAATACTTCTGAAAAGTTTTACTGAACAAGTAACTGGTGTTGTATGCAACACATAAAGTCCCCTACCGGCTCCACCTTGACTCAATATGGTAATCAATCCCATCTTTTGCCATATTTTCACTATTTCCGTTACCATAGCAACCACAATTTTAGTCGAAGAACAAAAATAAAATGACGTGCATAATCTACACATTGCCATCTAGTCATATACCAAGTTTCATCAAGTTTGCTTGCTTAGTTATCGCGGGATCCCATTTTTTGCCATATTTTCACTATTTCCGTTACCATAGCAACCACAATTTTAGTCGAAGAACAAAAATAAAATGACGTGCATAATCTACACATTGCCATCTAGTCATATACAAAGTTTCATCAAGTAAGCTTGCTTAGTTATCGCGGGATCCCATTTTTGCCATATTTTCACTATTTCCGTTACCATAGCAACCACAATTTTAGTCGAAGAACAAAAATAAAATGACGTGCATAATCTACACATTGCCATCTAGTCATATACCAAGTTTCATCAAGTTAGCTAGCTTAGTTATTAAGTTATCGAGGGATCCAGATTTGAGCGGACAGACGGACGGAGGGCAAACCTATAGTCCCCTCCGGTGTGAACACCGGTAGGGGACTAATAAATGTCCAAGTTATGGAGGGGACACGAAAGGACGCGCGCAAACCTTTAGTACTCAAACGGTTAAACCTATAGTCCCCAACCGGTTTCACCAGTGAAAACTAAACTAGAATGGTATTCCTCAAAACACAAGTGTCACCTGCATTCTAAACATTGATTGGTGTCCTTGAGCTGACATGGTTGGTTCATAGGTTTTGTACATGATCTGAACGAGGTAAACATATCTATTCAATTTCATGATTATCCCCCAAGCGGTTTATATCCGGGTTCCGAACCTATAACCTGAACTGAGAACCCTGACCTTTAGAAATTGTAATCGCCGCATGGATTCTTCTTGTCCCCTTGATGCAAGGAACATGTCAACAAAGCTTCGTAATTGTCCTAAAGGGGCAAAATTCCAAAGTTCAAACCTATGAAATCAGCTGGTGAGTTTGCCTTTATGAGCCAACATGCAGGATCATGTAACCCAAATGCAATGATTATCCTTTCGGAGGTTGCTAAGAATACTTATAGGATAAAAGGACAACGACAATGGACAAAAAATCTACATACATGTATGACCCACTATTACATTATGAATACCATTAACCTAGCTGAACTAACACTTGAGTTACCTGTATAGAACAATCCATTTAATTTTTAAAGTCATTTTTAACAAATCTACTGTTTTTAGCTAAAGTTAATTTAAATGAAGGAAAGCAGAGAACGGGTGCATGATTAAGTATAATTAAGAGAGAGGGAGGGTGATGACAAAGTGCGGCATGAGTAAATGGCAAGATACATGCAGGATTAATCTGTTTTTTTTTTGTTTTTTTTTTTGTTTTTTTACTCGTGTAATATTATCGGAAGTCCGATTATGTATGGTATGTACCATGTTTGATTATAACATGACTGTTGTTCTGGTTATACAGCGTCTGTCACAACTATTGACTGTTGTTCTAGTTATACAGCGTCTGTCACAACTATTGGCTGTTGCTAATACCAAATCTTATGTTGTTAGTTCCCATCTTCTGTTTGTTGTGTAAAGATGTAGCCTATAAATAAAACATGACACACAAACATTTCACAATTGCACGCTTGAATGTCGAGAGTCACATCACGTGTCGTTTCATATTGCCATTTGTTCAACATATTTAAATTACATAATATACCATGTCAGTGAATACGGTTGACTCCCATGTTTTAATTATATTTTCGCAAGCTAGCAAACTTTATTTTCATAACATAATTTATTAGATTGACTTCAAATAAACATGGTCTTTCAAGTATTTGGTCGCATTATATCTGAACGATTTTCATAAAATACAGGATTTTGTTGAATACAGTTGTCACCATTCAATTATTCAGTTGAAAACTTAAAAATAATAAGGTTTACTTCTCATCCAATAACTTAAATTACTTGTTTGATTTATTTTTCCTGCATAGTCTAGCACATCTGGATGCTTCAAAACTCATAAATACATTAGAGGTCCTTGATTCGAAAAGTGTTTTTGCCATTGAACCTTTGTCTATTCGAGTTTTGTAAAACGGAAGTGTAGATGGAAATCTACGTCTTGATATGCATGTTTTCCAAAAAAAAAAAACGTCAAGAAAATCCACCCATAAATGGTGATTAAATCTTACCCTATCCTAAATTCTGACGCCATATGACATCATATGGAACAAAAGGTGCATTCAATAAAACTTGCCGTGGTTTCTGTTTAACTTTTATGATGCCGACTCATCGGCAACTTGTTTGTATCTTAACCTCAAAAGAAAGAATAAAATAACAAACAAACGAAAGCATAAGCCCAATTGGTCTTTTTGCTGTGGCCGAAAGCCCTTGCGATGAAACAGAAATCGTTAATAACAAAGGCCTTTTCAAAATATTAAAATTACTAGGTTTTCATTTTATAGGCCGTTATCGGCAAAATCATGAATATCCGCCGAGTTTGATGACATAATCACTTAAAATATTCAGGACGCTTTGCTTTTTATCATCTTAAAAATCTTTCAAAGTACTCTTAAACGTACCGATATTGTCTTGATAAAATACCTATTGTTTTTGAGATATCTAAGGCCTAAAACGACAACACGATAAATGATACATGAGCTTTACCTATGCATATTTCGGAACCGGAAGTGAAAGTTCATTGTCAGAGGCTGTCCTGCGACTTAAATAAAAACCTCATGCAAATCCGTCAAAAAGCAAAAAAGCAAGGCCAGTAGAGTTTTTTTTACCGTTTTATTTAGGTTAAAACATGTTTTTAAGGACGTGACAGTTTGCTATATTTTATATATAGATAAAAAATAAGGAAAATTTAAACTGTTCAATAGATTTGTTAAAGCTTTGCATGATTTGCCAGTGAATATGGCATTTAAGTGCTAAAACGGACGGTGATCCCCAATATTTTTTCCATAAAAATGTTTCTTTTATGATTCAAGGTTTTTAACAAAAAATCTATTGCATAGTTTAAATTTTCCTTTTTTGTCTATAAACTGTCACATACGCCATTAAAAAAATAGACTTCATTGCTTAGTTTCTATCATACCTGGAAGCTTCAAAACACTTAAATAAAAAAATAAAAAAATTGAGGTCCTTTAGTCGGAACTTGTTTTTGCCACAGATCCTTTGCCTTTCCAGAAAACCGCATATATCGACAAAAAATATTTGGTTTGACAGCTGCATATCAATAGAAGGGCCATAGTCTAAGCATTGTATCATGTTCATAATATATTTGCAAAAATCAATAGATGTTCTTATATAGGCAGGTTACTGCACCAAGGGCAAGACCGTTTTCGTTTCCCCACCATAACTCAACAGACTCAACCCCGATATTCAAAACGTTACTTTCCTTTTATAGGTCTTTGAAAGGACGATACATCATATGAGTATTGTCTCTTAAAAATAGTTATTCTTTTTTTTTTGACCATGCATTCAAAAGAGCTACAGCTGCTGTGGTTTGCTTTTCAAAAAAAATAAATAAATAAATAAAAACAATCAATACGAGATACTACACTATGGTAAGTCTGTTTTCGATTTTCCACCATATCTGTGCCATTTAAAGTCCGATCTTCAAAAACTGTCTATCATCTAAAAGAGCTTCTATAGGATTTATATTTATGTCCATATTTGCTCAATAGATTTAGATATTCAAGGCCGAAGAGAAAATCAATTATTGACGTATTACCCTGACTTTTACGGTTTCCTAGAACCTGGAATGTCAGTTCAACATAAGAAGCTATTCGGAACCGTCAGAAAACATTTCATGCAAATCGGTCATAAAAAGCAAGGCCTGCATTGCTTAAAATCAGTTTAATTGACCTTAAAGTATGTTTGAACACCATCACATAAAATGGCGTCGAATGACGTCAGCTTTCACAAAATATAAAAGAAGTCTTCAATGCATATACGCTGTCGAAATAACACACCTTTGAAGCTTCTAAACACTTAACTACATGTTGAGGTTCATGGTCCGAAACATTTTTTTTTTTTTGCCGTAGAACCTCGGCCTTTTAAATTTGGGGAAAAACGTAAACCAGATGATGCACATGTAAATCTTGATTTATACTTTCTGTGAAAAGTTCAAGAAAGGCAAATCATAAATAGCGGCTGCAGAGCGCGTACACAGTTTACACTATTTTTACACCCAGGCATGTATATGCCGGGATTTCATTACTAAATTAATGGAAAGGGGCATGTGACTTGATGACTTGAAGTGGTATCATACCATATGACTAATGTGTGATATTGCAATATGCTTGCACTTTATCTGTCCCTTTAAAATGACTGAGTTACTGCCGGGTTTAAATCCATCACACAACATTTGCATTTTTTTTTGCCTTTAAAGAAACAAGATATTGATAATTATTTTAATAAATAAACACTGACATTTTAGATGCATATTTCTGTTTGAAGCCTCGCGTCACCGTGAAATCACTTTAGGTTACACCCAGTAAAATGACGTCCTGTCAAGCGTAAAGCTGAATTTTTGCCTTAAATGCATACGAATGTTAAACAGTTCCATTTAAATTGAGCACCTGCGAAAGAATATGGCAAAATAGGTTTAGATAACACGGGTCACAGGCGACGGCTGAGGCCGCCTGCTTAGCTCCAGAAACGAGGGCATTGCGGCTCAGTTTCCGCTTAACTGAATAATAATATGAAAACGATAAAAGCAATGATATTTAAAGGCCATGCCGAAATACTCCCACTTCTGCTTCACCTCTCATGTCTATTCATAAATTCAAACTAGAGCCAAGTTCTATTGCGTAATTAAATTACCCCAGGTCTACCTAGACACAGTTTTCTTACCCTAAGAACTATTGTCCCAGAGTTTTAACTATCTAATAGGGACTGACCTACGGGTAGGTATTTAATAGTTGGAATAGTCTTCATCATATATTCACTGTGTCGGAGTCTCATATAAAAAAAACATAAGGGAACAGACAGACAATGCTGATATTCAGGAGAAGTGGTTCTTAAATCAATATTGTCTTGAAGTTGATAAGTCTCATTAAACTGAGATTTTAATCATCATCATCATCAACATCTGTAAGTTGAACTTGTACTGTAGAATCATTAATTTTCGTGGGGAACTAATTTTCGTTGATTTCGCGGATGACTTTATCCACGAATATTAATCCCCACGAAAACTGTTTATTTCATATAATAATGTTTTCTAGAACATGGTTCCACGAATATATGTACCCACGAAATTGATTTAATCACAGATTCCACGAAATTTAATGTCAACGAAAATATTAATGATTTTACAGTATTCTAACACGCATGTACACCAGGAATAAATGCAGTTGGTGAATGCATTGATATTCGCCACATCTGAAAAATATATTTACTATTTTTATGATAGCGACAATACTTCATTTTGGAGAATGCAGGATGAAAAATGGCCAGTTGAAAATAAAATAAAAAGATGGGAACGTGTCATATAAAATTATTACATAATAGTAGAAGGGTAATAGAAACATGATTAATTTAACTTTAATTTCTGAATAGTTCATTAATAGAAAAGATACGAGTTGCATGTCGACACTGAATAAAGTATATAGAAACTCGACGCTATTACATTTCCGAATATTCTATTACATTTCTGCCCTAGTTCTCATTTATTCTTCCTTTAGGTAATCCGTTCACGCCCTTTCTTCACGCTGCGCCAAAATGACTCATATATTACAGTAAAGCTCACTTGTAACGAAATCGGATAAAACAAAATACAAATACAAAATAAAGGTAATTCCCCGACAACTTTCTTTATTATTTCTATTGACCCCAGCATAAGATAAAATCGGATACAGTGAAAAATCGGCCAAGACAAAAGAATTTGTAGGTCCCTATACTTAAGTTCACCTGTGAAATGGTTCGGTTAACACAAAATTGACGGTCATTATCACAGTTTGACAAATGTTCACAAATATTTATTTATTTATTTCAGTCTCATTCATGTACAAAACAATTAAACAGAAAATTATAAAACATGAAAATAGCACATGACCATTCATAATTTGAATTACAAGAGACTTTTGTAATACTTTTAGGTAAACATTAAAACTCAAGACATATCGTACTGATATTAACATCATAAAATGTGTAAAACAAATAACAGAAGCTTATCTAATAAAATAAAATAAAAAACACATATATAAATAAATTACTTACATAGATAAAATTGACGACGTTGAAGAATATTAAAACAGGTTTTGGCACATTGTCTGATTAAACGTTGACTAGAAACAATAAAGTGAATTTGTTTGCTTTACTAAGATTCATAAAGTTGGGATAAAATGCATTTGATTTATAATATAAATCTGATCTAATATCATCATATAAAGGACAGTCTAAAATGACATGCATTTCGTCTTCAACTACGCGACAGAAAGGACAGTGGCGTTCATCCAGTCTCAAATTCTCATATCTACCCGTTTCAATACGTATTGGGGCTACCCCACACCTAAATTTACATAAAACTGATCTATGCCTAGGGGGTAAGATCATTTTGCAATACTCTTCACAAATGTCTGTCACCTCGGGCGGTATACAGTACCCAGCTATATGTACGACGTTATGTAATCAATTTAAGCCAGCAAAAAGGCAGATTCGTGTGAATAATAAACGCATGAGGTTTTTGGCTATGAAAACACTTCGATTCTTAAAAACATACACTGTCGTTTCCTGCATCGAATAACTAGAGCAAAACAGTCTACTCCTTTAAATTTTCTGTATGGCGAACTGGGAAGATTCCCTTTGTCTATTCTAATCGATACCCGCATGGTAAAATTTTGGGCAAGTCTCCTTATGGGCAAACATAACAAAATATCTTATAAAGTTTACTCATTTATATTAAACGAACATCATAGCTACAATTTTAAATGGATATATAAGATTAAATCAATTTTTCAAAAAAGTGGGCGGCCTGACATTTGGTTAAACCAAAACATAATAGATCTTAAAAATGTCCATAAGATTGTCAAACGTACGCTAATAGACCAATTTAAGCAAAATTTGAAAACATACTTAAATATTAAAGAAACACACGCTCATAACATAGAACCATATTTCAAACATCTAACTAGGAAAGAAATATTCAATATATTTAGATACCGTACAGCAAACCATTCACTTCCAGTAGAAACCGGCCGTTATGATACTATCCCTTTTCAAGAAAGAACCTGTCCTATGTGTCAAACTGGAGCAGTAGGAACAGAGGAACACTATCTGCTTCATTGTTCCTTCTTTAATGCAGAGCGTGACCGTTATCTGTGGTCGAAATTTGACGCAATTTCTAATAATACACACATCAAATACTTTCTGTCTGGCGAAAACTTTACATTATTAAAAGCCGTTAGTAAGTTCGCAGGTATAATTGTCAAAATTTAAATAATTACCGATACCTCATAGACTCTCCTGGAAAATATGTTACTTGTTTATACTTCCTAGTAAATATATATATAAATATATTGTGTGTGTTTATGTGTGTGTATTTTTTTAAAAGTATTTGGCTAAATAATAAATTAAAGGTTTAAAATTTAACGATAGAGAGAGAGAGAGAGAGATAGAGAGAAGAAAAAATGTACTTACCTCCATATTTCACTTTGTGCTATTCTTTTCATTCCCCCAGCTCGGATTGCATTTCGTTTCGGTAAGACTTGCTGGAGGGTACTTGGTATTTGTTTACATAGACGTGGCTGTGGGAGAAACTGCCCGCGTGATGTGCGGGAATCTTGTGAAAAGCGTGCGCTCATTTCACTGTGTCATTGTCTTGTGATAAGGTCTTTATCTACCACGGCCTCGCCTATTAATTAATGTACCATCATGAAAATATTGTTATTATTATTATTATTATTTTCTTTTTTTTAATTCCTTTTTAATACTATATTTTTCTTCTTCTCTTTGCTTTCATATTACTGAAAAGAAAAGAGGAGAAAAGAAAAAACAAAACAAAAAACAAACAAACAAAAAACACTCCCTCGTCCTAATACTAGTTGAGTATCTCTTACTATCTCTACATTCTCATTTATATGTACATGTAATTGTTTATCCTCCGTCTTACTATCCCTATACCCTCACATTGCATATATATAATATCTGATTTGTCTTTGTTGTTTAAATCTGTGTTCCCCCACCTCTTAAATTTTCACCACGACTGTTAACAAAAAATCATCATTTTTATAATCATTGTATGCTGACCGGAACTCTCAATATATGTATAATTATATATATTTTTGTACATAACCCCATGTTGCATTTTGTATGCCTGGGTGAAATAAAATATTTGTCCTGTTCTGTTCTGTTCTGTCACTCACATACATGTATTTTAATTACCCTAACCTACGATAAACTCGTGTTAAATATTTTTGTTGCATTTTAAACACTGTCGATTTTTGCTTTCTAATAAAACACATATGCCGTACAGATAGTTCAAAAACAAAATTTGGTCATTCAAGGGGAGTAACTATGACGGAACAAAATGGCATCTTCTGACGATCATTGGTTTATATATACGAGCCAAGTACCTATGCTGACGATTATGTATATAATGTTAGCATTTTATTTTCCGTGATTACGTACGTAAGGTTTTGATTGACTGATTGATCACCATCATCATCACCTCATCAATAAAGTATTGGTGGCAATCCGATATGACTATGCAGCATTGAAGGCTGTGAACCCTGTTGTGATCCAAAAGTTGTTTTTATTTCACAATTTGTTCCCTTTTGTAATCATTTATTTATACTTGTTGGAATTACACTCTAATCATTTTAGTAGCAAGAATTGAAAGACAATGTATAACGAAATTTCACTATATGCAAACATTTTTAACGAAATTTCGTTATATGGATAGACGAAATTTGGATAAGATGAAATAATTGGCAATGTTTCCATGATTTCGTTATAAGTGAGCTTTACTGAATACCAAGATGATTGCATAAAATGATGAGGTTAATATGAAAAAAAAAAGTTTCATACATTATCCTGTATATACGTATCATCAGGAAACATACATAACACTGGGTCTCAGTTGGCTTTATGTTCTCGCATGGTCTTAACTTCCAGGCGGATTTTGCATACACAATAAGCTGTTGTGTTATATTTGTATATTTCTGGATCAGTTTGTCTATGTTACGTCTAAAATATGCAAATGAAGGATCAAAAATGACGTTGGAGGGAGTTTTAAAATGCAAATACTGTCGCCTCAACAAGTTTCTGTTGTAACAATCTTAGTGTTCGGGTTGATTCTTAGGAACAATTCTTTTAACTACTCAAAACCAAGCTTTCCAAATTCATTTTATTATACCCCAATAACGATTTTTTTTTTTGGGGGGGGAGGGGATGATACTGGAATCAGGATGCGTCAGACTATCCTTCCTTCCGTAGACACACATTTGTGTGCGCTTCTCCTTTTACAGTTTTTATTTGCTAATTTAGATGAAACTTCACAGGAATTCTTCCTTGTGGGAACGTAAGCACCTGCAATTTTCATTATGATTCATCAACTATTACAGGATTTAAGCCACTTTGATTTTTTCCTTCTATAGAATATATAGGGAACACATCTTGTGTGTCTAACTCCTCCTACACTAGTGTTGTTATTTACCCTAAACTTTCACAGATGGACAACATTTACTTGTATGTGAAGGGGCGCGTGTGTTTTGAAAATTTTGTTTTTATCGTAAAAGCCTGAGTTTCTGCCCTTTGAATTTTCTTCCCATATATAATACATTGGAAATGTTTAGTTGCCGTCGAATGTTTCCTATTAGAATAGAGATACAGTTTCCATCCTTTGTTTAAATACCTTATGGGAAGAGGAATATTGGGATTGATTTCCAGATTGATAGATCAAGGTCACTGTTGGTAAAGCAGATTTTTGTTTCTGTCAAATAACTTTTTTAGGAGTGAGGTATGACGACAGATTTAAGCTACAGATACCTTTTTGAAGAGAGAGATTAGGATTTATTTTCAGGTCAGTAGTGTCAGGGTAAAGGTCACTGTTACTAAAAATAGTTTGAATGCGACAAACATGTGGTTTCCGTAGAATATTTCCGTTTAAAATTAAAGTAATCGTATTTGGTAGATAGATACCTTATAGAAAGATGAAGGTTGGGATTGATTTTCAGGTCAATAGTGTCAAGGTTAAGGTCACTGTTGCTAAAAACAGTATTTACTGAAACTTTACAATTTATAAAAAAAAACACGTTTTCTATGAAATTACATTTTCATGACGCAAGTATGAAAAAGATGCACCGAAAAAGCATTAAAATAGAAAAAAGTTCTTTATTTTTTTCTTTTGGTAAGTTTAGATTTGCCTATGGTCCTTTTTTTTTTTTTTTTTTTTTTTTTTTCGTAAAATGCTCCGGGTTTTATTAGCATGCATCTAGCCACACCAAGACAAGCAATATCATTACGCTCATTTCAAACAGGAACACACCGACCCCAGTTGCGGAGTGTTTAGAGCGTCCGCCTCAGGAACGGAGATCGTGGGTTCGATCCATGACCGCGACATGGTATAGCTCCCTTGCTTGGCGCTCAGCATATAAAGGTAGTTGCAGGACTGGTTGTCCTGCCCTCAGGATAATGAGACTGGGTGTGGTATCGTGCCATATGTCTACTGCGTGATACTGCAGTGTGGCAGCACTTCGACATCGTCTCCAAATTATTTAAATATTGTCGGTGGGACGTTAAACCCCAGCAAACAAATATGAACACAACCTCAACAATTGATATAGTAAATGGAAAAGATTACCTTCACAAACGTTACAACGTAACAAAAAGTAATCGGAGTGGGGAAATTCTTGAATATTTTATAGAAAATAACCAATCCACCGAAATACTATTAATGTTTTCCTCAAATGTGTGTGAAACTTTGTTAACTGCCAAATACGATAATTCCCAATTAAAAATGCATTGTAGATATATATTGTGTTCAACAAAACAAGGACTATGCAAAGACTAAGCAAATATGAAAAACAATCAAAACCCATACAGTTAAAAGCCTCATATGAAAGAAGATAGTGACTTCTTTAATTAGTTTATTTAAATAAAACTTAATGCGGCGAAAAGATACAAAAAAGAGATTTAAGGATCGTCTTGGTCCAGAGGTGAAATACCGACTGCGGACCATAAGTTTGTGGGTTCGAACACCGTTGCGGGTAAAGAATTTTTATGTACTTCCAAGGCACAAGGTACGGGCCCAAAGCAGGAACCATCGAGATTAGTAGTTAGTTGTAAAAACTTGTTTCCCAATTGACTTAAATTTAATAAGTTTAAATTTAAAGAAAAATAAACTACAGTCGAACTTCGGTGACTCGAACACTGAAAACTGGACCACCATACTTTACTCGAACACATCTCAAGGTCCCGGCAAAACTGTTCTTTATTCTTTGTTGTTCGACCTAGGATGAGTCAAACAGAACAGAACATAACTTTATTACATTCCAGGTATACATGGAGACATGTACAAATATGATGTATTAATAACAAAACATTCCATCCTAGGATGAGTCAAACACTGATGGCTGGAAGTCTCGAACTATATTTCCGATCCCAGGTTAAAAGTTTTATGTATTTTACCCCTATCGGTCGAACCAATTACCAATCTGCAAGCGGTGCAGTGTGTTTTTCACACATTGAACAAGCATTATTATTGTTTAAAATGATTAATTATTTTGTTAAATATTGCTTTTTCATTTGAGCTGATATTTATTATGTCTGATGGGGCTATATTTGTGGATATATTATATATATATATATATTCTGCAAAAGAATAAAATTGTCAGCTGTCATTTAATGAATTTATATGCCATTTAAAGAATAAAAGATTAATTTTATTTAATGATACATGTAACATTATTTCGCCAATGTTAGGATAAAAAAAAGACAAAATACGATAGTGCTAAAAGAAGGCCTAATAATTAATAATAAGTTTTACTTCATGTATGTAAATCAATTTAACCACGGCTGGATCGAACCACCGATGATTAAAACAAATTGCCGTTATCCCAGCCTGTTCGAGTCACCGAAGATCGACTGTTATATCTTAAATGCGAAATGCAAAATTAACTTGACGCTAGATCCTGATCAATGATAATCATACGGTCACTTCCAATATAAGATTATTTTCTCTACTGCCTTGACTTCAACCAGACGATAACAATTGTATAGGAAGAGACACTTTCGAGATTTTCTAATTGTACTTAAAGGTAACTGTTTAGTTGGTCCAATAGACATCGGCAATACTAGGTATAATTCAATGATACTGACCGATCAGTGAATGGTTCAAATTTCAATGTGTGTTTATTTCCATTCAGCACTGTTTTTAATTTTCCACCACCATGCAGAATATGTGCTTGGAGAGTTCTCGCTTATTTACATATGTTTCCAAAATGTAACACTCTTAAATGATTTTGATTTGTTAAGGCGCTATTATTATAATGTCTGCCCTGTCTATTCTTAGTCTCTGCCTTGAACTATGGATACAATTTTACAAACGATCAAACACATGCTACATTGCTATGATGTCATGTGGTGTAGTGTTAATATACAAACTGTCTTTGTAAACTAGATGAGAGACTCCCGTCATGCTAAAGCATATCTCCAAGTGAAGTACTTAAAGACATTCAAAATGCCCTTCTTTGTTGACCCCACTATCACCTACTAATTTAAAAGAATATCGCCCTACTGGCAGTTCTTCACAGTAGGGGACCCCAATAAACCAACTAGTTATGTCTTTATTTCACGCTTAGTGAATATTGGCCCATTTCCAATAATGGGTAGCATCTTAAATCACCCATGAAGAAATTACTTAGTACAAATTATTGCATCATTTTTCACTGTGTTACATTACCATTATTTTACTTATATCTAATCAAAGATTAATACTGAATAATCAAAGGATGCTGATAACAGAACATTCACCTTTATAATCATGTTAAGTAGTTAGACTGTTTGTTGTTAACATGTATTATTATAAAACACATTTATAGTAATTTCAATATTTTTACTAAATTCTTTATTATGACAATTTAATTTGCATAAATTGTCATCAATAAAGGTTACTCATTTTCTCATTTTATAACGAAAATATATATATAACAATAAATATCTACTTTAGGTCAGAACATAAATCGTTACTTGTATATTTCATGTGGCGCGTAATGACGAGACAACACAGCAGGATAGATTACCATATGCAAATTCCAGGTATTATATTTTATATGCATAATACCGTGATACATATAATACCGCGAATGTTGCTATAAAAACAATATACCGCACAAATTCTAAATCCAAACTTTCATTTGTATGTCTAATTATTTACCTTGGTTATCAGCAACAGAGAAAAACATTTAAAGATACACATTTAACTCTATGACTGTTTTTTATCAGTGTCATAATTTTTAAGACTGATGAAGCTTTAGATTCACGGTAATACGTACAATAAATACACTACTTCTATCCACTGAGCAGTTATAAATGTGATGTGTATATATAATTACTTGTAGTAAACTGATATAGTATATTCAGTATACGTGAAGCACATGCCTAATAATGCATTTTATTAATCAGGACACACACGATGTCTGGTGGAATCGAGTTTCGCACACATAAAAATCAAATATCGAAAGGAGCGACTGCGAGACAATTGACCAACTGGCCAAGCTTGTTGATGAATTGCCCGCCATCAACACCAGATACCCAAACAAACTCCACACAGTGATGTCCCTTGCAAGCAAAAAAATCACTGCCGTCACAAATGTCAGGTGAAGATGGTAAACTAACCAAATGGCGTCTCCGTCTGCTGTCACAAAAACAGTTTTGTTTTTTTTTAAATTATATATTTTTTACCACGAGGCGATATTTGATGTTTATTAAAGAAAACATACTTAGGGAAATGACACTGGCAGTAAATTATTATTATTTTTTTTTTTTTTGGAAAAAAGAGAAATTTAGCTAAATTCTGTTAATTTTTTCTTGTGGTAGCAGTGGTTATCTACAACTTGAGGGTAGATAACTACTGCGTGGAGTTTGATACCCACATTGGAATTGGAGAAAATGGAAACCGTTTTTGGAAGGACATTTTTAGCCTATTCCCAGAACAAGGTAAAATAGAGTAAGAAGAGAAACCTAAGAACATGTTTATAAAATCACAATAGAAAATCGTCTGTATATAAATGCAAAAATTAATGTTCATCTCGTGTGATAATGCTATTTATACCCCCGAAACAAAGTTTGGGGGGGGGGGGGGTATATAGGAGTCACCCGGTGGTCGGTCGGTCAGTTGGTCGGTCGGTCGGTCCAGCGGTCCGTTTCATTTTCCTTGTCCGGAGCATAACTTGAAAACCACAAGTTGGAATTCAATACAACTTCATGCAATGATCAAGCACATTGAGAGGAAGTGCAGTGCACAAGAACCATAACTCCATCTTGACTTATTACAGAGTTATTGCCCTTTGTTACTTTTCCTTGTCCGGAGCATAACTTGAAAAGTACAAGTTTGATTTCAAAACAATTTCATACAATGGTCAAGCACAAGGAGAGGAAGTGCAGTGCACAAGAACCATAACTCTATCTAGAGTAATAACAGAGTTATTGCCCTTTGTTACTTTTCCTTGTCCAGAGTATAACTTGTAAACTACTGGTTGGATTTCAAAACAATTTCATACAATGGTCAACCACAATATGAGGACAAGAACCATAACTCTATCTAGAGTAATAACAGAGTTATTTCCCTTTGTTTTTTTTCCCTTGTTTTTCTTGTCCTGAACATAACTCGAATATTATACATGGTATATACTTGAAACTTAAAATGTAAACAGATGGCGACTAGGAGAAGTGCAGTGTCCAAGAACTGTAACCTTATATTTTTAAACTACTGTGACAAACAACCATTATTGACTCTCTATCAACTTTAAATAAAAACATTACTTACTCATTACTATCATAACCAATATACTATGTATACAGGTTTTTATCTATGCTCTGCCTGAAGTCTGGCTTCTCCTGCATTAAAGTATTTTGCGGGGGTATTAATCACCTTCAGTGATAGCTCTAGTTAATATTATTTTCAGACAATATCAACACGTCAGCTTCAACAGCGAGAAACAGGCACTGTATGTGTAAGGACTTATCCCGAGGCAGATGAACAGGAGTTCATGATTCTAAGGGATCCCGACTTTACATTTCCATCAACTGCCCGACCATCCATCGTACGCCATGCTGGGATGTCCAGACAGCGCAAAAAACACCCCCAGAGGAACATGCAGCCATTTGTTCGGCCCGCTAACCGATATTATCACCAGTTTTGAATTGTTTTGGTTATACGAAGTGTTTGTTCACACTAAAATGTTAAGTACAAATTAGAACAGTGAAATCGTTGAAAATCATATTACTATTGCTTTTCCATTTCTAACTCAACACTATATTGGCATTATACTCCTTTACATAATAAATAAATAAATAAAAAATAAATAAATAACAAGAGGCCCATGATGGCCCTAAATCGCTCACCTGAGATAAATAGGTTGACCCAAAGAACATCTGTACCAATTTTTCTTTTTGTTGCCATGGCAACCAGAGTTCTACATGGATCAAGTTTATTTTAGCAACTTTTGTGAAGGTTGACCCAAGGATCATCCCTGCCAAGTTTAATCAAATTCTGTCCAGTGGTTTCAGAGGAGATGTTGTTATAAGGTTTCTCTATATACATATAAGGCAAATAAGCCCCGCCCCTGGCGGCCATGTTTTTTTACGGATCGGAATAATTTTAGCAACTTTAGTAGAGGTTGACCCAAGGAACATCTGTACCAATTTATTTTAAAATCTGGCCAGTAGTTTTGAAGAAGATGATTTTTAAAGTTTTTTTTTAGGCATCTAAGGAAAACTAGCCACGCCCCTGGCGGCCATGTTTTTTTACGGATCCAAATAATTTGAACAATCTTGGTAGACACTTACCAAAGGAACATCTGTGCCAAAACATTTTGAAATTCAGTTGGTTGTTTTGGAGAAGAAGACATTTTAAGTTTTTTCTTTCCGTTGCCATGGCAACCAGAATTCCAAATGGAATTCAATTCTTTGAACAACTTTGAAAGGGGACCACCCAAGGAACATCCCTGTAAAGTTTTATCAAAATTGACCAAGCGGTTAAGGAGGAGATGTCGTTTGAAGCAAAATGTTGACGGACGACGGACGGACGGACGGACGGACGACGGACGGACGGACGACTGACGAAGACCGGTCACAATAGCTCACCTTGAGCCTCTGGCTCAGGTGAGCTAAAAAATAAATGAATAAAAAAATAAATGAATAAAAAAATAAATAATAAATAAATGAATATAAAAATAAATAAAAAAATAAAAAAAAAATAAAAAAAATAAATAAATAAAAAGTAAATAAATAAATAAATAAAAAATAAAACATTCATGAACAAGGAGAAAACATGTCTACAGACATACCGCGGCACATAGCATCATTTTTTGCGAAGTCATTTACAAAAATAAAAATAAAAATAAAATAGTAACCATGACGTCAATAAACCAAGCATGACTAACAAATTGTCCTTTCCAATTTTTTATATTTATTTACTTATTTATTCTTTACTTTTATTTCTAAAGAATTCTCTTTCTTTTAGAACAAAAATTCAAAAAGTCGAAAAATAAAAAAATAAAAAAAACACCTTAAGACCGGTTTTCTCGCGTCGCTCCCCATATGTATTATTTGTCACAAAGGAGATGATCTTGATTACGTTTATTCCACATAATTGAATAAACCATAGAACTTGACTTGACTATTTGAGTTTACCGTCGCTTCGACAGTAATTCAGTCATATAGCGACGTCCAGCTAATTACAGGTGGAGGAAGACCCCGAATACACGGAGGCATCCTGGTAGAACCACCGACCTACCGCAATCCAGCTGGAAGGCTTCCTCACATGAAAATCCGAATGACCACGCGGTGGATAGGTTGAGTAAGTGTAAAAGTCAGCGAATTTACCCTCTCGGCCACGGAGGCCCCTGAATACCTTAGAATTCAATTACATTCAATGTGTTTATAACATTTTTTAAACCATAACTTTTCCTTTCCTCATCAAATATTAGAAATGGTACTGAACAGGTACTAAATGTGACTGATATCTGTTAGCATTACGGTAACGACTTCGATTCTTGCATGGCTTAACAAGACGCAAATTACTTGTCGACAGAAATGGTTGGTATGTGGTATAACAAGTTTCCCAACTGAGATAAAAAAAATATAAACTATGATTGAAGTCATACAGAAAGGATGGGCGTGGTCCCATACCCGATGCAAACTTGGCAGCTATCATAATTACAAATTTAAAGTTGATCCTTTGATAAATGAGGCCCCTAGCAGGTCAGCTAGTTTCCTTACTCTATATAGACAATTTAATTCTTCTATGAAACCAATGATTATAATTTAATTTGTTTTGGCACAAATGACCTTATGGCTGTCTATCATAATTGCTAAAATAAAGTTTACCCCTTGAAAAATGAGGTCCATAGGGGGTCAGCTAGTTTCTTTGTATACTCTATGTCGAAAATTTAAAACAAATTTTCTCTTCTGGAACTTATGTTCAGAATAAATTCTTGTGTTGCACTTATGATACCCCCAAGGTTTCATACCATAATTGCATAAGCATTTTTGGTTCCTTGACTTCTTTGTATCTTAAACTTGAACCTGGTTGCTGCTGGAAGAAACCAGGTAAAATCAACTGACTTGAATCGCTTTGAATAAGCTAACGTACTCTGGTGAGTGATCTAGGGCCATACGTCCTTCTTGTATGATTCATCTGTTAACTTATTGTTAAGTAATTTGAAATGATATAATGGCCGATTAATTTTCAGTACCAAGTTTTACGAGTGATATTGGACTAAGTATCCAGGCAACACGGATGTCAGCTAACACATTTTTTTTAATATAATATTTGAAAATAACAATCTAAAAATAATCTGAAAAGTATATAAATCTGATTATAATATATAACAATTATATTCATCTAATCATGAAAATACATACATACATACATACATACAAACATACATGCATACATCTTAATCGAGTACGAAAATTGAGTTGTTTTAAAAGAATGATAATTATGAGGATTGATATCACACTGCGTTTATAGAAAATCTTTGATAATCCGGACTTTATTAATTTTCCCTACTGTAAAAATAAAAATACTTGTCAACAAAAATCATCAATAAACCCTGATACAGTTAAAGTAGCATGCTCTTCCGTTTCTGTGGAAAGTGATCAGATATTATTTATATTTTACTGCTTCCTCCTAAATGCTGCTCCATTTCCTCCTATGTTTTAGGCACTTAGAACAGCGTCACGGTCAGCCCTCGATGTAAACAAAAAATAAAGTTCAATATATAATATTTCTTAAAATAATCAATTTACCTTTTAAATGTGTTGTCGAAGTCAATTTTATGGATTATATTTTGTTGATATGAAGTTGTATCCATATAAATTCAGAGAATAATGTATTCATGCATAATCATTTAATCAAAAAGGTGAAAGATACAGTAGAAATATATTCTATTTACTAAGAAGCATTTGAGCCGAAAATGTTTCAAGAGTATATATATTGTTTAGATAAATAATAAAATGCTAATTGTCACTTGTTAATCAATTTAATTTCCCCATTTTTTTTAAAATTTTTAAAATTTATATTTCAAAAAATGGCACCATTATATACATGATAATATTATACGATTGACATGGAACAATTAGAATCAAACAGATATAGTTACAGTCAACTTTGTGTCTAACAATAACAGTAACATATATAGATAAATCAACACGTGATAAAAAGTATAAAATACAAACGACGAAAGACCCGAACACATTTTTTAAAGGAAAGACTGACATTATTAGTCTCAGTATTACCACAACAAAGTTACGTGACAATTTGGAATAAAATCTTGTTGCGATACAGGTGCGTCAATGGCACTGGCGTGATCATTTATAATCAACCAGTGTACAAAAACGCTCGACCACTGTCATAATTTCCTTATTGTTATAATTTATTTTTAATTTAGATATTTTTATGGATTGCGATACAATAAAATGTTGAACATAATACATTTTATTTCTTTAGTTGTCTTAAGTTCAGTAGTGTTGTTTGAGCACTTGACTTCTGAGTAACTTTTCTTTTACAGTTTCATTTTTTATACTGAGATTACTATGCAAATATTTACTTTTTCATTTTTGAAATGCCAGTTATGACTTTTTGCTAATGGGAATGTTTTTGTACATAGGCATTATCACAGAGTTTTGAATCACGTATGCTTTAGCACCCTTGTCATAAATGAAGACACAGAAAAACTACTGAGCAATTGAAAATTCTATGTTGAACGTAAACTATGTACATTTTCTAACTTACTAATATGATTGGCAGAAAAAATTGCACCAAATGTAATTGTGCTTCTTGCGTTGAAGCATATTGATCTTTTATCTAAATTACAAATTATTAAATACAAAAAAATAAATATGAGCATATATTCTTTTGCAAGATGATTTAATTTTTACCTATTCAAATTTACAATATCATTTCTTTGAATATAACCAAACTGTCAATGAAGCAAAATATACCTTAAATCTTAATCAAAGTTTAGATTCTAGATGTTTAATATATTGCTGATTAAGCAGAAAAATAAATCGCAATTTGTAAACGTATCATTTTTCTTATAAAACCTTTCATATATCCAAGTGTTGATTTGAGCTTACCAAAATCTATGATTACAATTTAGAACAAAAAAAATGAAATATACATTTAATATACTACATTCTGTATTGCTGGTGATGTTTACTTATCCAACAGTATACTTGTCTAAATGAATTACATCTGATACAATGAATGATGAATGTTAAAACATAGATGGAATACCATAAGACAAATAACATGACCCTCCTATACAAATTTCCCCAAAAGTAATAAGTTTCCTCTCACGTCGATTGTGAATACGTTCTTACAGTTCATTCTTATCCCTCTCAAAAGTTCTTGTTTGAATTCGTAGTATGCGCCTTGGAAAGCCATGAAAGAATATTGTATCCAACGGGGCTTGAACTGCACATCCTTCGAAACCGTAGTCCTGTACGTTACCGATGAATCACGGCGTCTAAACCACTGCTGTAAGTCTCGAAGAAGAATTCTGGACGGAACGTAGTATTTCGTCACATTAAATGCCATACATAATCAAATTCCTAAATCACTGCACGTGTATGTCAAACAACTGTTGGCCGTCCTAAAGGTGTTCCTGAGAACAGGAAAGAGACAAAATATGAAAACAACAAATGAATATTGTTGGAACATATCAAAACTAAGAAGTTACTCTAACATGTCTGTGTTTTGTTTAAACTGAATAGATATAAAATACGTGAGACTCAGATCGAGGGCCGGTGTAATGTTTAAGTTCCCCTCTCCAGTAACACAAAAACGATTTCAAATGACCCTACACATTTGACGTCGGGAAAACGTAGAACTTAAACACATATAATATAAACAAAAAATGTATATTATTGATATTTCTTTTGGTATTCAGTTTCAATAAAATTGAATTTTTACTTGAATATTTATACCGTCGATATAAGTATAATACATATCATTCGGGGATATAAAACGTTTCTGAATTCCCGGATTGAGGTATTTGAATCTTTGGTCATTTGAGATCGTTAGTTGTAAAGTTTTCAATACCGCCCCCACCTCATTTCGAGTTTTTCCCGGGAATCTTAAACGTTGCGTATGATTCCAAGGATGGGGGAGAGAAATCGTTTTCATATTCCAGGGTAGTATGCCCTAGACGACTGCTATTAAAAAGGAAAATTGGACACACTCATATATGTCGGCGTAAAACTCTATTCTGAAAAGAATAAACCCGTTGTTCAAAGATCCAAATCCTGATTGGTTATGAGTTTAGATGGATTTAATAATTATGGATATATGCACGATTCATTTAAATGCAATTTTTTATGATGAAAAGTAGAAAAAACAAACAACTAAAAACTAAAACTAAAATGTTTGAAGAGGAAACCAATATGCTCCCATCGCTATCATATAATTGTTTAAAGCGTACAGGTTCCGTATTAAACGGCTCACGTTCTGGAAATGATGTCATCATTTGGCCCCAGATTTCAGATCGGCCCATGACTTTCGAATCTAGGACCAACACGCGATTTGAATTTTGCATATATGCAAACAAACTTCAGATTCCAACTGCATTTGAATATCAAGGAAAGGAGTAATACAGATGCTAGAATTACTTCTCAAACATATATTATCATTTTACTTTTTGATTTGAATTAAATATTCGTATTAAAATTGTGAATGTTATAAAGTCATGTTTACGTTAAAGGTACGACAAGCATTTATAAACATGTTGCTAATTACAGAGATAAAACTATATCATAATACATTATTAGATTACGAATAACTTACAGATATAAATGGGTCTGGTTGGTATTCAGCGACTGGTCGCTTGATATGAAACTGTGAGACAAAACAAGAGAATAAACTGTAAACCATGTGTTTCAAAACAAAGAAAGTGAAAAATGGCTAAATATAATACCTTAAACTAAATCATTATGTACAAATTAAAACATTAAATAAACACATTACGATAAGTTTTAATAAGGTGAAGAAAATCCGACTTTTGTTTGTGTTTGGTAGATGGTTACGACGATCTTCTGATTTTGAAATGTTTCTTTTAATATATATTATGTGATTTCTTAACGTAATTTGCGTATATGAAATAGAGGGTAAACATATAAAAAATATCTGTATTCCGATTTTTTTGTAGGAACATAGCGGGAACTTCGAAAATTTTAACCTAAAATATTCCATTTAAAATAGCAGAGAAAAGTCATGTTAAAAAGTAGCACTCTACAAAAATGATTTTTTTAATGTATTCCCTTATAGATTGTTGACAATTTGAAGTGAATATGTTTACGCCGACGAGAGGGTCTTGACAACAGCTCCATTGTTTTTAGAATAGTTGAGGTAATAATATATAATTTAACCAAACGTGTTTCAGTCAGACATGACTGTCTATGGCGGCATATTTCTACCAGTGTTGTCCTATTGAGATACCTAAGCGGATAACACACCAGTTTTTCTACTCTCTAGATTAAAATTGAAGATGTGGCAAAAAGTTTCGACATTGCTAAGTGGGAGAGAAGCTGGAAGAAATATGCAACCATAACTATCAAATGGAATGTTTTACTGCTCAAAATAAAATATGTTGAAAAATACAGACGGTGAAGAAAATGTAGTGCTTTACCCTTTCAGCCGGATGTATGTAATCATATAAGAAATCCCAAGTATTCGCAGGTCTTGATGCACTTTCTACAAAATAACAAATATGCTCCTACTTAATTGTACTACATAAAATTAAAAACATAGTTTGATACCAAACAGTGTACACAAAGAATATAAGAAATTTCAACAAAACAAATAGATCAGTTTTCGAATACCAAATGGAGAAAAATGTCATATTAAAGGAGATCCCCTGTATAGTACACTCACCCCTTGGCGGTTCCTGATCCCAGTTACCACTGGAAGAGGAGGTAGCCATGATGGCGTCCCTTCCCAGATGAGGCTGCACAGTCCGCCCCCACGGCAGGTGCTCCTCACTACTGGACAGACTGCCGCTACTCCATTTACTATAGGAGGCGAAGGTGGGGTCGGGACCACGGCTATAATACCGCAGGGCCGGGCGAGGGAAATATCCGTGCCATGTGTTCTCCCTGTAAGGAGTTGTGAGAACAGGCTCATTGAAATACACTTAGTGTGCCTTAAGTTCATATATATTCGTCTTAATTAATTTAAAGTATCATTCTTCTTCTTATATGGCAAAATCACAAACCTTCTCTTTGTTATAGGGTTCTTTTTCCTAACTTACAATTTAAGTAAGTAATATTTTATTATTTTACACCAGTAATACAAACAATAATTATTTTATGAATATCTTTTAGATTGGTTAAATGATGGCATAGTGTAGGGAGACCCTGTAAAAAGCATAAACATTAAACCCCTGACTGAAATAGGATCGAACCTAGAATGCATTACCTTATACACTGACTGGTATGGTTGCTTTACATTCTTATTGTTACAAGGTTTTTAACACACTATGCTATTAAGGAGTGTCAGTGCAGAGCAAGTGAAAGAATCTACTATACAATTCATGACGTCTTATGTCCAAAATACTAGTATGTAACTACAATGTTTGTTATGGCTGAGTTAATAACGTAGCTAGACCCTTATTTCTGTGGCTTAGAATCCCGGCATAAGGCATTAGAAAACCTTCAAGTTGGATTGTGGTAGGTAGCTGATTCTACTCGGGCGCCTCTGTGCTAAGGAGATTTTCCTTCATCTGCGATAATCTGGTCGATATTTGGTAGCGATACTTAACTCAAACACACAAAAAAAGTTTTTGTTAAAACTTACTTTGTGTAGAATGTGGAGGCAGTAGAGCGGGTAGATCTTGATAAGTCATGAGAGCGCCTTCTCTTTGAACATATACAGATAATGATGACAAGGACAATCACAATTATCAAGAAAAATGGAATGCCGAGTCCAAGGCCGACCAGTAAAGCGAAGTTGTCTTCTGTTCGTCTAGGTCTGTAAAAATGCCATAAGGTTATGATCGCATTAAAAGTAAGTTGTGTGATAATGATTATTAGTACCAATACAAAATCTTTTTTTTTTTATTATCATCATATTCGTTAAGGCATTATATATTCTAAATACAAAATCGAAAACAGTAAGTTTAGTTATATTTAAGAGCCAAACATAAACTGCATTGGTATTTAGGCAGAGTACACTATCTAGTTGCCATTGGTCAATTGAT
>CM037784.1:62259060-62309060 GCA_021229015.1 Solen grandis | reverse complement strand
TCTCTTAGTTTCCTCGTTTCTATGGGAGGCTAAGGGACGCTTATATTTGCTACAAATATACAATCAGCATACTGTAACAAAATTAAACGAAATGGAATCGAATGAGACACCTTTGGTATGCAAATCAGACACTCTACCAAGTCACAACAAAATCTACTACTATGGTACGTGTCGTTATACACGGTAAAGGAATGTGACATATGATGCATGCATGGAATACCGCGTACGATGTTAACTGCTTTAAATTATAGACGGTTATCTAGGTACATGATGATGATAATAATATTCATCGTACGCGTATATAATTATTATTGATAATTAGTGTACAGTGTGCCATGATGCGCTGATGCCACAATAATCTCTTAATTTAATGAAATAAGGTTTTTGAAACTACATTTTAAAATGTTAAATGACACATCATTCCTGTATTTCCTGACGTGTTGCTTACTGAATACAATCTGTTCAGGCTTAGAGTGTAAATCGAGTATGTTGAAAATCATATAAATCTTGTGCATTACGATTTTTGTACATCTGTTTATTTGCCTAAGTCTGTGTAGTTTTCACTCTTTAGTTGAAAACAGTGAATTAGAGTCAAACCAAACCTCCTTATCGTATCCCCTTTATATTCCCTCTAAGTTACCCGAATGTTAGAAAAAAATGTACATCTCACAAAATTATCATTGGGTCCTATATGTAGGGCACATTATATATTGTTGATGTCGGGATGGAGAAGGTTTATACGGTGAGCGAGAAAGTGTATCTTGGCGAGCATTAGCGAGTCAAGATTCACTTTCGCAGCGAACCCAACATCCCAACATCAACCATGTTTTCGATTTATCCTGATTTTGTCTAGTTTTATAATGTTTTTAAATTATTAAAATTGTTTCATTCTTACTTTTTTTCCCGAAACGATCCTTTTCATACTGGCTGTATGACGTAATAACTGGAGAGAGTTAATAGCGTCATAACTGGACGTAATGTATAGCGTAATGACTCGAAATAATTAAGTTTATCCGGCAAGTCTTTATCCAGCTTATAATACAGACAGTAGCAGGATAAAGTCCGCTTCGCATTCGCTTTATATTATTAAAATTGATTAAAAAAAAACAATACAGCAGATTTTCTTTCTGAATCGATGCAAACTAAGGTTTATGCTGTATCTGAAAATGACGTCATATATACGTGGTATGGCAACTCTGATGACGATCATAAACAAGAGGGACAAGATAGTTCTGAAGTCGCTCACCTTGGAAACATTGCCTGCACTGCTTGAGAAATGAAGATGTTTGAGAGCAGGTGCGTGCCTAGGCTTACGCAAATACGCAGTTGCGTATACTTCGTCCAGAAAATCGAAAATCTAAAAGTGCCAAAACTGCAATAAAAATCGATGCCTAACCCGGATACAGACCGAAATATTTCGATTTCAGATGTAAGATATGAAAAATATTTGAAATTGATTGAATCGGAGACTCTTTTTTTCTTTTTCCACGGCATTCTAGCCCGAACTTTTTTTCCGGGGGAGCATGTCCCCGGACCCCCTAGCAAGTCTGCGTATCCCGAATTCAGCTCCAGGCATGCCCCTGGAGTGTATAAATGGCAAATCTGTATGATTGTGTGATAAATGTAGATCTATTAGTCTAATATCAGACATAATCAAACTCTACTGAAATATTATGGCCATTATCAATGAGTACATGTATAAGTTTAATGATGATTGCTTAATAACTGCTGATGATTGAGTGTAAACAAAATAAAACAATCTGTTATTTTTATTAAGGGTATACAACATGGCCTTATTGGCTAATATCAGCCATAATCATAATATAGACATTAGAACTCTGATAACATCTGATATAAAATGCGCCATATCGGCGATTTCTCGAGATATTGGTTTCAAATTTGCAGACAATGTATTTTAGGCAATGTAGATTCTGAATCTAAAGAATGGCAATAATTCATTTTAGCTACAATATTCATTTTATGAGAAAAATTAATGAACAAATTACAATTTACAAGCAACTTTCTCCTTTACTTATTCAGTTTATGCTACGCAACATTAAGACACTCGGTACTTAATACGTCCAATACATTACTTTCTTTCGATTTATATACTTTTTGTAAAATAATCAGAATTTGATTTAATTGATCATATAGATAATTACAATGTTTTGAAATAAAGAAATAATGTTCAGCACTTGAAATGTTGGAAGGACTTGATAAACATCTTCTTACAAATTTACACTCCCATAGTCGAACCACCATCTATTATCATATTTATAAATATCCATTTGCTATTTTCCTTTAAGCAGTTTTGTTATAAAGTTACACACCATTAAACTTCCCAAGCCTTGATCAAATAAAGATATTTAAATACAAGATGGAAAGATACAATATTAATATTTACTTACGTGAGACAAGCCATTGATTTACAACAAGGATTGCTATACATTTCATGGCGTCGCTCATTTCTTCATCTTTAGCTAAACTATACAAAGTTATTCGTATCTATATTACTAAAAAAAAAAAAAAAGCTGATTTTTGTGTCGG
Source organism: Solen grandis (assembly GCA_021229015.1). Lineage (NCBI taxonomy): Eukaryota > Metazoa > Mollusca > Bivalvia > Adapedonta > Solenidae > Solen > Solen grandis. Next base: position 62,306,513 of record CM037784.1, on the reverse strand, counting down.
ATTTGGAGCCGTTAAAAAACAACACTATGTATACAGAGTATCACGGTTATTCAATTACCATTCACTAGCTGTGTTATTTGAATTTAAAAATAAATAAAACTCTACAGTTTGCGAGAAATTTTGGTGAATCCATCGAAATTGATTTTTTTTTTTACATTTCTGGGGAACAACGTTTAATTGGTTCTTCGTATTGTTCGAAAATACATCTACACTTCTGGGGAAACCTCGACTGGCCGCGCAGTATTGTTAAAAAGCGAACTCGGTTTTGTGTCCCCATTTTAACTACACGGGTCCTATTTCTTATATTTGAGAGTAATCGAAATTACCTTTCGAATTTATGTTGTGTGTCGTTTAAATACGAACGCTCGAAAGGAAGACGCTGTTGTCTGGTGGGCATTCTTGTATTCATACAGCATAAGGAACACGTGAAAGGCATGGTATATGACCCTAGGCTAAGACAACTTCATGACTGTGGGACAACTGGTGTCATTCATACCCGATTCAAAGTTTACATTGGCACACCAATAACGGCTACCGTTATCCTCCTGTGTCAAATTAAAACACACACACACACACACACACAAACACACACACACACACCCCCTTTAAACATGTGACAGCAATGGGTCTTTTTTAATTTTATGTTCTTCATTTCGTGTGTTTAACTTGGTTTATTTGATTTAATTTGAATAATTTAACGCTATTTTATGCCATCAAAGTTCCAGTTCACCTAACTATTCTTTCACGGGATTCTGACAGTACTGAAACTTTAGCTCGTAACTCTATGGTTAACTGAGTACAACGGTGGAATACGAATGGTCATCAGAACGAAAATTTTAGCCATTCATCATAGAGACCGTGCCCGACCCAAGTGGGGATCAAGCCAACAACCCTCGGCTTCACAGCCAAGCGCCATCAAGGCCGGTTTATTTATGTGATTGGGCACTGGGCATCGGGACCGCCGTGGCCGAGCGGTTACAGTCGTGGACTACAAATCTTTCAGCCCCTTACCGCTACCGCTGCGGGTTCGAATCCCGGTAGGGACTTCGGATTTTTCATGTGAGGAAGCCTTCCAGCTGGCTTGCGGTAGGTCGGTGGTTCTACCCGGGTACCTCTGTGTACTCGGGGTCTTCCTCCACCTGTAATTAGCTGGACGTCGCTATATGATTGAAATACTATCGCAGCGACGGTAAACCCCAATATAGCAACAGCAATACAGCACTGGGCATCATATAACTCATATCTGTTCAGACGAATCCCAACAGTAAAAAACATTCCAGCGACTTTGCGGGACTTCTTCTAGTTCACGGGTGTCCAACCTCATATTGATCACCACATTCTACTCCGCTTCAAAAAATATGTGGATTTCCGGTGATACATATGAGGGTTAAACATCCATATGTGGAGCGAAATAGCTACGAACTGAATGGTGTATTCTTATATTTCGAAATATTTTTATTAAATATGAACTGCTTTAGAAAAAAATCGAAATGTTGTTCGACCCTTCTGTATTTCCTCGATAGTTACCATTCTTGTATTTTCATTTGAGAAATTCTTGTTGTCGTGGGTTCGGGTGTGTCAAACTCCGAACATGGTAATGAGGAAAATGTCCTGAAACAGGCTCAAAACACCAAACAATCAATCAAACTGACCGCGTGATGGTGTAAAACATACATCAATGCCTACTTTGACCAGTCTTTGGAACTTGGCGACGAACGGAGGGAATTTCAGTCAAAATCCACCATTAAAGTACAATACAAATTATGGGCTATCGGCAGTCAACGAGCCTATCACGATATAACAAGTTTACAAGTAACCTGGAAACATCAACATCGATGTTCTATATCGTCAGTGTGTCGATCTTTTCTATATAAGTTTACCCATACATCTTGAAATTAAGTATTTATTAAACATTATACTCTGGAGGTCGCAACAGATGTTAAAACATACGTTGGACCCCCGTGTAGTTAAAACCTATATAAATAATCCAGTACGCAGTTGAGCCGTACATACAGGTGTATTGTAAAACATTTATTAATGTCACATAATCCTATCACAACGGATTTGCATTTAAATTCCACATAACTTTCAGTCCATCATTCAAAGCCATCAATCAAATGATTTTTTTTATAACATTGCCAACTGAGACGGGGGCCGGCGTAACGAAGTTAAGCGACCCAAATAGACTTAACTATTTTGAGTTTACCGTCGCTTCGACAGTATTTCAGTCATATAGCGACGTCCACCTAATTACAGGTGGGGGAAGACCGGAGGCATCCGGGTAGAACCACCGACCTACCGCAAGCCAGCTTGAAGGCTTCCTCACATGAAAATCCGAATGACCCTGTCGGGATTCGAACCCACGCGGTGACGACCCAAATAGAATAATAACCCACCGGTCATTATTCTTCAGAAAAAGTTTGGGGAACAGTATAATACAATCTTATAAAGATGATTTGATTCCGGTCTGATGAACAATTTTAACTCAAACTAATACCTTATATATTTCACAAAAGATGACAAAACATACCAAAAAAACCGTGTACAATGTGTTATATAAAATGCAGTAGAGGGGGGGGGGGGAGCAATACAAAATATATATTGAATATGAAATGTATCACTGGCTGCAAAAAAATAATAACAAAACGAACGAACGAACGAACGAATGAATGAATTAATGAATGAATTAATTAATTAATGACGGCCACCGATCAGATATATTAGTAAATATATTTTGAATTTGAGTTATATAATAACATTTAAGATGAATGTAATTCACTCAATATCACACGAAATACATGAAAATACATAAATAGCTTATATAAATCATGTTATTAAAGAAAAGCAATTACATATATATCATTAGACAAGAAATATAAAGAAAATAAAATAAAAAGAAAATACTTAAGGTTGTTTATTAATGGTAAGATACGATATTAGGAATCCTTCTTCTACAAACCATTTTTTAATAATATTAAAGCAAAAAAAAAAAAAAAAAAAATAAAAAAATGCATATATGATGTTGATGTAACGTTGATACATGTAATTAGTGTGGTATGTATGCATATATGAGAAAAAATTAATTTTAAATTAATTATTATCTGCTTTTATGGGCACATTAGTCGGTTGTGGTTTGAAACGTTATTTTATTTTTTTCATGGCGGTCATGTTTTTTTGTCTGTTGCGATCTCGGTTGAACTTTTTTATTCTCTAGAAAAAATATACTGTGTGTATCCAGTCATCTTTCGGTCTGTGACATAATCAAATGTTTTCTCTTCATCTATGACACATCTGGACTTTGTGTGTTTCTGTGTTGATGCGATTTTCTGAGAAGTGTACATGGGGAAATCAAAACACAAAGGCGCCAACAAAAGGACTCACTCTGATAGTTCACCGGGTGGGGTAAGTGACTTGGCTCAGAAACGCTTTAATTTAGAAACAAACACGACTAATATGATGAATCCGTGTGCCAGTTCCCCACAACCCGGTAATCCACCGCATTTCTCCCCATTCCCGACGACTCCAAGTGGACATTACACCCCTACCATCTACGCCGCACAGTCACCCGTCGGCCATGATAGTCAATTCCAGTCACTTGTTCTCGATAAGCTTGGGGCCCTTGATCGCCGTCTCTCAAAACTCGACTCGATAGAGAAACAGATGACCGAAGTGTCCCAGAAAGGGACCTCAATCGACACGCGCATCACCTTCCTTGAACAAGCAAGCCGAGACACGAACTCGAAACTTACTGATATAGAATTCAGTCGACAAGCCGATTCTGAATTTTGTCAAGATATTCTGTCTAAACAAACTGATATAAGTAAATCACTTCATGAACAAAATAACTCCCTGTCACAATTGTCTTCAGAATGCAATCGATTGCGTAAAGCTAACGCTGAGATTGAGCAGGGTCTTCTAGATCTGCAGAGCCGTTCCATGAGAGACAATCTTCTGTTTTTTGTTTTTCATGAACTGTCATCAACTGATGATCGGCGGCAGGAAGATTGTCGCGATACAGTACTCAAGTTCTGTGCTGACAAGTTGAGTATCCCAGATGTAAACAAACTTGTCATCAATCGAGCACATCGTGTTGGTGCCTTTACACATGGGAAAACACGCCCTATTGTTGTTAATTTCAGCCACACGCCTGACAAGATGCTCGTGAAGCAACATGCCTATGAAGTCCGTGATCCACAAATTCGTGTTGGAGATCAATTTTCAAAGGCCAACCAAAACAGACGCAAACAACTTATTCCCGTGCTTGAGAAAGAAAAAGCCGACGGTAAAACGGTCCGATTAGCTCATGATAAACTCTATATCAACGGTAAAATGTATACTGTTGATACAGTATCGTCCTCCGGTTATGTTGACTAGGCCAGCATTCAGAAACAGTTGTCATGTCTGCTATGGAAAGTGCAAGGTTTAAAATCCAAATTAAATGACAATGACTTTCTTTCGTTTATTTCCAGCTATGACATACTCCTCCTTACTGAGACGTGGTCTAGTAACACGTCCAACGTAAATATTGAAGGTTACTGTTGTTTTGACTGTCCTCGTCCATCTGCAAGTTCACGAGCCAAACGTAATAGTGGTGGTGTGGTCGTTTACTTTAAGGCAGAATACAATAATCTGATTGAACTTGTAAATGTGAATAAAAATGGCATTTTGTGGTTCAAGTTTAAAAAGGAAAACTGTAATTTTATCAAAGACAGGTATTTTTGTATTTGTTATATTCCTCCCGAAGACTCGAAAATGTATACACAAATTAACTCAACTCTGTATGATTTCGATTTATTTGATTGCCTAAATGATGATATTTGCAGGTACTCAGCTTGCGGTGGTGTTTTTATAATGGGAGATTTTTACGCTCCGACCGGTAACAGGCTTGACTATGTTGAAAACGTTAATCTCGACAGATATGTAAACTTGCCTTTAATTTGTACTGACGGGTACACTATACCTGTACGTTGTTCGCTTGACTTGCACGTAAATAAGTTTGGTTGTAACTTATTGGAGTTATGTAAACGAAACAATCTATTTATAGTGAATGGTCGTCTTGAGCCAGAACAGTGAACTTATCATTCTGTACATAAAGGAACGCCTGTTGCCAGTTTAATCGATTACTTCTTAACTGATCGCAACAACTTTTCTACCATATGCGTGTGCTTGACATCAAGGAATTTTCTGATCATTGTCCTGTTGAATTTTCTTTTGATATTAACAATTATTCATTTAATGCTATTCCTAATGCTAATGACAGACACCGATTGTCTTGGACAAGCAACAGTGAAATGTTCTTGCAGTCAGTTAATAGCTCAATAAATATCTTTGACGCTGTTATTAACCAATTAATTAATGGTGAAATACAGCTTAATGAATGCATTGATATCCTATCACAGCGTATCCATGATATATCATTTTCCTGTTTTGGTAAGAAACCACATATGAACCGAAATAATAATTCATTCAGAAAGCATGTGTCCAAATGGTTTAACAATGCATGTCGAATTGCCAAAAAGAACTTTTATAATGCAAAACGTACATTTCAAAATAATCCAACTAAGGAAAATAAAATATTGTTCTTAGATATGAAAACAAAATATAATAAAGTAAAAAGAAATGCTAAACATAGATTCTCTTGTGAAGAAAAACGTTTGTTAACTGATATGTGTAAATATACTCCTAAAAAATTCTGGAAGTACTTTAGGAGGAAAGGAGACACACAAAATGACATTGACATTGATTCGCTTTTCAACCATTTCTCAGCAAATAGTGATATTTCTAAATCAAGTTCTTTACCTAATAATTACGAATATACACCCAGGGATGAACCATTGAATATTGATTCTCTAGATTGCCCATTTACTGTCGAGGAAATTAGCAAAATAATCTCTAGTCTTAATCGGAATAAAAGTCCTGATCTTGATGATAATGTAGCTGATTTTTTCCTCGATGCAAAAGAATTATTAGTTCCTCGTTTGTGTTTACTCTTTAATCATATTTACGAAAAAGGTGTCTATCCAGACAAGTGGTTAAAAGGTTACATAGTCCCAATTCATAAAAAAGGTGATAAACATGTTGCGGCAAATTACAGGGGTATAACAATTATCAATTGTATGTCTAAAATCTTTTCTTTGGCATTGCGCAACAGGTTAAACAAGTGGTCCGAAAATACAAACATTTTTTCCGACGCTCAGTTTGGTTTTCGTGATGGTCGCTCTACTTCTGACGCCGTGTTTATACTAAACTCAATTATACAGAAGGTTTTGTCGAAGAAAAGTAAATTATGGTGTGTGTTTATCGATTATGAGCGTGCCTTTGACACTGTTATTCATGACGCACTATGGTATAAACTGATAAACACTGGCGTTTGTTGTAAAATGATCACCATGTTGAAATCTATGTATAACAATATCATGTCTTGTGTCAAATTATCGCGTAGTGATACAATGTCTGACTTTTTTGACGTCTCGGTTGGTTTGAAGCAGGGTGAACCGCTTTCTCCGATTCTATTTTAACTATTTATTAACGATATAAAGTCTGCTATTGATATGAATGCCATGACAGACAAAGATATTGAGATTCTGTCTACACACTTACTTTTATTTGCCGATGATATTGTGTTATTCACCACTGATCCTTTAAGTCTCCAAGCCCAATTAAATAATATTTATCATTACTCATGTAAATGGGGTTTAAAGATTAATGTAAAAAAGACTAAACTCTGTATATTTGAAAAAAGAAAACAACAACATTGTGATATCTTTATTAATAAGGATCAGATTGAGAGAGTTGACGAATTCTCATACCTTGGTACTAAATTTAATTATACTGGTTCAATGACTCAAGCTATCAAGTCACTCTCAGATCAGGCTCTTAAAGCTTACCATAACATTCTTTACTTGTTTGATAGAGTCAATTTTGATATTAAAACCAAACTTAGAATTTTCGATACAATGGTTGTTCCTATTCTATACAATTCTGAAGTTTGGGGAGTTTATAACTGCAAAGAAATTGATAAATTGCATATCCGTTTCTGTAAATCACTACTTGGTATAAAAAAAACAACAACAAATACGGATGCAGTATATGCTGAACTAGGCCGTGTCCCTCTAAGTTTAATAGCAAAAGAAAGATCTCTTAAGTTTCTTCTAAAGGTATTAAGTAATATTGATTCACCATTATACACCATATATCTTGAACAGTTTAATTTAAATAATTCTTGTTGGGCATCTAAAATTAATTCTATTGTTGATCATTTAGGATATTCACATATACGTCTATGTTATCAACCATTTAATATTAATCATACATTTGTTTTGATGAAAAACACACTGAAATACCAATTCAAACAGGATTGGTACTCAAGAGTGATTAACAGTCCAAAATTGTTTTATTATTCTAAGTTTAAATCAGATTTTGAATTTGAAAATTATTTTAAGTACCTTTCAAATGAAACACAGAGAAAACAGTTAACTCGCTTTAGACTTAGTTCTCATGATTTAGAAATTGAGACAGGGAGGTACAACCAAATAAATCGAGATGAGAGACTATGTAAAGTTTGTAACATGAATGTACCTGAAACCGAATTTCATTTTCTTTTATGCTGTCCATTATATCGGAATTTAAGAAATCAGTTTCTAGGAAATATAAGATGGCCCACACTGCAAAAGTTTAAAAGTATTATGTCTATAAAAAGTAAGAGAGTAATTTTAAATCTAACAAAATATATTCAAAATGCTTTTCAACTAAGAAATGAAACCCTTGCACTAAAGACAACAACATAACTGTTTCTTTTTTGATATATGATATTATATTCATATATGATATTATGTAAATGTGATTTGTTGCATGTACCTTTTTGACTTTATAAAGTATTTAGTTGTTTAATTTATAATATTGTTTATTTATCGCAATTAAACGAATAGTTGCATTTATATTGATTGCCATGTTTGTAATGTTTGAATGTAATTGGCCAAAGGCAATGTATTGCTGACTTATGACAATACAATTTTGAAACTTTGTTATTGACGTATGCATGGTTATCTATGTATCGAAATCATTTATGCAGAAGATGAAAGTTGTGAAATAAAAGTTGATTATCAATAGTCGTTTTCATTTAAATTACTTAATCATAACATATATTAAAAAGTGTACATTATACGTTCACTGCATGAAAAAAGTGGGTGGGATGGGATTTTTGTCTCAACGATCGACGTGATTTGGGTTATTCGAATTATGCCTTACTCGAAATAAAACGCTGATCCCCGGGATTTCGAATAGCCCGGGTTCGACTGTATTATGAAAGAAAAAAAACCATCTACAAACGAATCCGAGTGGGAAACAAATTCTCATACTAATAACACTCGACGGTTCCTGAGTTGAACCAGCACTTTGTGCCAGGGAATGTTATGAATAATTGCCTTGACCGGAGTTCGAACCCACGAATTTTGGATCCGCAGATGGGTAACCACTGCACCACGGCGCCCACATTAAAACCACGACTGACGGCATGTGAGGTCTAAGTGGGTCACAGCTAAATTTTCAAAGTAAAACGCGAAATAGTAAATAAATTAGCTACTTAGAATCATACACAATCTTTGAAATAGGTGTACAAATTTCACATAATAACATAAGCAAATCAAAGCACTGAGAGAACTGTCAGAAGCGAAAGTTATATTGTGTGGATTATAAAGTCAATCCTTTAATTTTTTGTGGTATGCATGTAAAAAATCAGGGAAATTAAATCTTATCAAAACAGCAGACAAGATAGTTTATTTTATTTATTGGTTTCTGTCAGATTAAACAAAAATGGATAAGGAATAGTTGTTCTTAATATTGATCCTCTCAATACATTTAATACTTCATGAATCTGCTGCAGACAGAAATAATTTTAATAGAAAAGAAAGAAAATGGGACAAGATAAAGTTATTGTTCTTTGTCATTTCACATCCTTCGCATGTGTAAAGAATGATATCCATGCCCTCAATGGTTTTTAAAATATGTTCTAGAAAAACTTAATTTCACCACACAAGTAAGTAATAGAGACGAAGCAAGGTAGAATTATTGTTCTTAGTAAGTAAAGTTTGACCATTGTTTTAAGTATAAACTTAATCCCTAAAGTGCTTTCTGAGTTGTGACATACAGATGCGACTAGAGACACTACAGTTATTTGAGACTCTAACAAGAAAAGATTAAAAGCAAAACGTATCAATTGACGGCTTACATTAAACATACTGTCCCCTCTCATTTCTACTGTTTTGACCTTATAACCAAACCTGTCTATGCGCAGGACCATCATATTAGAAAAATCGACCTCTCTTTAAATAATTCATATAAAGAGAGGTCAATTGATTTGACTGAATATCAGGGTACTGTGGTGAATGATTTGAATCAAAAGGTTAACAAACGCAAAATAATGGAAGTATAAAAACTAGACTTAAAAAATTCTAAATATACAACCCGAAAATATAAAAACAATACACTCACGACACCTTGCAAGAACAAAATACTGAATGACGCTCTTACCAAATGAGCTAATTCTGCAGCCGCAAATTTGTGGTGCAAATAAGTTTTTTTTATAAGTAGTTAAATGAATGTAACTCTGGATGAACACTGAATTATAAACTTGCTTATTTTACAGTTTTATTTCCACAGAAATTGTGATTATACCCAATGCTTTCAAAATCCTGCAATATAACTAACTTTTATCAAACTTGCAATGATGACCGATAAATAAACAAAACTTGTTTTCGTTCATTTATTTTCTCCTCCTACTTTTACCAAATTATAACTAATAGTAGTTCGATCTTGAACTTTTAAGCATGCATTGATCAGCCGCATGACTTCTTTCTGTGCAACGGGTAAACTACCTCAAAATAAAAAGATCAATCCCGGTGGTCGAGTGGTTCGGGAACTAGAGGTCGTGGGTTCGATACGGATTTCAGTAATTTAAATGCCTCCTGTCATTCAGACAGATAATGTTGTTTCGGCTAAGAAAAATACATCAAAATATCAAAACTCTCGATATAAACGAAATCAAACTACATCTGTATTTTTTTATTACCAAACGTGTGTAAATTTCGGGCAAAACATACAATATACTCAAATAAATGAATGCCTTAGTGACTGGATGTGGGGTCATGCCACATGTCTACAGTGTGATACTGCAGTGTGGTAGCACTATATCTCTCCCAAGAAGACATGGTCTCTAAATTACTGAAATACTGCCGGTATAACGCTAAACAGCAAACAAACGAACACACAAACAATGTAATGTTACGTTTTTATGTCAGTACAATAGCATAAATCAAGTAAATGTCGCGACCTATATAGAAGTCAACAAATAATCTTCAGTTTACAAAAATAGAAATAAAATATATAATTAATTATAGGCATTTATATTAACAACGAAACATATATTTTCCTGTGCCAAATCTCACCTCCTTCCTTTTTTAATTTTTAGTGGCCCTCTTCAATAGTACTCGGATCGGATCGTTGTAACGATGCAAGGTAACCCACAGAGAGTAACGACTCCCTGTCAGTGTTTGTAGAGGATAATGATCTTTGTATGAATGAGCAAAAAAAGGAATGTCACCTGAATGCCACCATACGACTTTATGTTTGGTTGTGAATGAGTTGTTATTATGGTCAAGGTCACGTGACACTATTCATTCAATTTCAATCTTAGTGTATTATCGTGGAACATTGCTGGGTTAGCAAAATACTCAGACAACACCAAAATTAAATATTTTCTCGAAACGTTTGCTATTATAAGTATTTGTGAAACTTGGAGCGATAGAAGTGGAGAATTTAATGATTATTTAAACAATTTTACCTGTTATGATTCTGTGAGACAACGTAATACTTCCTCACTAAGGAACAGTGGCGGTATAGCAGTATATGTTAGTAATAGGTTACAATCTTTTAAAATAATGTCGCGTATTTGTATAGATTTTAAAGATTGTGTAGTACTATTATTTTCATTCTCTAAGTTGTTTAATATGAAAGATATTGTTATGTATTTCACATATGTATCGCCAGTGGGATCTACTATTTATGAAAATTGTAACGAGAAAAATGGTGTACTGAGAGTACAAAATGATCTAGAAGAAATACAGCAAATATATCAAAATATTTTACTGTTTCTGGCAGGTGATTTTAATAGTAGAACCAAAGATTATTTAGACTTTATTCCGAATGATAATCTTGATTTAGTTTATGGAAATGTTGATTATGATAACTCATCATTTGATAACCGAGAATTAAATTAAAAAAAAAGCTTCAATTTTTCCTTAATTAAAAAAAACGAAATGATTTAAAAAAAACATGCAAAATTAAAATACATGCATATCAGGAAAAGGAAAGAGAATTATTGTTTAGTAATCGAAATAATCCCAAGACATTCTGGTCAATGATAAAACGTTGTAATCAGAAAATAATCACCTGACTGCAATATAACAGCAAACGAGTGGTATAATTATTTTAGTGCCTTGCTCTACGATAGTAATGCCATTGGTATTGACATGAATGGTAATACACAATATATTGATGAGTCAGCGAGTATATTAAACCGACCTATTGAACAACAAGAAGTAATATATTCTATATCACAACTGGTTAATGATTAAAAGCGGGAAAGATGTTATCCCATCTGAATTTTATAAATATACAATATATGAAATCACACCATTATTTACAGCTTTGTTCAACAGAATTTTTGAAACAGGAATATTCCCTCTGTCTTGGGGCTCAACTGCTATATGTCCGGTGTTCAAATCTGGTTCTACCTCTGATACAAATAATTATAGAGGAATATCATTGATTAATACAATGTATATTTTTTCTAGAATAATTAATTAACGTCTATATACTTGGTCAGAAGACAATAATAAAATAAATGAGTCACAAGCGGGTTTTAGGCGCGGCTACTCAGCAGTAGACAATGTCTTTAGCTTGCAGGCAACGGTTAAAAAATATTTATCAAAGAAAGGTGGTCGGTTTTACTGTTTGTATGTTGATTTTCGAAAAGCATTTGATAAAATCAGTCATCAACAGTTATTTAAATGTCTTGAAAAAAAGGGTATACATGGTTGATTTCTTTACATCCTAAAAACAATGTATAGTGACCTCAAGTCTTGTATTAAAGTAAAACAACCGGTTTATCTAATAATGATAGTCCTAACAATAATTGTTATAATAACGCTGATTACATAACCGACATGTTTACATGCAATATTGGCACAAGACAAGGTGATAAATCAAGTTCATCAATTTTTTCACTTTTCATTGACGAGTTATGCACACAATTATATAACACTTGTGGTACAGGTATATTTATCAATAATGAAATTCCGGATATTATATGTCTAATGTTCGTTGATGATATTGCAACTGTGCGGAAACTGTCAATAAGTTACAGCAGCAACTTAATTATATTGATGTCTATTGCCATTCTACTGGAATGGAAGTTAATATTGATAAAACTGAAATAATAGTTTTTCGAAATGGAGGATCTTTAAAAAAATACTGAGTGTTGGAAATTTCGCGGACAGACAATAAGAACAACGTCCATGTATAAGTATATGGGGTTACTATTTACACCAAATTTATCCTGGAATCAAGCCGTTAATAAATTATCAATGCAGGCACAAAAAGCCATTTACTCAATATACAAGTTCCAGCGACCTTTTGGTTACTTTAGACCTCAAGAATTGTTTAAAATATTTGATTCAATGATATCCCCTATTTTATGTTATGGGTCTCAAATATGGGGTTATGAATATTATGATGTTATAGAATCTGTCCATTCAACTTTTTGTAAACGATATTTAAATGTTAATAAGAATACTAACAACTGCATCGCATTAGGTGAATGTGGACGACCCCCTCTCTTTATCAAATATTTAACAAATTGCATAAGATATTGGTGCACCTTAATCCAGATGCCACGGCACAGATTTCCCCGTAATTGTTATCTAATGTTAAAGTCTCTTGATGATGTTAACAGATCTTGCTGGGCCACTAAAATAAAAATGTTTTATTTAAGTATGGATTTGGTTATGTATGGATTTCACAGGATGTCGGTGATAAAAATGTATTTGTTTCTCATTTCAAGCAACGGATTAAAGATTGTTACACCCAGAAGTGGCATGAAGACATTACATCAAGTCGTTGTCACCATTATAAACATTTTAAACCCAAATGAAACCCGAACGTTATCTTTGTTTAAGCATAAAAAGAAAATTAAAAATAGCATTAGCCAAATTTCGATGTTCAAATCACAAACTTATAATTGAAGTTGGGAGATATACACATATACCAGAAGAACATAGAATTTGTAAATATTGTTCATCAAATAATGTACCTATCATTGACTGTGAATTCCATGCCTTTTTTATTGTAAAAAATATGAAAATATCAGAGAACACTTTTTATAACATGGTACACCTATCATTTATTAAGTAGCAATGATGATTCAATTATCAATAATGTATCTTGTTACATATATCATTTACTGAATGCAATAAACTCAGGGGATTACTAACGTATGATACTATTTTATTTTTTTTATATTAACTTAGATAATTCCATCTATGCTGAAATGTTATAAAAGATTGGTATTAGAAAACTCAACTCTGTACATTGTTATATTCATATATGTATAATGAAATGTATTATGGGCCGGAGGCCTTAATTTGCTGAATAAAGGAATTTGTATTGTATTGTATTGTCAAGGGCTCTATTACCAAAGAGGAGATGATCAGTCATTTTACCTCTTACAAAACTTCCTAGTTTATAGATAAAAGAAGAACCTGGAAATGATTTAGTTAATTTATTTGTTTAGGGTTTCATTTATCTTGCTAAAAAGAACTTTAGCTATCGTTGTTCTTTTCTTGCATTCGAAGGAGTGTTGTTTCTAAAGTGAGCCAAAGGGACTATTTTATTAAATGATGAACCTTAAAGTCTTATTTATATGTTGAAGTTAACACACTTTTATAAGTAACGTCCTTCTATGTCGAATTTACTTGAGTAGCTGGGGGGAAATCATAGGATATATAGGAACTACTACTGTTGGTACAGCAGCAGTAGAAGCAACAGTACTAAGAATTAGCAGTAATATCAACTACAGGAGAAATAAAAGGTATAACAGTTGAACAGATCTCATCCGAGGGATGGGTCATTATTTTCATAACGGGTGTCAGTATTTATATAGAAAGGGTCACTTTTTCTGAAGAATATTGAGCGGGCTCATCATTCTTTTTTGAGTCGCTTTGCTTCTTTCCACCCGTCACAATATAATATCATTTTGACCGGGGGTCAATTTTCCTGAAAAAAAATTACCGGGGGTCGTTTTTCTATGGGGTCACAATTCTTCGTGAGAGTCACTTTTCTTCGCGTTTTGGGGGTCATATTATTATGACCGGGGGTGCGTCATAGTACTATGTCATTTTTCTGAAGAATAATGACCGGGGGTCATCATTATTCTATGGAGGTCATATTAATATGACCGGGGGTCATTATTCTATGGGGGTACCTTTACTTTGTTACACTTGCATAACTTGTCGAGTCTTAGTAGAGTCAATCTGCTGACGAAGTTTGTAGTATATATTCATTCGAAAGCTCAAAGTTTGTTTTTCATCAGCTGCATGTTTTCACAGCGCAGTGTCTATCTGCATACTCTGAATTAATTTTCATATAATATATTAACATCCGATCTATCCATGTAGTTAAATGGAAAATATGTTCATTAAAATTAGTCCCCCCTCTCTCTAAATATAATTAATGATTGATGTCGTATGATATTCGTTGGATTTCTTTGGTTTAAAGTATCACCGACAGTATTTCAGTCATGTTGGGAACTTAATAGTACTTGATACAAATGCAGTATTGCGTCACTGCAGTAATGCTGTAGTCAAGTGGCCGAAAATATATGGCAACGAGGGAAATATATGGCACCTAGAAGGCACCTGGACCGAAAATGTATGGCACCATATGTTGCATATAGATATAGGCTGTCTGGCGAATGTCCCCATGTCTTACCTGTGCACGGTAGCACGGTTCCCTTGTGAATGTTGAGGTGTTTGTTTATACTTATAGTATACATGATATAAACCAACTTAAGCCACAATAGTTCTTTAGAGAAAACGAAGTAATGTATTCTCTAAATGCATAACATTCGTTTTTCATCGGAAAAAATATTTCAATAAAGTTGAGCATTATACTCCCAGATGAAGTGGTGCGTGCACTTCTATTTTTAGATGACATGTATTTATATTTATATAAATAAGGCAGTTTCCGGAACAAGCTTGAAACAGTCGAATTGGTGGCCGTGGAATTCCGTACTTGTTGAATGTAGATCATCCGTAGTAAATGTAAGGGATCAGGCGAGTTTTATGAACATTTTCTTTACTTAAGGTCCATCATAGATGATAAATGTCCATGATTTGTTACAAACTGAATGTTTCAAAATTTTCGAGCTAAATTGACATATCTGTAGTATTGCATCTTAAAAGAAACTGTTTAAATTAATATTTTTCTTATTTTTGAAACCTTTTGGTACCCTTTTTTATTTAATGAAAAAAAAAAAAAAAAAAAAAAAAAAAAAATTTTTAAACCATCAAAATTTGTTGGAAAATAATTTTGAAAAGAAGTTGATTAAATAATAGAAAAAAAGTTTGCTTATTGAGGTATATTCTCTTTAGAGACATTTGGGTTGGCCCGGAAAAGGGCCGTTTTTCTTCACGACATCGGTCTCATCTTTCTACTTCTCTTGAGTAGTTGTTACTCATGACTGTCTCTTAATATTCAATATGTTACTGGTTGTTGTTGTTGTTCTAATTCCCCGCTGATGGAATCGGGAGGGGGATATTGTTTTTGCGTCTGTCCGTCCGTCTTTCCGACCTTCCGTCAAATATTCGTTTCTGCGCTATTTCTCTGCAACTACTGACTGGATTTAACGAAATTTCATGGCAAACATCATTACCAATAGGAGATGCGCATATCCTCGGCATGTTTTGATTAGACCATTTAACCCAGAGTTATGGCCCTTGATTTGTTATGCATTATGTATACAGAGTAACATTCATTACCGCGTTATTTGTTTGCAACTACTGCCTGCATTTTAAAAAACTTCATGGCAACCATCTTGAGAGATGCGCGTATCTTCGGCATGTTTCGGTCGAACCATTTTAGACAGAGTTATGGCCCTTGACAAGTTATGCAGTATGTATTCAGAATAACATTCGCTACTGCGCTATTTCTTAGCAACGGATTACTGGATTTCAACAAAACTTAATGGAAGCCATTAATATCAATTAGAGATGCGCATATTATTGGCATGTTCCGGTTGGACCCTTCAACACAATAGCCTGCGATTTATTCCTTAATTGACGCTGACTAATATTGTTTCCAATTAACTGACCTACCCACATGTACTTCAGCACATATCATCGTTTTTTGCCATCAAACAATTTTAGCTCACCTAAGCAAATGTTCAGGGTGAGCTATATGGATCGCCTTTCGTCTAGCATCCAGCCGTCTGATTTCCCATTTTCTTTGTATGCAAATTCTGACTTAACCCTTTCTTCAAACAAGCACCGATCAGCTGGAGATATACTGTCTTTGACAGAGTCTTGTTGTTGCTGCTGTGGTGGCTGAGGTTGGTACCTTGGTTGAAATCTGGGTTGATACATCGAAGTGTATGACGCCGATTGTTGGCTAGCAGCTATAGTCAGCTCATATAAATAAACAGCTTGTATGCCGTTATTAATGATATCAGTTACATAGCTTTCCATAGTTTCGTAGTGAGAATATGACAGGATGCTTGATGCGGTGCGCTTTTATAGCCTTGAGGCGGATTGACCTACTCTCTATCGAGTGTTAACGCATACCAATCAGTGAACTTTATTTTCATCCAATGAAACTTGCATTCAAATATTCCAATGACGCAATATTGGCACTTTGACGTCATATACGAGCGTATTAATTCTTAATGGTCCACACGTTACTTCTTTTTCATGACTATAACGTGTTTTGAGAAGAAGGAAGAATCACGATGTCTGAACAGAGACTCTGGTTAGAAAAGTGAGGCGTGTGTTTAGAAGAGAAGAGGAGAAGATTTATCATGTCAACCAATGCCAGTGTCAGGACCTTGTGTGTATCAGTTGCTACGCACGACTTCAGAAGTGTCCGTTTCGATGGCACCCTACCAGGTGTATACCTGGCCTGCATGTGTTTTCGCAAAATATGAGCCGACAGTGCGTTCAGTCTATTATGGAATATAGCTCGATCCTGATGATTCAGAGTTGGTAGGGTGACATCGAGACATTCAGGATCAAAACCAAAACGGCTCTTTTCAGGGCCAACCAATATGCTCGAGAAAGAATACATCACTATTTTCAATGTGAATGATGTGTTAGATAAAAAAAAAACATTTACAAAGAACAACAAATCTGTTGTAGCATTTTATTGAACTCTATGAACTCTGCAAACAATATGAACAATGTAAACAATATTGACACCAAGAGAGTACATGTCTGTCAAGAAAATAACACGATGAACTTTGATGACAGTAGAATATGTCTAAATTATTAGTCAGTGATTCAAAACACGCACGACCATTCCAAACCTCTGGTGGATGTTTAGCCGTGCATATTTGTTGGCGCTGACTTCACACTTGTCTTCTTGCACGTTTGTACAGTTCTGCATAGTTCTGGTAAAACCAACATCCCTAGTTGGAATTGTTCAATTTGAAGTGAGGTTGATCCTCTGTCCGACATTTAGCTCTAAGCACTTGTTTTAAATCATATCCTCGAACAAGAAAATGCAATGCAAACAAACAATATGCTCCACATACAAACGTGTTGTATCCCCGAAGTCTCATGAGATTCCAAGTTTAGGGTCCATGTCTTTTCAAGAAATGTTTATTGTCATGCTCTAGGATATATTGCAACTCAATTGTTTCCATTTTCATAATCTTGTTTAATTCCTTCTGCCCATTCGCACTCAAAAGTTATCAATGATGTGATCTTGATCGTATCTACACTAGCCTTTATATTTTCCCACATCTGATAGGTATCAGCTTTCTCGGCAAGTGTGAGATCCATGTTTTGCAGTTCAGCGTACCACCTTTCCGACACTTGAGTTTTTAATGGACTTTTTAGAAACATATCTACCCACTAACTTTTGCTAGAAAACAAACACAGTGGATGTCTGATTGGGATGATCAACAATGCAACCATAACAGTTTTCATGCACGATATCAATTCGGCGTGTCTGTAGTTCATGCACAACATGTTCAAACTCTTTACAATATCAGATCGCCTGTTCAAATTGTTTTTGTCTTCTTACAGTTGTCTGGCCAGTTGTTCTCCGGATTTGCTCATGGTTAGTAGTCTGCGATGACTTCTCTGAATCCGTTAATCTCTGTCTGACTGCCGTTTTCTGCATACACGATCACGGTGATGGGCACTTCAAGAGCTACACGAAACTGAAGCTCAATTCGCAAGTTCCCCGTTTTCGTAAGATGCGGTTCAGGTACACTTCAATACTGCTAAAAAGGTTATGGAAGAAATTATTCACTGTGGATATTTCTTCATCGCCAGCCAGATTAGTGCCACCAGGTTTGAGTACTTTGACTTTCAGGTACAAGTAGCTCTGGTTGACGTCGGTCCACTTGTCTGATTGAGCAGGAATTACAATTTCAATTGGAGAGGAGTTGCTCAGTGCTGACACAGGATAATGTTCTGTCCACCGAGTTCAGTTTTGTTGCATTTACAAGAGCCGTGTTGCATCATGTTGTTCATTAAAAATATCTAAGGGTCGTGATGATATTTTTCTTTTTTTATGTGTCTCCTTGACGTGCTGGAGGCAGAGTGATGTCATCGATCTAACACTGGTGAAAGTGATGAAGAAGGAGCTCACGATTTCTTAATTTTGAAACTTTGGTTTGGAAGAATGTATCCAATAGAAGTGCCCATTAGCAAAAACCAAAGTTCACAATCCGGAATGTTGAGATACAGGTTCATTAATGACATGATCACGACCTGTATCAAGAAAGTGATTTTGTTGTTAGGTATCTCACTTTTTCTCCTGTCCGCCTGTATACTGTTGTCTACCTGAACACTGCTGGTATCGGACTGAGCCATGCTGATCGTGACGTTTATACTTTATATTAAATGCGATATTGGAATCCAACTTAGAATGACATCCTATCCACTTCAATTTCACTTCTTGAATGGTTTTGCTGCCTACACGCCATGTACGCCGATCAAGAACTGATTCCAATTCATACATTTCATTACCTTTTATATGTTGAATTTCATCCTTGAAGAAGAATCCGGCGATAGTTTACCCAGCCAAATCTTCAAGTTTCATGGTCAATGGATGTATTCTGTTGTTGCGGACAACTTTGAACAATTCCACTGTCAAGTTGGGTAGATAGCCTTTGTCAAATGTTCGCTTGGTTTTATCTATCTACATCTACCACTTTCTAATCGGATGAGATAATTTATTATTTCTCTTTAGATGGCTGCCATACAATGTCTGTGTGACTTCATGCTCATTTTTATATTCTCATTTTCTAGACGCAGATGCAGTGGAACGTCCAATGGTTCGATGAAAACGTTGAATGTAGCCGTGTACCAGGAGTTGCAATACATCCACATAGTGACGGGTCTTGTTGTGAGTAAAATATTTCAAATTCTTGATTTTAGCGTACATTAAAAACGCTCAACAATACTCGCTTTAGTCTCCGGGTTTTCAGACGTGAAGAAGTCAATCTCATGATTGTCTTGAAACTTTTGAAATTCTTTGTTCAAAAATTCTCGGTCTGTTTTCGACACTCTTTTAAAATAGACTGAAAGGCTTGGATGAGCGTCTTCCCAGATTTTTCAATGAAGGTATTACCCAAGCATATTTTGAAAACACATTAATTACACATAGCAAGTAGCGATATGGTGCATTCTCTTTGTACATACTTTGCATATCTGCGAGATCAGCTTGCAATTGATGATCCATACCTCCTACCACAGTTTGTCGACGTCGAAATTTTCGTCAAATTCTTTTATGCAACGTGTAGGTTCTTTGACTCCTCAACCAGTATCGCACATCCTCTAAAGTGATAGATTTCATCTGCTGTCTCGCCGACTTGTAGAGTCCAAGAATTCTTCCAAAACTCGAAGGATTATCAGTATAATAGTACGTGTGCTTCTTTCGTAGGCGTCCAATGACGAATGGGCTAATATCTCCTCGGGTTCTTCTATTTCAATAGGTCTCTATTTCTTTGGTGTAGATGCGTAGGCAAAACTATCATAAAATTCACTCTCCTCCTCATCATCCACTTCATCATCATCTGGTTTCTGTATGAAATTCCGCCGACGATACCATATTGCCCACGACTTCTTGTGGGATGTTGACCTCTCTCAGTCTCTAGAAAATGGTTCCTATCCTCGTATATTTGACCCTTTCCGCTGTTGAAGTACAGCATTGGCCAGATCAATGATGTTAGAGCCTTCAACGGGTTTTCCGTCATATTCTAACAGGCCATGTTCATCCCATCTTAAATGAGGATGGTCTGTTAGCATGTTTAAGAAGAGAGTAGCTTTTCGCCGCATGGTCGTAGGAACACTGTCTAGAATTTGATCTTTCAAGGTCATTGTTTTTTCCTCTTTCTTCTTTAGTAACAATGCTAGTTGTTTTCCCAGCAATAGGTGGCCTGGACGGTTTGAGTGCTGTTTTGTGTGACACTTGAAATCGATGAAATGCTTCTCCAAATTGTGTTGTTGTTTTTTTTCTCAGACAATTGGTTGTCGTCAAGAACTTGACTTATTTCTTTCTGTAATAATGAAGTCTGACTCACTTCAGGGGATGGAGGTAACCGAGGTCGTTGTTCATTTTTCCATCGATTTTTCAAACAACCGAACAGAAACAAAGGCCATCTTCTCCATATCTTCCGAATGATTTCACCGGCAAGAGGAATAATTGTTTTGGGCAAGAGTGATTCAGGTGCCAACAGTGGTATAAAACCATCTTCCTTGTTGAAAATGATTTTCCACTTTCCAACTGACACGTTCTTTACTGTCGAAGGTGTTGTTTCTTAGAATGCAATCGACGCTTCTGAGCCTCTGAGTGTTACATTGCCTTTCACAATGTTGTGACACCATTCAGCAATACAATTCACCAATCCTAAAGGTGCTTCTTGAATAACATTATTTCGAAATGTTGGCGATGCTTTTGTCAAAGGAACATTTTCCCATGTTTGCGAACGAGTGGTTGTTTGCGCTTCATGATGACAAATGATGATGAGAATATGGTCTCTTTTATTTATACCACTGTTAAATGGCTTGTAAAGCTATAATACCAGCCAGATTTTCTCATCGCAGCTACGACGGTAGTTAAAGGTGATTGGAGACTTAGAATCGGTGAAATTCTTGATGATGATGATTTTGATGATGATGATAATGATGATGATAATGATGAAAATCCACTTGAAGATTTGGAAAAGTCAAACAATTATCGTCAAACTGTAGTGTTTGGAGATCTCTTTATTGATCCTTGTGGTGTAGCCTACCCAGAGACCCTCGAACTCCTTTTGGAACGGGAAAGCAGATGAGGTCAGTGGAGAGAAACGGGTCATGCTTTAGATGTTGACACTGGTATGACATCACGTCAAATCACCATTTGGACAATCTTGTTGTTCCACTAATTACATTTCTTCTTACAATGACAAATCGGTCATGGGGCAAAGCCGGCTTCTTCCGAATTTGTTTCCTTGCTGGTGAGTTGCGTTTTGTTGGCTTTTTTTTCTTGCTGCTGAACCCAATTTTATCACAGCTTACGGTTACGTTTTACTCTAGGATAATTACCATCTCTTTCAATCCTAATTCTACCAGCCCTTGTCGTTTCGTCGGGTTCTTTTCCCGATTCAACGAATCTAGAGCTTTGATTACTGCATGTTGTGTGTTTTCCATGGTAGCCGTATCCTTAATGATGATAGGGTGTCGTGTTCCAGCCATTTTTTTTACTGTAGTGTAGACAATCGGTCCTCGATCTTGACCTGTTAGCCACCGATGGAAAACATCTGTTCTCAAACGATTCAAACTAATGGGTGTTCTTGGATGAAAGTCAATGATAATATATCAATGAGCCTTAGAAGTTGCATCTTGATACGCCGTCACCAAATAGGGTAGCTGTATTTGGTTCGCAAGTGTTTTGATGTAACCTTTATCTCTTGTGTCTTTAAATAGTACCAGGTAGTTAGCATCCAAGCTGATAGTACGAATAGACTATAATTGTAGTAATGTTTTGTGAGATGACGGTGGCTTTCTATGGTGTCCCTTTCGTGTGAACCGTAATTTAATTTACTTCTCATCCTTTTCCTCCTAACATATCAAATATGACGAGGTGTGGTAAGGTTGTATCGTCTACTATCTCTTCATCATCCTCAGAAATATCCTGAATAAATTTGATAGAATCATGTTCTTGTCACTGGGCGTAATTACTTTGCCATTCTTTGTAACGCCAGACTATGTGTTGTGTAACCACATAAAATACATCTGTTTTGTACACAATTTGTTTTTTTTAAACTGAGTCTTTCCTGAACCATTTGGCCCTGAGATAAAATATTACATGGATGTTGAAAAAGCAAACTACTTTCAATGATGGTCTAAGGAATAATTCCTTGGTGTTTGTATCCATTTCATGGTACAATTTAACGGCATTGGGTCGTCCACCAAACAACATTTTCTGAGGTATGATATGTTCTTGGAATGGAAAGAAGCGGATCACAGTGTTTCTGTATTCTGGTTCAACCTTGCATTTCTGATCAAAGTCACATTCTCGCATTACAACTTGTAACCTTGTGTCTTTCAACCGGAAGGTTTTGGCATTGTACTACTGCTCCATAGTTTGAAGTGTATAACCGCTCAGTGTCTCTACTTGAGTAACATTTCGGACATCAATGTGTCCAGTACCCCATGATATCGTATACGGTGTTCGTCTCTTTATGGAATCCGTCATCGAAATAGGGTCCGATTTGTACTTCACCTCCATTTAATGCATGGCGATGCTTATATTCAATGCTAGCAGTTATTTCTATCCAGCGAATCCCTTTGATTGAATATCGGGTCTTGTTTGGATGGTCTTGTCATCAGAGATTACAGCCAACGTCTCAGGAGTCATCGAGTTTTTACGCCAAGCTTCTTTGTTGGAAACTTGAGCTAGAGTGGTAGCTTCTGATTTGCAGTACTTTTGCATTTCTAACTGAAAATGAAACACAACCTTTAGTGCCACTTTTTCATTGGCATTGTACCATTTCAGAAACGTTTCCCTCTTGTCAGGTTGTTTCATGCTGTTAGGTCTGTAAAAATGCACGGGGTGATAGTATTCAATGTATGTTTGGTATTTATCTGTGTTGGCATAAAATGAAAACCACTCTTTGGTCATCTCAGGCGAGGAAATCGGACAAAGGCATGTCGAAGAAACTCAGCAATTCTATGAATCTCATTTGATGGGCTTTCATCATTAGAATTTTGGTTCCATTCATTATCAATTCTGGTTTGACTGTATCATGTATCAATAAGTATCTCAGAATTAACTGTGCATCGAATTCTTGTGAGATGTGAGAGCAATCACTGTGGTGCCTTTGTGACTGGGCATAACAGCTGAAATATTTTTATCTTGTCACCACGAAATATTTTTCTCTTGGCTCATCAACAGCTTCACCTTTCTGACACGGGTTTTCTGTTGATTGCCACATACAGTCTCCGCAAGCACGCTGAGCAAAACAAAAGTTTGGTATATATTTACCCAAATCAAATCGACATTCAAAGTCAAAAGCGACCGGCGCAATAGCTCTGTGGTAGAGTGTCCGCTTTGCGTTCGGGAGGTGTGGGGTTCGAATCCCAGCCGGGGTACTTCATCCGATGACAGCGTCAAACCAAAGACGTATAAAATTGTTACCAGATGCACCCTTACCTGGCACTCGGCAAAATGTGGTTGCTATGGGAACTCGGTATACTCAGTACTGGTTCTACATAGGAACTTGTCTCCTGTGTATCGGTGCTATACAAGATCACGTAAAAGAATTAATGGGTTTATTCGCAAAATGAGCTAAGGTATCTCAACCGGAATCCCTTGTATCCAACTACTGTCTCTTCCGCTGCTGTCTCTTCAGCAAAAAACGGGACCCACACGTGGAAAATCCTTGACCGTAAGCTGTAAAGTATTATAATCAGAAAATGATTGCTAGCATTATAATAAAAATAAAAGAAAAAAAAAGAAGATGAAAGGGACAGTCAATGACTTAATGTTCTCTTGTTTTTTGTACGTGGGGATACAACACTGATGTTCTGCATCCACAACTTTCTTGCAATACCTGCATTTCTTAGTGCCAGAGATTGTTCTTTGTTGTGCCCACAGCCATTTGACCACAGGTTTTGCAATTCCATACACTTTCACAGATGGTTTTTTGGGGGGTTTTTTTAGTATTTATTTTTAGTAATTTTTTATTGTTTGCTTTATGTTGATCAAAACATTTCTGACTGTGAAATGTTCTGCCACACTGACAACATGAAAAGTATCCTTCTTTTTGGCGTAGTGTTGAGGCGTAACACAGACAAATGTTCTTGCACACGTGAGCTACTCTATGATTATAACTGTAGTTAGTGTTCACAGATGTAGCTGCAAACCGTGATCGATGTAATGCAGTCATAATGTCTATTATGATGATACATGTGAATCACTTTGCTTTTGTCTGTCAGAGGTGGGTAATTAAACAACATGTCACTTTTCTCAAATTGTGGCCTCACAATGATCACATAATCTTTTTGTATTCCTCTACACCACAAGGTTGATTTGGACTGATGCCAACACTGTCTGACAATTTTTTGGCTTCTTGGTTTTGAGGTTATTTTGCAGACTCAAATGCCATCGCTTCTTCAAGGCTGTATCGTCCGTTCTATTGAGTTAACATATTCCTAACACGATCGATCTTGCTAAGCACATACTGTAGTGAGCATTGTCTATATTCACAATATATCGTTTTACTTTGGTCTTGGTCATGTTCTCAATGCTCATGTGCGATCCAAAATTTATTTTCTTTTCTTCCACCTCCCTCAGACATAATGACATTTGTCATTTCTGACTGGAGATGTTCGTCATGAATCTCAAAAGTGTGGTTGTTTTGTGAAACTTTCTATATTTCGTTCGACAGCGTATCTCGAGAAATGTGTCTTGTGTGCCTAACGTGATGTGAAAACCAAACGCTATGTCATGGTGGTTCATTGAGATACGAATCTGATTGTTGCCATTTACCCGTACTTCTCTGTATACTCGTTTGACAATGTCATTGAAAAATTGATGTGTAAATTCAAACGGTTTCTCCGTTCGTTTTGAACTTTCTTAATGTTTTCTATGACCATGGCTGAATAGAATAATATTTCCGTATATCACAAAAAAAGTTATTATACATCTAAGCTCCGCCCACCTGATCTCAGGCCTGTAAAGTGCGGTGAGACCCGTCCACTTCATCACTTGAAGCTCAGACCTGATCCAGACTGCTCTCGTCCGAATCACCTGCAACACATTTAAGTCCTGGATGAAAGTGCTACTGCAAGCCATCAGTGATAAGCTGGTCTCACTAGAAAAAGAAAAACAAATGACATGCTACCGCTGTCAGGTGAAGGGCCATTATGCATCGGCATGTACGAAGATAGCTTCAACACCTCAAACACGAATGTGCTACCCATGTCATGAACCGGGACATTTTGTTGTTAATTGCCCGAAACCTGCAGTGTACTACAGCTGTCATGAACAAGGAGGCAACTCTGCCCTAAAATGGAATGGACAGTACTGTACACTTACCTACAGTAAACACACAGGCGGACAGTGAAATGCAGAAAATGGGCGTGGTCGAGACAGTGCCACAGACGGTCAGTGTTATTGAGTTGCTACAGGCTGTCTCCGAGTTGGCAAAACTTACCGTAAAACCAAAGAAACGCAAGAGAAGCGTCAACACTTGCATTGTGTGTCCTAAGGCTTACCCATCAACAAGCAGTTCTGAGTGTAACCGATCAGTTAAGAAGCGAAAAAGTAAAACGTGACACAAGACTCAAAAAATAGTTGTGTTATGTACATTGCTGCTGTTATGTTATTGTTGTTGAAAGCAATAAAAATATTGTATGACAATTGTATTAGTTATCCTTTCTAAATCACTGTAGTGGTCGTGAAAATGACTTTTTTTAAGTGTCTAGCACTCACTCAAATATAAATACAGCCAATAATGTCTGCTGGCTTCCGGATATGCCAAATAAAACCCTGTCAAATCAGGGTACAACTGTACAGGGGGTGGGGGGGGGGGTGTAAACCTGGATACAAGTTAACACACTCTTCCTTTCCTTCTGTTTTCTTCTTTTTCTTCTGTATCGCTTTCCTTGCGCGCAGGAATAACTTCATGGTGAAAAATGAATGCAAACACATTTTTAGTCAAGGTGAACCTCACATTATTTCTTTGGATAAAAATAACGTTCTCTGGTTGGTGCGCCAACATCCGAGAAAAAGTAGGTCATTCCGGTGCCATAAAACAGCATTTACTCTATACCTTATTATCATCAGTGTAATAAGAGGTCGTCCACACGTTTGTGCAAACGAGGTTTGCTAAAATTATTCCTCGACAGTCCTAGCATGGAGGAACTAGAGAGCGACCCAGACAGCTATCACGCCCGAGTTGAGGTGTATGATCAAAATCATACTTTTATAGAAAGGGGAGAACTCATTAATTACCTGACAGTTACATTTGTAAAAGTCCCGTCTACTCTATTACAACAGAGGCGGTGCGTCAGCCTGGACTTTATCAGCATATAAATCGGTAGAAAAAATATCACCTTAATCAGATGACGTCTTTCACGTGTGACTTAAGGTCTTTTTAATTAAGCACATTGTTTTATGACAATTATTTCAAACGTTTGTTATTGATGTCATTGGGGACGGTGCCTTTAAAGAAAACGCCAAAAAAAGCCATCTTACAGAAAATGTGCTTACATGGGTAAGTCACCGATAGAAACAAAAACAATTTATTAAAACGATTGGTAAGTGGAATGAGTGTATATACAAATGTCATAAACAAGATGTCGAAAGGAACTGTCTATCGGAAGATTGACCAACACAAGACGTCACGAGTGCAGGCTGTTTTATAGGACCCAAATATTTTTGAATACTCAACTTGCTAGAGATTAGTGACTTAGTTGATATGTGATTTAGGACCGTGCAAAGTTTATTGACTGATAAAGTGTGCATGCAAATGATACATTACGGATGATTGTCAAGGATTCTACTCATGGCAGAGAAGGAAATACCGGTATCTAGATTTTGAAGTTAACACCTCGACATTACTTGAGCTGTGATGAAGTACTTAACTCAAGTGTGTTTAAGGCATTCACAAACTATTTGATACAAGTTTTATACTTCTGAATTAAAAATGTTTTACTTATTAGATGTGTCCGCGAATTTATTGATCAACCCTCGTATTGCGTTGCTTTTTATCTGATAAAATTTTACAAAATATGTACGTGATGTACTTACGTATTTCGTGTTCATAAACAACAGCACGTTGTTGACGAAGTTTAATACTTTCACCCAATCAAAACACTGCTTCGAAAAGGAAGTGAATAAATTATATAAAAATATTTTGAAGGGGACTTCTTCTCGATATTGAAATAAGGCGAGCTACTCTGTTCGAGGACTCAGTACAACCAGCCTTAATTTTTGTGTCATAAGATAATTTACAAGGTTTCCAAAGTATAAAATATATTGAAAAGTGAAATTCTGATAAATGTGAGTATTTATTTTTTTCTTCAGAAATATTATGTTTGCAGACTTGTGTTAATATACATTATGTATAAATTTAGTCGTCATATTTAAAACACATATATACACACACACACACCATTGATTATCACAATTTCATACGGCTGTTTAAGGAAATGCAACATGTAACGATAAATAAATCACACATGTGTTGAGAGAAAATGGGGGACAGACAAATATCTAATAATATTGCACAAACAATAATGAAATAATAGTTGTTTCTTAAAAGAAACAATGCATGTTTAGAGAACAAAATTGAGGAAGATCTGCGAAATTTTGGAATGCAGAAAACACAAATCGAATTTATTAGGTTTTCGCATCGCAGTGCGAAAACCTTTTCTTCTTCTGTTTTATTTTTTTTAAGATTTTCGCATCGCAGTGCAAATACCTTTTGTGTTCTGTTTTATTTTTATTAGGTTTTCGCATTGCAGTTCTTCTTTATTATTATAAATATTACTCTAACTTTTTTGTGAACGGCATATCTCCATGATCAGAAACGCCACATTTATGAAATTTTATTCAGTTTTTACCACGTATCTGAAGATGATTGTATCGTTGAGAAAATTTCCATTTATGTCTTGCTTTTCACGGTAGGGGGCGTTTTGCATGAAATTTATAAATGGCTAATAACACAAGTATTTCAGGTTCGATTCAAATGCGTTTTTACGGCTTTTTGCAACCTGCGGAAAAAGTATAGAGTTTGTTATGTTCATTCTTATTAATACGGCTTTCCGCAAACCTGCCTCTTAAGTCATGTGGTTATGACGTCATTTAAAGGACAAAATCCTATTTTTTCAATGATTTCTCTCGCTCTGGCATCGTACATTTGAGTCAATTTTAATGAAAATGAAATTGCAGCAATAAAAAGGTATCTTTTTAAATATTTAATCATTTTCAATTTTCATTGACGTCAATTTTCCAAATTCGAAAAGGTTAAGATTTCATGGCAATACCGATTTTCGAACTTCAGTCCTAAAAATATTTAAAAATTACAAAGTCCCCTGATGTGTTAGAAGCATGAAAATTGGAGAGCATGGGGGCAGAGAGGTTAATATTTTATTTTCTGAATGATTTCTCTTAAGTGACTTGGTTATGACGTCATCGAAATGACAAAACGCATTTCTTTTCAAAGATTTCTCTCACTCTGGTATAATGAATTTTGTGTCAATCTTTATTAAATCTTCAGAATAGATAGAGTTAAAATTGAAGTGATGCATACTGCAAGAAATGTTTGTTTTGTCACGTGATTATGACGTCATGCCTACTCAAGCAAGAATTATTGAAAAAATCATATAAAATCGCCAATTAGACTAATGAACTTAAAATTTTCAAAAATGTCGAAACTTAGTACGTACATAAGGTCTTGAAAATTTCAAGTGATAACATCATTAAACATGGCAGATATTCATGTTTGATAGAATGCCTGCTTGAAAATGTGAAAACAAACCTGTTCGCATTCTCGATGATATTTTAATTTCTGGATTAATAGAACGTTAGCTGATCATGTCTTCGCAAAAAAAAAAAAAACATTTTCTTAAGTCACTTGATTTTGACGTCGTTGAAATATAAAAATAATTCATTTCAATTTGTATTCGCGCTCCAGCGTCATGAGTATTGATGCAAATCTTAAACATACCTTTGCATACTTTGTAAGCAAAATATATTCAAAAGATCATAAAATTGGATATATTAACTTAAAATAAGTAATATTGTCGTACCTTATAATGCGAAAAAAGTCCAGAATATTTCAAGTGATTACGTCATCGAACATGACATATTCATGTTTTTCGTAAAAGGGCTAATTCATGAAAGCGGGTCATTGGGTTGCTTGAGCAAGATCCGATTGTTCTTTTGCAGGAATGAGTGTCCGTGTTTAATAATGATTTGTGATACGTTTTGAGTAAATGAGTCTCCTTTACGATGAATTAGTATAATTATACTAGAGCCAGAAAACCTATACGGATAACTTATTGCATTTGCCATCACGGCTTTCCGAAAATCTGAAGAAAATGACAAATACGATCGCACATGTATACCTACCTATCGATTTTTTTGTTTTCTATATGTTTAACGGTTTCTTTTTCTTAATTTGTAAAAAAAAATACATAAAGCAAAAACAAATGAATTGTTGAACGTTTCAAGAAGTTTATAACGTTAATTACATAGAAATGAGAAATTATTTTGATGATTCTGCTTACACCTCTGCCTTTGTTTCCATCTATTTTTTCAAATGTAAAACTCAATCAATTTTAAGGTTGAAAGTCATGGATTTGTAAGTGTTTTTTTTTTTTTTTTTTTTTAATATTTCGAGGGCTCAGCGCAAAACGGTCGTAACTTACATGTATTAAAGAACAAGTTACGAATGTTTTGCTCTGAGCCCTCTTTTATTAAGTCATATGCTTACGAAGAAATGGATATTAAAAAAAAAAATAAAACTTTTAAAATCGATTGAATAACGTAAGAAAAATACTCTTGAGAATAGTATTTTCTTAAAATGTTCCCGTTTTTTTTCTGCATGACAGAAAACTGTCAAATAAGATCGATATTTATTATTTCTTAATATCTTCTTAAGAAAATGAAATGAAAAAGAATAAGATTTAAAGCTTATTTTTATACATAAGAATATATTTATGATTTATGTATTAAATCTTACATTATTAAGCATCATTATCCCATTTCTTTGTATTGACTTATATATGCAGAACCTTTGAAATAAGCAAAAGGAAAGCCGTTTGGTTTGAATCTTAAACAAACGTTGAAAGTTTCAAGACTTTTATAACGTTAATTACATAGAAATAAGAAATTATTTTCATTATTTTGCTTACACCTCTGCCTTTGTTTCCATCTAATTTTGCAAATCAATTTTAAGGCTAAAAGTAATCGATTTTAAAGTATTTGTTTTTCTTTTTTACAATTTCAATTGTGGATCAAATTGCAATGAATACATGTTAAGTCATATGCTGACAAAGAAAAATATATTAAATAAAGAATAAAAAAAAAAAATTAAAATCGATTGAATAACGTAAGAAAACAATTCTTGAGGATATTATTATCTTAAAATTTTCCTGTTTTTTGGGGTTTTTTTTTTCTGAATGATAGAAAACGGGTGCATAATCAAATAAGATCCGTATTTATGCTTTCTCAATATCTTCTTAAGAAGATGAAAATGAAAAAAAAAAGATTTAAAGCTTATTTTTGAACATAATCGTAAGTATATATTAAGATAATGATGATTTACGTATTAAATCATACATTATTATGCATCATTATTCCATTTTTTTAAATTAATTTATATATTTAATACCTTTGAAATAAGCAAACGGAAAGCCGCTTCGTTTGTATCTTAAACAAACGACTTCTTGTTACGGCTTTCCGCAAACCTGCGGAAAACGTATAGGGTTTGTTATGTTTATTCTTATTATTATTCCTCATTTTCCAACCAAATCTAAGAGTTAATTTCAATATGTTGTCAGTGTCTGAGCAACATGAAAATTAAATTACCTTGACAAAATAGTTCAAATTTTTAAAATCAATCATTTTTAATTTTCAATGACGTCAATTGACGTCAGATTTGACGTCTGCTTCAAAAGTTTGTTCGCGCTCTAGAGCCTTTATTTTTTATATTTTATCTAGATATTTTCACAGAAGATGTATGTTATGATGTAGATGTGCACCTTGTCTATCAAATTTTCAAATTCGAAAAATTTAAGAATTTATGGCAAAACCGAGTTTCGAACTTTTGTCCTAAAACTATTATTAAATGTTACAAAGGCTAATGAAGAGGTAAAAGCATGAAAATAGGAAAACTTATTGGTCCAGAGGTTTACTTTCATTTCTCTGAAAGATTTCCTTTTAAGTCACGTGGTTATGACGTCATTTAATAGGCAAAATCTTATTTTTTCAAAGATTTCTCTCACTCTGGCATCATACATTTTGAGTCAATTTTAATGAAATTGAAATTGCAGCGATAAAAACGTATCTTTTTAT
This sequence comes from Solen grandis, assembly GCA_021229015.1. Classification (NCBI taxonomy): domain Eukaryota; kingdom Metazoa; phylum Mollusca; class Bivalvia; order Adapedonta; family Solenidae; genus Solen; species Solen grandis. Next base: position 62,274,662 of record CM037784.1, on the reverse strand, counting down.
GCATTCAATCATTTTCAATTTTCATTGTTGTCATATGACGTCAGATTTTACGTTAACTTCAAAAGTTTGTTCGCGCTCTGGAGCTTTCATTTTTGGTCCGATTATCTTGATATTTTTACAGAAGATGTATTTTAGGATGTAGATGTGCACCTTGGCATTTAAATTTCCGAATTCAAAAAGATTAAGATTTCATGGCAATACCGAGTTTCGAACTTTGGTCCAATAATTAAATTTAAATGTTAAAAAAAAACATGATGCGTTAGAAGCATGACAATCGGACAGCATATCGGCATAGAGGTTTACATTCTATTTTCTGAATGATTTTCTCTTAAGTCACGTGGTTATGACGTCATCAAAAAGACAAAAAAGCATTTCTTTTTAAAGATTTCTTTCGCTCTGGTATTATGAATTTTAAGTCAATCTTAATTATATCTTTAGAATTGATAGAGTTAAAATTGAAGTGATGCATACTGCAAGAAATGTTATTATGTCACGTGATTATGACGTCATGCATACTTAAGCAATGATTATTTACGATGGATTAGTATAATTATACTAGTGGCAGAAAACCTATACAGAAAACATATTGTATTTGCTATCACGGCTTTCCGCAAACCTTAAGAAAATGACAAATACATGTAATTCTACCTATCGATTTTTTATGTTTTTTAAATGTTTAACAGTTTCTTTTTCTAATTCTGTAAAAATAAGCAAAAATATAAAGCAAATGAATTGTTGAATGTTTCAAGACGTTTATAACGTTAATTACATAGAAATAAGAAAAAAAATCATTTTTTTGCTTACACCTCTGCCTTTGTTTCCATCTATTTTTGCAAATGTAAATCTCAATCAATTTAAAGGTTGAAAGTCATAGATTTCAAAATATGTTTTGTTGTTTCTTACAATTTCAATAATGTTGATCAAATTGCAATGAATATTTGTCATATGCATACTAAGAAATAGATATTAAATAAAGAATACAAACTTTTAAAATCGATTGAATAACGAAAGAAAAGAATTCTTGAGGAAAGTATTATCATCTTAAAATTTTCCTGTTGTTTTTTTCTGCATGGAAGAAAACGGTTGCGTAATTAAGCAAGATCCATATGTATGCTTTTCAATACCTTCTTAAAAAGATGAAAATGAAAAAAAAAGATAAAAAAGAAAGATTTAAAGCTTATTTTTAAACATACTTGTAAGTATATATTTAAGATAATGATGATTTACGTATTAAATCATACATTATTATGCATCATTACTCCATTTTTTTTGTATTAAATTATATATTTAATACCCATGAAATAAGCAAACGGAAAGCCGCTTCGTTTGTATCTTAAACAAACGACTTCTAGTTATTATTATTATTCCTTTTTTTCCAACCAAATCTAAGAGTTAATTTCGGTATGTTGTCAGTGTCTAAGCAACATAAAATTTAAATTGCCTCGACAAAAAAGTATAAATTTTTAAATTCAATAATTTTTAATTTTCAAACACGTCAATTGACGTCAGACTTGACGTCAGCTTCAAAAGTTTGTTCACACTCTAGAGCCTTTATTTTTTGATATTTTATCTTGATATTTTCAAAGAAGATGTATATTATGATGTCGATGTGCACCTTGTCTTTTAAATGTTTATATTCGACAAATTTAAGAATTTATGGCAAAACCGAGTTTCGAACTTTGGTCCTAAAACTATTATTAAATATTACACAAGCTACTGATGAGAAAATTGCATGAAAATTGGACACCTTATTGGCCCAGAGGTCTATTTTTTTTCTCTGAAAGATTTCCTTCTGAGTCACGTGGTTATGACGTCATATAATGGACAATATCCTATTTTTCCAAAGATTTCTTTCGCTCTGGCATCATACATTTTGAGTCAATTTTAATGAAATTGAAATTGCAGCGATAAAAAACGTATCTTTTTATGCATTCAATCATTTTCAATTTCATTGGCGTCATATGACGTCAGATTTGACGTCAGCTTCAAAAGTTTGATCGCGCTCTAGAGCCTTCAATATTGGTTCGATTATCTTGATATTTTTACAGAAGATGTATTTTAGGATGTAGATGTCCACCTTGGCATTCAAATTTCCAAATTCGAAAAGATTAAGATTTCATGGCAAAACCGGGTTTCGAACTTTGGTGAAAAATTAAATTTAAATGTTAAAAAAAAACATGATGCGTTAGAAGCATGAAAATTAGCATATCAGCATAGAAGTTTACATTCTATTTTCTGAATGATTTTCTCTTTAGTCACGTGGTTATGACGTCATCAAAAAGACAAAAAAATTTTTTTTTAAAGATTTCTTTCGCTCTGGTATCATGAATTTAAAGTCAATCTTAATTATATCTTCAGAATTGATAGAGTTAAAATTGAAGTGATGCATACTGCAAGAAATATTTGTTTTGTCACGTGATTATGACGTCATGCATACTTAAGCAAGAATTATTTTGAAAAATCATAAAAAATGGCAGTTATTCATGTTTGATGGAATGCCTACTTGAAAATGTGAAAACAAACCTGTTCGCATTATTGAAGATATTTTTATTTAGTCACTTGATTTTGACGTCGATAAAATATAAATCATTCATTTAAATAAGTATTCGCGCTCCAGCGTCATGAGTATTGATGCCAATCTTAAGCATACCTTAAAGAATTTATGTTGTGTTACTTGTTTATGACAACATTGATGTGTAAGCAAAATATATTAAAAAGATCAAAAGATTGTAAATAATAACTTTAAATAAGTAATAATGCCGTACCTTAACATGCGCAAAAAGTCCAGAAAATTTCAAGTGATTACGTTATCAAACATGACTTATTCATGTTTTTCGTAAAAGGGCTAATTCATGGAAATCTATTAATTTGAAGAAAGAAATGTAAGTGGTCATTGGGTTGGTTGAGCAAGATCCGATTGTTCTTTTGCAGGAATGAATGCCTGCGTTGAATAGTGAATTGTGATACATTTTTGAGTAAATGAGTCGCATTTACGATGAATGAGTATAATTATACTAGAGTCAGAATACCTTTACGGATATCTTATTGCATTTGCTATCACGGATTTCGGTAAACCTGAAGAAAATGACAAATACATGTATATCTTCCTATCGATTTTTTTATGTTTTCTAAATGTTTAACGGTTTCTTTTTCTAAATCTGTAAAAATAAGCAAATATACAAAGCAAATGAATAGTTGAAAGTTTCAAGACTTTTATAACGTTAATTACATAGAAATAAGAAATTATTTTCATTATTTTGCTTACACCTCTGCCTTTGTTTCCATCTAATTTTGTAAATGTAAAACTCAATCAATTTAAAGGTTGAAAGTCATCGATTTTAAAGTGTTTTTTTGTTTGTTTTTTTTACAATTTCAATTGTGGATCAAATTGCAATGAATACATGTTAAGTCATATGCTTACAAAGAAAAAGATATGAAATAAAGAATAAAAAAACTTTTAAAATCGATTGAATAACGTAAGAAAACAATTCTTGAGGATAGTATTATCTTAAATTTTCCTGTTGTTTGTTTTCTGAATGATAGTAAACGGTTGTGTAATCATATAAGATCCATATTTATGCTTTCTCAATATTTTCTTAAGAAGATGAAAATAAATAGAAAAAAAGATTTCAAGCTTTGTTTTTAAACATAAGTATATATAATTTATGATAATGATGATATACGTATTTAATCTTACATTATAATGCATCATTATTCCATTTCTTTGTATTAACTTATATATTCAATACCTTTGAAATAAACAAACGGAAAGCCGCTTCGTTTGTATCTTAAACAAACGACTTCTAGTATTCATTATGTTTTACTAAAAAAAAGAATAAAGGAAATATATAATCAATATCTAAGGTCTCAGTAGCTGGACTATAGTTTCCTTCCATTTTTACATACAAAAGCTACAGCCATATTCTACAAATAGCACCAAGTTTTGCACATATGCACAATGGGTCCTATCCATTACGTTGGCATAAAACAGGACAACCTTTGAATTCAGGGAATAATATGAATTATTACTGAATGAGATTTTTATATTGTCACCAAGATATATTTTTTTTTTCATTTTATTAGTATTAAAGTATTTTGCCTGCATAAGAATTGTGTTTATAGTTTGACCAAATTTAAAATTACCAAACAGCAATTCATTAACCTTCCACTCTTGCAACTGCACATTACATTCATTACTAGTATAGTTTGTAAGCTGATACCAGAAATGTTTGATATACTCACAGTGCCAGAAAAAATGTAACATTGTTTCTGCGTTATCATTACAAAATGTACATTTATCGGCCTGGCTAATATTCATTTTCTTTAACAAAAGATTTGTACCAAGTATTCTATGATTAATTCGATATTGTAACCAGATCAGTCTTTGGTCTTTTGTTATCTTAAAAACTTATCATAAATTGACTCTATATTTATATTTACATCAGTAATATTTGCCAATTCCGTCTTTCATTTTCAAAAGATTTTGGTACTTTACTTTTGTTACAAATTGTTTTTAAATTGATCTACAACCTTGTTTTCTCTGAAATTTGCATCTAATGTCAATTGCACTTGGGAATAAAAGCTCTTTTGCTGAGTATATATATATTTCTATCACTTTTACATATTGTTTTACAGCTGCATTTATGCTACTAAATTCTAAAAAGTTCTAACAGTATAAATTCTGTTATATTCTCTATATGACTATAAATCACCCTGCCTATCAATAAGATCCCCTACAAACACAATACCAGCTGCAATCCATTTTTTGTAATAATTGCTTAAACCCCCGATCTTAATATTTGGATTATACCAAATGTTTACTAGGTGATTTATCTTGTCTGATATTATTATCTTGTGTGTAAAATTACAATAAGCCTGTAGTGTATCCCTTCAGAAAGGGTTTAATTTTTGCTTAAAGTGTGACCTAACAAAGTTCATGCCATATTTGAACATGGATCTTATGAATGGACAAATACTTTCAACTAAATGACTGAATTTTTTTTATTCAAACACAATATTCGTCTTAAAAGGTGACTTTCAAACTATCTACGAAACTAAATACATCAACCATTTTTAGCCCGCCAAATTTGTAATCCTGTATAATGGTATCTCTTAACTTTATCTAGGGATCCATTTCAAAGAAAATTATAAAATATATTTTGTATGACACTGGTTTTTCTTGTAAAGGATTTGGAATACCCAATATTAAGTGTTTAATTTTGTCAAAGCAAGAGATTTAATAACCTGGAGTCTACTTAAAGGTCACAGCAATATTTTTGAACATTTGTAAAGCATTCTCTTCATTTCCCGAATGTTTAGAAAAAAATGTACATCTGACAAAAAATCATTGGGGCCTGTGTTAGGGCACATTCTCGCTTTTTATGTGCTTTACGCCAGTTAAATTGATAAAGAAATAAAATATTTACAGCAGTTTCCCTCTGAATCGATGCAAATTATGTTTTTCGCTATAGCTTAAAGTGACGCCATTTACCACGTGGTATGGTCATACTGTATACTTCTGTTATGGTAAATCGTACAAGTATCGAATAAATCTATAACTTTCGAATTGATTATGCATTTCCTAACATTCGGAAAATACAAATATTTCCTAACATAACCACAATTATATTTTCTTTATACACGCATCTGTATGCCGTATATGTTGTAATTCATAATCCAGTAAACATTCCCGCGCATCAATAAACGGGAAATACCCGTCGGTATAATTGTGTTACACCCATGAAATTTATGTTTGTATTATGCATTATGAAAGATATCGATCTGTGTAAGCTTTATATAAAATAAATCTAATAATATACTTACGTTTTCTGCAAAGTCATAAAACGCATTGAGGATGACTATCAAACAATCAAAAGAATTTTTAATAATTTATATCCCTCTTGTTTTTAAACCTATGTAGTGCGTGTATGGGAGTGTGCGTTTGTGTGCTCATCATTATCATCATCATCATTATCATCATCATTTTATATCAAATTTTAATTATTGCATGCATAGTTGGTTCTAAATTAAGCCTTATTTGCTTATCAATTTGAAATGGTGACATATTAAACTGGATGCAAGTGATAAACCTTCTGTTTATACCTGACCTGCAGTAACATATAACACCCCCGATCCCCAGTGTGTTTTATTTCAACGGCATTGTCTTTGATGAAATGCATTTGGTTTCGGAACTTGCAGTACTAATGTATTAGATGACAATGTATCCAACATCTGCCTTTTGCTTACCCGCACGCACCATATCACCAAGCACTAGACATAATACCACGACGCTTGACGTAAACCACCCTGTGTAACGCCTCATTTTATCAAAAGATGTCGCTGCGAACAAAAGTCGAAGGGTTTACATGATTGCTTCACCTTTTAGTAAATCAAAGCGGTTGTAGTGCAGGCATAGCCGTGTTTTCATTGTTTGTTTATTTGACTTAACGTCCCGTGACAGCATTTTAGTCATTTGGAGATGTCAGCTTGAAAAATATATAGTGCTCAACATTGCAGTATTATGAAGTAGTCATGTTGCATAATACCATATCCAGTCACATTATCCTGACGAATTGTCCTTTTATGCTGAGCGTCAAGGGATACTAGTACAATTTTTTAAGACTTTTGTATGTCGCGGCCGTGGTTCACACCCACGACATCCCGATTTGGAGCGGTGAATGATGTTGCATTTATATAAGAAGAATAAACAAGAAATATTTTAATAAAGATATTCGGCGTAGCTGAATAATTGTCATTTGTAATTTGTAAAACAAATTTAAACTATTATAAAGTTGGAAAGGTTAGAAAAATTGTTTAAAAATACCAAGATTATGGGTGGTACGTATTGTGAAGACTATATAATAAAACGGATTTAATTTACAAACTAAAAAAAGCTAATCTACCAACTTCCATTAAAAGTATGCACGTGCTGAACTCTTTCAATTAAAGACAATTCATATCTAACCAAGCGAAACCGAAAAATCAATTATCGTATATATTGTTTCCAGATCCGCACAATAAGCTGCACAAATTCTCCGCAGTAGTTACCTCCCCTGTAGGCCCAGTCCACTTTTTAAATTTAGAGGAAATTGTGGACTTAAAATAGACATACGCCTGCTTCTTATTTAGTTGTTTTAAATAATTTTGCCAAAGCAACATTCCTTAGTTGATATAGAAGTGTTAATTTTTTCATTGCTGTGTTACCTTATGTTTAAACTGAAAATGATGTAGGAAGATATTAACAACCTGAAGTTACCATTTTAAATTGGAATATCCTAAAAATCCAAAAAATAAATATACAAGCCACTGATAGCATTGTATTTACTCTGGCTTCATTTGCATATCAACATTTGATTGGTTGAAGAAGTAGGTCAAAATCAATATTTAACAGCTACGCTGAAAACATAAACACAAAATTTGTTGTTTTTTTCTGCTTACCCCTCTTTCTCTCCTTCCAACAGTTTATAAAATATACATAAATGTGTTTATATAAAATGGATTTATTTTTTATAAAACTACAAACTCTCACGTTTTTACTTATGTATGGTATATTTTATATACTTTATTTATTGAGTATTTAGTATTTAAAAAACTAATGACTGTATTAATATTTCCAAATTTAGTGCGATTTACTTACGTATTTAATTTTTCATTATTGTGTCCGGTTTTTTAACACGTTATCTTTAGCATTAATCATTTAACACGTTATCTTTAGCATTAATCATTTACACATTTCAATTGAGAATTTTATTAGAATACTACTAAGATGATTTTTTAAATTGTTATTATATATATGTAGATGTTTTTACGACTTTGGTATGTCAGGGGACCGAAACCACGACCTCCCGATTTCGGGGCGGATGTTTTAACCGCCTAGCCTACGGGACCGGTAAATATCAAAGTACAACTGTACATGGAAACGGTCCTTACTAATGGGGACTACAGGGTGAGATTTCATTATCTAACATGTATAACAAAAACAGAAACAGTGAGCCTCCAATGAGATTTGAATCACAGACCTCCCCACTACTAGCGGGTTGCTCTAATGACTGAGCTTCAAAGGCTCTGTGCTTGAACTATTCATGTTAAACTGCTTACCATATGACGTTTTTTTAAACGAAGCGGAATGTTTTTGTAACCAAGCACGATGCTATTGTCAGGAAACGGAAAGCAATATCAGCAAGCATGGCGATGCTTGAATGTCATCAGGCATGATATCCTTATTACTAAGAACAATCGCATGCAACGAAGCTCATTGTCATCAAGCAGAATGTTAACATCACTACATATAATGTACTTCTCGCAGAGCATTCATCTACAACTACAAGCACACAAGAATATCACCAAGCACATTGATAACATCATTAAATATAATGACCCAGTTACCAAGAATTATGTATCTTTTGCTTATATATAATTCCATACAGCTCGGGAAAACTGATTACCATTGACATATTCGGTTGAGTTTGCAATATAGTTCACATAAACACATTTCCAATATATGTTAGCTTGTTTTTAGGGTTAAACGTCCCACGGACAGTATTTCAGGCTTTTGGAGACTATGTCTTTCTAATATATGTACAAAAAATAGCAATATTCAATATCATAATGTCAACGCAGTCTCTTAATACTGAAGTTTATAACATATGAAGGTACAGATGTACGCATGTATGAATATTGCATGTGTGTGAATTACGTCTGCAGTAAATGTCATTTCATGTATGAGATAATATAGTTTGTGGTTTTACCAGTTTACTGAACTGGAAGACCAATTTTCAGTATATTCAATAATTTAAAATTTAGATAACTGTTGAGATATTTAAACAAAACACGTTTTTCCAACTCACTCGTTATTGAAAAACATATAATTTTACGTTACATATAAACATAATATTGTTTATAATAAAACACTTTGATACCATAGCACAGTTTCTTGCTAATTGTTCGACCACTATTTCGTCTATCCGGGCTGTTTTTATTCATGATGATATTACAACCCCACATTATGACATAACAACCCCACATGGTGATAACACGATCCCTCAAAATACGATATGGACCCTTCAAAACATCAAAACCGAACATAAGACAGCTGTGGCGTTCCATACTTTGGCGTGAATGTTTATTATAGAAACGCGCTATCTGCTAACACATTAGATACACATTTTCAATTATATATTTATGAAATTAAAATATATATTGAAAACCGAAGTACATTCGAATGATAGGACTTGAAATTTAAAAAAGAATAATTACCAAATCCAATGACAATTCGAGTAAGCAATATGCATTAAATCCCAAAAACGAGAGAGAGAGATAGAATAGAATTTCAGAAACTATAGATTTCTTTATACTGAGGCGGGAGCATTTTGGGAAGTTGTTTAAGGTTTGTATTAAGTTTTGTCACCATTGTTGAAGCAAGTTGCATCGTCAGTAAAGTTTTTTATCACTAGCAATTCCTTAAATATCATTGTTCTTATCTATATTATTTGTCAGCGTTTGTTGCATAAAATGAAGATAAAAGATAATAGAGGGCATCCTTGTCTCACTCTTTTTTTCTATGTTAAAGGATTCAGATAAGTGTCCGTTATTAATTAACGTACTTTGGATGTCAGTGTTTAAAACCGAGATCCACTTCCGTAGATCAGGACCAAAATTAAAAGATGCTAAACAATTATGTTTAAAAGAATGACCAATACTATCAAAATACTTTTTGAAAGCCGGCAAAAAACTACAATCCTGGTTCGTTTTTTTACTATTTTTTGTAATATTCTATTACATCGAGGATAAGTTTAACCTTTTCACCTTTACTTTCCTTGACAAATCCAGACTGTTCTTTATCTTTCAAATTTGGTAATATCCTTTTTAATCGATTTGAAATTGATTTTTTTCGGTAAAATTGGTAAGACCCCAGTCATTGTATTTAGTCTCAATATTACCTGATGATTCAATATTTTGCAAAAATCGATACTAAAAGTTTTCTTTGCTCATTACGTGCAAAACCTCTACCAACGGAGGTCTGAAATCGCTAGTCTCCATTGCCTCCTCCTCCATCTCCTACTCCTCCTCCCCATCATTCCCTTATACCGACAGCGGTAGCAGGGACAGTATCATGTTCCTAATTTTGTTTTTGTTTTTTTCCACTTGAATTCTAAACTATCCAATGTTAAAAACACTCCGATTTTTTTTTTTGGCAAGCGAGTAGGCCTTGTCAGAAACACTGTTTACATATATAATTATTTTAGATAAAAGTAAATCTAGCTCTTGATTTAAGATTCATTTTGGTTCTGTACATCCGTCCACATTGCTGCAAATACTTACAGAAACAGTTTTATCCCTAGAAGCTTTTGCAAATGGCTTGGCATTTTGCTCCTCTTTGCAGCACAGGATCGTCTCAATGTTAAAAACACAAAACCTCGGGTAATTATGCAAAGAAGATGCCACTTTGATTCCTAAATTTTGTAATTTATCAAAAATAGTTTTCGGCGGACTGAAGAAACCTCCTGGAAACTTTAATTTAGTAGCATTTTGCACTTTTTTAGCTCGTCTGTTTTTCGTAGAAAACAATACGAGCTATTGTCGTAACTCCGGCGTCCGCGATGTCGTCGTCGTCGTCCGTCGTCGTCGTCCGGAATTTTAACGTTGGCCATAGCTTCTCTACTATTCAACTATTCTACTATACAACTTTAATTTTTGGTATGAATATTCATCTTGAAAAGATCTATCCAGACATATGCAAACATTTCACCTGTTGACCTTGACCTGTGACTTAATTCTTCTGTAAGTTATGACAATTTAAAAATGTCTGTTATTTCAAAACAGTTGTCACCAGGGCACTGATATTTCACATGTGAATTCCTAGTAGCAAGACCTTTATTGTTACACTTTTGACCTTGAACATTGATCTTTGAACTATTTTTGATATATTTAAAAAAAAAAACTTTAACGTTGGCCATAACTTCTCAACTATTCAAAATACAACTTTCATTTTTGATATGCCTTTTCATCTTTACAAGATCTATTCCAGACATATACAACTATTTTACCTATTGACCTTTGACCTATTTTTTTCTGTAACTTTTGGATAGCTTTAAAATGCCTGTTATTTCAGAACCGATGTCAACAGGGCACTGATATTTCACATATGAATGCCTTGTAGCAAAACCTTTCCATCAATGTTACATTTTTGGACTTTTGACCTTGACCTTTGAGCTGTTTTTGAAATATTTAACAAAAAAAAGCGTTAACGTTTACCATAACTTCTCAACTATTCAAATTTACTTTTTTTTACATTTTAGGTCTAACCATCACTTAATCATTGTTTATATCAATATTGGCAGCCCATATAGCTGTACATTATTGGACCCATAGTAGACAGGTCCAATAGTAGACGGATTGACAGATGGATGGCGGTAATAACAATATCCCTCATTGTTTCTCTAAAATTGATTGGTTTTAAAACGTTACGAACTAGATAACTTTTGGAATCAAATCTTTTTTGACAATTGGCACTGAAATTTGGATGCGTATGAATTTAATTTAGATATATTAGACTAAACTTAGTTCGAGTACAACTTGAGATTTATGGTTGTGAAAGTTTTTTTCGGAAAATAATTACCAAGATTTGTACACCACAATTGCAGTTTTTTTTTCTCTTTCCATTAAAAACGTTTATGTTTAATTTAAAACAGGCCTCTAAAGCTGGCATGTTACATATCGTGACGTTTGTAATTCTGAGTTTCTTTTCTATGGCGTTGTGCAGCCATTGAAAATTAAGCTCAGAGGAAAGTGTTTCCTATATTCGTCTTTTTATATCTTATGATACGCTAAACACCAAAAGAAACAAAGATTGTCCGTGTAAGGTTTATCGTTGTTTAGATTTTATTTGCTAATGAAATTATGTTTTTCGAATCGGTGATATATGTCGGTAATGGTTGACTGATGCCTAAAGGGAAACTAGTTTTGTGATAAAACACGTTCGTAGTCATTGCTAGTCTCTGTTAAGAATATGACTTTTGTGTAAACAGTTAGAAAGGTCCAGTTCTGCAAGACGTAACCGTAATCTATTTAGGTCTTGAGTGTTAATAAGCTGAGGAAACAGTAACAGACCGACTGTATAATTTGGTGCAAATTACCTATAAGTGTTGTTTTCGACATGTTACAAATTCAACTGAAAGACAGATTGAATTCGAACGCATTTTTAACCATGTCCGAAAATAAATTCGATTTGTTCTATTAACTGTTGTGCATTCAATAGATTTGAAACGGGAAAATAGTATTTACCGTAATCCTCATTTCACCTTCTTGCACCCTCTCTCTCTCAAAATCAAGCGCATATGTTGATCACACACTCTTTTCAACGACTCGTCTCTTCCATCCTTATTTCTCCATGGTGGAATTTCATCAAGAACTGTCCGGGAATTTTCTTGCAAATATCCAGCATTCGCCTGTTTGTGAATTAACATTCATTGACTGTGCAATGCCTTGAAATTCGCGAAATGCAACCCACAAAATCATCAAGATAGTTGCTGAAACTGCTTATAAGTATCGTCATTTTCAATGTTCAATTCCGCATCACAGCTATTACTACCGGTACTACTTCTACTAATATTACTACTAGTGTTGTTGCTATTGTTGCTTTTCTTAATCGTCTTTTCATACTGCATCTACCTCGGTAATCAGAAAACTGGTAACCACACTTCTTGCATGCAGTTATAGTTGTTTTACTCTGCCTCGGACCTAAGCTAGTTTTTCGTGGCAAAAATAATTACTTTTTGTTGAAAATGCTTTTCACACTTTGCATCCCACAAGCATTTCTATTTGTGTCACCCCCTCGTACAGGCACTGTTTTCTAAAATTCATTAAAAGTAAAAAATAATAATGCAAGGTGTTGTTATATTTTCATTACATAATTAATATTTTATTTCATATTATACTGTTTTGTGAGAAAATCACTTAAACATTTTAATCATTGCTAAATTAAGATAGGTGATGCCTGTCCTTTGATTACGAAAACTGTGTAGACTCTTAGCAACAAAGCGAATTTCTTGACCTGTCTGTTACGAGTTAGAAACAATTATTATTCATTCATTTATTTATTTTGAAATCGCATTACTTAAACAGTGTGTCGAAACTGTCTATAAATGGAATTCCCATTAAACCGAGTTGCTCTTGATTTAAATAATACACGATAACTCACCTGTCGATTTCTTCGATATCCATTCAGTTGACTTAGTTACTCTTCTGACTCATCCCATTCGTGTACCACCGTGGACTTTTCTTTCTGTTATAATTGTACATAAGACTGATAAAGTACAACCATAAATAGTCACCCCAGCTAAACTGATTGATAACTGATTGATTTATTGGTTGATTGATTAGAGTTTTAGGTCGCTTCATTGTTACATTGATACCACGACTGGTAGGAAACAAACAATCTTTGAAGAAAACACTCACAGCAAACAGTTTGTAAGAAATACCATATTGGATTACGTTATTTACTTATAATAAATATAAATCTTACCTCGAAAGTGATCAACATATTTCACTGGTTCAATTAAAGTTCCGCATTTGCTGCAATTAATATGATTCAGTTTTGCTGAACGACTCAACGCATTAAAACGTAGAATCATAACACTGCACTTTGCTAAGTGTCAACTACAATTAAATCTCAATACACTAAATGAAAGGTATTGTGACGGTCAGCTTGTCAACAATAGTAACTCTTACGCTGCGGGTTAAATACGATGACACATAGGAACATTAGAATATTACGTCAGTTTCGTTTATACACGTACGCAGAGCAATGACGCTTTATATCTCGTTTTAGCTTTTAATTTATCCTATATCCGATGAAATTCCGGTGACAATTTCGCTAATATCGATAACGTTTTATTGCTCAAAGCTTACCTCTTCATTTTACCGATTCCGTCGACCAAACGTATACCGTCGCGCTAGGAATGTTCTCGATATTGACCGATCACTAATGTGGCAGAATCAAACATTTAAAACCATGCAGAAATACTCATTCAGAGAGAGAGAAAGAGAGACGAGATGGAGGTTTTATCATTCTTATTCATAAAGATCTAAGGCAATGCAGCAATGCAAGTAAAAGTGATCGTTACTTCAGATGTTTCTTTTACTTGTAATTGCCACCGTTTATTTTCAATCAAACTTCTTAAAAGCACATTCATGAGTACATATAATAATGCAGGTGAAATCTATCAAATTAATCAAGTCCATTAAATTTGGGTAGCAAATTGAGAATATCAAGTATATGCATTAAATGTACATAGATAAGCATCTAAAGTTTATTATTTCAAATCAATTAACAAATATTGTATTAACCAAAGACTACTTAGAGAATAGTATTTTTAATTGAATATGTTAAGATAGATTGATTGTGCATATCATAAAAAGGACACACTTCTTGTATAGATTGAAAACAAAGTATTACATTTTTATGGAAGTATAGATTCCGCCCCCCCCCCCCCCCCCCCCCTCAAACCAAAAAAAAAAGATTTCTTGTAAGTTGGACTCAAGGTAATCGTCTGAACTATAACGTATATATTTTTAATATGACTTAAAATTAATAAAAGATGAATAAGTCGTATAATAAAAGAGGGGTATTGACGTTGCGTGTTTCCTGGATAGTTGATGATGAGTGCATATGGGAATAACAGGAAGGATACTAAATTAAATGTGTTGTACCTTATTAAATATGTCGTCATATATATATTTAATAATTTGCGGATCAGCTAATCAGCTTTATTTACTAATTTAATTCACATGATTTTGTTTATAAATCTGTAAACTGGGATTTATTTGTACGTAGTATATGAAAATAAGTACAGTTATTAAAGTATTAATGTATAAACTATTTTGAGTAGTATCTGACCAATCATAACATAGTTCGTGTGACACCAAAGTGATGAAACTGTTTTAAGTTAAAAATGTAAGCGTACGATGTCATGCTTTGTCGTGTCGCTCTGCACAGGCAGCAAAAGTACCGACGAAATCTGTTAATTTTGTGTACATGTTGTCGATTTCAAAGATGGATTTCAGAGAAAAACACGTATGGAACAATGCCTTCTCTATAGAGAGTATTGACCTGAACTAACCAAAACCGTGTTCCTTTGTCAGAAGATACAGCGATATAAATCAACCCGAGACAGCGCCATAATGCGACGCCAAAGGAAAGTGTCGACATGGTGTACGTGTCTTAAACATGTGAAAATGAAACAGATACACATGTATAGTCCTGCATCACTGCGATATCAAGCCGTAGACAAATGGCATGATGCTTCACGTTGTCATATTATTACTAAAATGATATATAGCTTGATTAGTTGACTTTGTGATGATAACAAAGCTGTCTAAGAACGGAAGAGTAATTATACGCTATCGGAGGAGAAATAAATATGAAACTATTTTGCTGCTTTTAAGCCGTTTGATTGAGAATTGGCTGTCTATATTTCAAAAGCTGAGAAAAAAAGTCCGATATATAAAGCAGGTGGACTTTTATGCAATTCAAACGGTACCAAGTCGTTCTTAATTGGATTGTGTATAGGAGAGTGACATGAAAATTTAGAACTTATGTTATC
>CM037784.1:62208960-62258960 GCA_021229015.1 Solen grandis | reverse complement strand
TATAGTATTAATTCGGAATACTTCGGCTTTCATGGGTAACAGTGCGTTAGGTGTTTAATTGGTTTTAGCCAATAAAGTGCTTGTTTGGTGCCTTTTCCTATTCAAAGCATACGATGTGAAAAGTAGATTAGTGTATTCGTCGATGGGAGCGTTATTAACGGATCGATAAAAAGGATCGCGGAGATCAGATTTTTTTCTGTTTATTTCTCTTCAGAAGAAGTAGATTAATCAGGACGATCACTCACGAAAGACGTATTACAGTCGAATTCCTGTCATCCATCTCTACATACCTAAATTCCTGGCCGAATACAGTAAAACGAAACTGGTCCCGGTGACCGGAAGGTCATGGGTTCAATACCCAGACCGCGACATTCCTTAAACGTAAAAAGGTACTAATATGGCTCCCTTGCTTAGCGCCCAGTATATAAGGGTAGTCCGGAACTGTTTAGCCCGATGTCAGGATAATGGGATAGGGTGGTACCATGCCATTTATCTACGACGTGATACTGAAATGTGACAGCATAATATCTGTCTCTAGTAGACAGGAGAACCCAAAGGACAGAAATAACGGTTAACAGTACTGTACGGGGGAACATTTTGAAAAAGTAAATGTCAGTTGTATTTTTGTAAAACATTGAGTTGCTAATACGTTAAAACATAACGGTAACGTATTTTGCGGTTGCTTTCAGAAAAATAAATATACTTGTTTGTAGAGTGCATGGCCAAGAATAGTAAATATATCAATATTGTATAAATGTCAACACAAGAAACACTGTTTGTCTTTCATTTTCTTAAACAGTGGTAATATATTGTAGAGTTAAGATTGTTTTATAAAGCATTGGGCATCCATTTAATTTTTAACGTCATTTGTAGTTAAAGTCTTTTAATGTGATATTTAAATCACTTTTTAGGACTTGAGGTATATGTTTATGATTAGGTATACAAGATCAAAGCTTCACATTCATTTATGCTTCATTTATTCATTTAACGCTTAGGAATACACAAATCAGAAATACACTATATAATAAGATGAAAATAGTATAAATAAATTATTTTTCAAAGCTACATGTTATTAATATCTCTGAGTTTTTTTTTTTTACTTCATATTATTTTAATCATTTTGTACTTATTTCTAAACATCTACAATTGAATTAAACGAGCTATTACATCAGAAATCATTTACCGGCTAAATCAAATCTGTTAGCCAACATTTAGATTTTAGAACCTTTAGAAAGTTACTGTGGACGTTGTATTTATACAGGGACGCGGGGTAAAATGTCATATTAACCTAAGCAGACAGATTCAAGAATTAACTGTCTGGCTTTGTTATTAACTATAAACGACTTGTCCCTCCACATTTTAAAGGATTCATTCTTCGTAGATTTGTCTCATGTCAGCATAATTCAAATACCGTCTGCTTTACAAGACACTTGAGATTTGAATGTATTATGCAATAACAAAAACATAACATCACAAGCATTCAAAAAAGTACAAAATATATAAATTATGCACTTTTACTCAATGTTATACAGGATATTAAATAGGAGACTTGAAAACTGTTTTAAACTTTAACAAAATCGTGGGACTGCCTTATGTGGCTTCCTGTATTACATAATGTATTTGCTTGCTCTAAATGTGATCTCAATTGTGTTCCTGTAAATCCGACACAAAACGTTCACGTTGCTTGCGTTTCTCTCTCCCCTTCCCCAAATATATAAATGTCTTTTACCCATGATATCGTTGTTTCTACTGTGTCTTTGATGCTTAAGGTTGCACTCGGTTTTATGTGTGCTCTTAATGTAAATTTAAGTCAGTAATGTATTGTAGCTATCACAAGATAACCAGTTCATTCTTCCAACACCAAGAGCGCTAATGCTTTCGAATTGAAGCAATATGCTCAAATGTATCTTAATGGAGAAAAAATATCGAATTGCAACAAAGATCGTCTAGGGTTAAGTGTGTTTTGATCTACAATCGACAATAGGCACATGGCATGCCATAAAGGACGTAAATAAAGCTCGTTCTTGCCGAGATACTACGAGATAGTTTAGAAATGCACTAATATAGTCCTCACACGCCAGAGACAATTGCAACATTTCATGAGGTTTCTCGAACAAGGTCATTAACGGGGTCAATCCGCACATTCATGAATCAGAGTTGTGGGCAGTTTTAAGTTCGAACCAGTTCGTTTTCCCCTCGCACGATGCAAGGGTTAATTGCATATGACTTACAAATGGATAGTTGCTGAATAATTATTTCATTTTTAAGTGGAAATTAGAAATTCTGTATTCAGTTGTAATATCTGTGAATGTTATGGACACATTGGTGATAAATAAAATTCGTATCAATACTCAAGTCGCTATATATAATATAACATGAATAAGCATTGCAATTTTATTGTCTTTAAAAATGACGCCGGCAGAGTCAACCGAAAATATTCGAGTAAAACTATTTATGATATGACACTGTGCTCAAACAGCTGTTTCCGGTTTATATACCATCACATATTCTCTTGTATTAACATATTACATATAACTTTTAGGCCGAATTACATCACTCCGCGTCACGCGCGTGTATTCTACATATATGCATAGTGTGTTGAACTTTGATAAAAAAAAAAGATGCATTAGTAATATGATTTTGGAAATGTATGAGAAATTCACATATTATTTAGAACTATTTTCTTGATGGTAGATTACATTTAGAAATTCGTTCAAAGACATTTAGTCGTGTTTTTGTTTCTTTGTTGTTATAATCACGATTTACTGTCAGAGGCTCGCTTAATAATATTTTTACGAACCTGTTTAGTAAAATTTGATATGAAATAACAATTCATGGCAGATCCTGCATATACGAACTGGTAACGTAATGAACGCAAAAGCACTGAACTTGCTCGTGTTTACTGAAACATGCTTTTCACATATGCTGTAAAAATGTCAATGATATTTCACATTAAGTGTTTCAGGACTCCATTTTACAATAAAATCATTTCACATTACATTTTTACATTACAATATTTACATCTTACATTCATTTTATTTCGTTGTTTATTAGTTAACTCGTGTCCTGGAAATCCCGAGGTCAGAAGATAAAACTCTCCAAAACACCGACAAAGATACGTGTACAACGAAAATTAATAATATTACAGTACTGAGTCTTCAAAGTAGTTAAATGACGTCGAAACGCTGAATATTGGGTAAATTAATTGATTTTTCGTTTTGCAATTTTAATAGTAAAGAATGAATTTAACATTCTACGTTTGATTTTAGGACTCTAAGAATAAATGCGTGTCAATTTCTGTTTGGCTTCATTATTTGACATTCAGTGAGCAAAGCAATGTATATCAGCCTAGTTTCGGAAGGTGGCCATATTTAATCACAAGACGATCCTAGGATAATTGAGATCTAGTTTGTAGATAAGGTGTCCAATATACCAGGATCCTCCTCTCTTGATCAGACGGATTGATTGATGATTTTTACAAATGGTATGCGACGCTAAATTTGTAAACAAGATTTTTTTTTCTGATAACTAATTGAACGCTCTATTAAAAATCAGCTGTTAATGTCACTAAATTTATATGCAAATGATGATAACATTAATAAGCTGGATTAAATATGACGAAACATTAGGTAATGATTAGCTGAATATACTAGCGTCTTGGTATTGTAGCGTTAAGGGTATTAACATACATATTCTGTTTTGTTAGTGAGAGAGCAGATCTGATTGTTTGTTTGTTGGGATTAACGTCCCACCGACAGTGTTTCAGTCATTTGGAGACGATGACTACTTGAGACAAATATAGTGCTGCCGCACTGCAGTATCACGCCGTAGACACGTGGCATGATACCACACCCAGTCACATTATCCTGACACCGTGCCAACCAGTCCTGGAACTACCCTTATATGCTGAGCGCCAAGCAAGGGAGCTATAACAGTACCATTTTTTACGACTTTGGTATGTCGCGGCCGGAGATCGAACCCACGACCTCCCGCACCCGAGGTGGACGCTCTAACCACGATGGTAGAGCAGATCTACTTTTTATATAGATATGTAGGTTTCCTAAAGGAAAAAAGCAACAACAATAACAAAAATTAATTTCCTATAATTATATTGAACCCAAACAAAGAACAAATTAGTTTCGCCCTTCCGCTAACTATTGTCTAGTAATTTCACAATAAATCTAGTCTGTAAGTCGGGATAAAAAAGATGCTAGCAAAAAAGATATCATTTCATTTTTTCATAGATTCATTATTGTGTGGGCACGGCTATATATTAGTATTATACTAGATTAAATATGTTAATTTCTTATAATATGATGCACGCATAAGAATACAGATACAAGCATATTGTTATACTGTGACGTAAAAGTCTCTCTTTTGATTGGCTAATAAGTCATGTGAATAACGTATTATACACTGTGTATATGTTTATGACGCGTTATAAGTATTTATCAAAGTAGAAATTGGACTGAACCTTGCAATTTACAGTTTCCTGACAGTGTATACGATAATTTATTTCCGGCAATAAAAGTCATGTCACCCTCGACTAGCGGCTTCTTCCAGCCGGGAATAAATATAGCCATGCAACCTGTCAAGATGAAACTATAACTAATAATGTAAAGTTTGTATACAGGGAATATTTAGAGTGTAGAGGTATAAGCAAATGAGCAAAAATAATATATATCTAAATTGAAAATGACAATTTCTGTGAATTATATCAATTGTAGTAAGAAAATATGGGATAAAATCAGAGAAAGAAGAATGTAGGAATACGAGTGTGAGTGTAACAAATTATCCTAGACGTATATACGTATATCATCTTGACATTGTCAGTACGTAAGAAACTACTCTTCTTATTCTTTTAAAACCTTGCAATTAAATTCGTAGATTATTTGTTTGCTTGCGATTGGGTTAACATCCAACTATATGTAGGTTTCGGCGATGCACTGCAATATCACACTATCAACAAGTGGCGTTCGATCAACTCCCCTTACTTGCGCTCAGCATATTAGGGTAGTTCCACGACTGGTTGGCCCGGTGCCAGGATAATGTGACAGGGTATTGTATTAGCCACATATGTAGCACTGCAGTGTGGCAGCACTATATCTGTTAAACCCAATGCATGTACATGATTCT
Source organism: Solen grandis (assembly GCA_021229015.1). Taxonomy (NCBI): domain Eukaryota; kingdom Metazoa; phylum Mollusca; class Bivalvia; order Adapedonta; family Solenidae; genus Solen; species Solen grandis. Next base: position 62,253,824 of record CM037784.1, on the reverse strand, counting down.
CGAACCATTATTGCACGGCGGATCACCACCGGGCATACTGTATTTGTTTCGTAGGTTGTTAATGGAACCGGATTTGGAGGTATAAATCCTTTCGGTTGCAGTTTCGGTATATTTTCGTAATAAACCATGAACCTTTTGCTTAGAACTGAGGGAGCAAGATTGAACAAAAAAATAAAGGGATAATACGCAAAAAAAAATCCAGGAATGAATTGTATTCAATGCTGAAAATGAATGCAAAATATGTAGCAATGCGGAATTAATCCTTTCGTATCCCATTCTATTTTTAACATGATTAGAGTTTATTTTTATTAACATCATCAAAATGTCCATTTCAACATAAAAACACTCTATCGATTTTAATTATAAACTGAAATTTACAAGTTCATGTCATTTGATAAATATCGTTTTGAAATGGGAGTAGCGCAAAACCATTATAAGAATCGAGATTTTTCATATTCTGAATCGGAGCAGAGCGAATTGAAGCCCTACATACATTTTGATGAACAAAATTGAAATCTACAACTGCATTGAAAGTCAATACACGGTAAGTTGATATTTATTGTAACTACGAAGCTTCATCAGATAGAGTTTTATGAAATATTGTATAAATATCTTTTTTCATGTTATTGAATAGATCCCAGAAATGAAAGTACATTTCGGAAAGGTTCGGACTTTTACATTGCTGTAATTATTTTAGATTTCACAGTATTATGGCTACAGTATTTCTAGGCAGAGGAAAAAGTATTTGGTGAAATTTGTGAAAATATCAGCTTACTAGTGCAAGTTTTTACATAACATAATTTGAAACAGAAAAAAAAAACACCTAAGAAAGGGGGTGAGGGATTTCAAATACCTATATGTCACTGTAAGGAGAGAAAGATGTGCAGCCTGCCCGGGGTCTCTTGCTTACAGGGCGAATGCTCTACCGGCTGAGCTTCACGGCCACATACACATCTTTCTTCCCTATTGTGAGTAATCAGTACTGTGACATTATCCCCCTTCATTTTAGAATTTGTCCCTGAATTCTAGGAGTTATTGGGTAAATATAACCATGTGTAGATATAATTAGACAGAACTGCCACTAATGTCACAGTCCAAGGTTGGGCGCCTTATGTCACACGGTGAGAAAAATGTACAGCCTGACCGGGACTTGAACCTGGGACCTTTCACTTACAGGGCGAATGCTCTACCGACTGAGCTACCCGGCCGGTAGCACACCGCATATATATACACACACATATTTATCCCCTATTGTGAGTAATATGCAGTATGTGAATCCAGTATCTCTGGAATCTTTTTCTTATTTATATGTTTTAATACTAAAGCAGATATATTACTGATGTTCACACACTGTATATTTAAAATTATGAATAAGCAACTAAATATCTTCATTTTTCGACTTTTTTTCAGCTTGCAATAAATAGAAAATGGGAGTGGCTGCGGAAAACCTGGTAAATTGGACGCTGACAATACATAAACGCTTAAGAAAGGCCAGGGGAAGCTACATCAGCGTTTGAGAAAGGCCAGGGGCAGCTATATCCGGTTTTCAAGCCAAAATTCAGCATTCTGTTCACCTCAGCAGCAGTTAACACCTCAAACAACCAATAGACCATTTCATCAGGGGTTTGGCAATACATATATGCGGTATACTTTGTGACAAAAATAACAAATCTGTGACTGGTGAAAAATCTGATGCATATGTTTACTACCCAACTGAACACTGTGTAGAATGTTATACCAACATGAAGATTGACTTGGTGACAGTTAGAGAGGACTTCTTGACTTAGTGAACGTCTCATTTCAGAGTGAAATGGTCTGTATATAATTGCAGTCATCCTTTCTAAAGTGTAAGCACATCAGTTTGTTTCAAATTTAATTTCTCTTTTTTTTTTTCTTTTTTTTTTTGGATGGACCAAAACTGCTTCTTAATGCAATTGAAATAACACAATCCTACATTCCTTTTTGGAATATGACTCAATAACTTAAATGATATATCCTTGTCATAACCGTTCTTAGTTCAACATAGCACATCAAGCTGAAGGTGAGCTATTCTGATCACCATGTGTCCCATCTTCTGATGGCAACAATTTGCTTTGCAGTGGCAACCAACAAAATTTGATTTTGAAATTTTTTAAAAAGCTGTTCCCTGAAACAAAGGGGCAGAATAATTAAAATTCATTAGTTACAAATTGCCACCTCCTGACTATCTACTGTCATTGCTAAAATTAAGTTGTCCCTTAAAATTCGACCCTTCTGAAACCATTGGTCAAAATTTAATTTCAATTTGCACAAATGGTTACCTCATTGCCTTCTACCATAATTGCTTACTTGAAGTTTATTCCTTAAAAATTGGAGCACCAGATGGTTAGCTAGTTTCCTAATAATCATACTGTTTATATATTTATAAAAAAAAATCATTGTAACTAATGGTCAGATTTTAATGTCATTTGGCACAAATTGTCACCCACATACCACATTGTTAAAATGAATTTGATCCTTTGAAAAATCATGTTTTAAGTGGGGGCAGCTAGTTTCTGTATGTACTCTTCATATATATATACATGTACTTAAATTCAAAATCGTTCTCCTGGAGCTAGTGTTCAAAAATATTTTTTCCTAATGATAATCTCATGGATCTTCCCTGCAATTCTGTAAAATGAGGCCTCCAGATGTTTGACTCATTTTCTGTTAATTATAATCTGTATAAAAACTTTGAACACTTATTGTGCCCGATATTTGACATTGGTTACTGCTGAAGGTAACCAGGTCAAATCAAGTGGCCTGAAATGTTATAATTAGGTGTATTGTACTCTGCCCTCTATTGCCCCCTTTTCTTAGTTATTGTCCATTGTTAAAAAAATGTCTTCCCTTCCCAGAGCAATGTTATAATTAGGTGTATTGTACTCTGCCCTCCATTCCCCTTTCTTTAAATTAAGCTGATGATATTTGGTACATGTATCAATGACTTGGAGACGATGTGTCGCGGGCAAATTTTTCTATTAGAACCTCTATTCCTTTCACAGTTAGTGTCCTTATTTTTTTTAAAAAATGAGAAAATCTGCAGCATCACATTGTTCCTATTAAAATAGTCTGATGTTGCAAAAAGTATTCCAAGGAGAGCTCCTCTCTTCAGAGTATTTGCTCTTTTTGGAAAATTATATCCACAGTATTACTTTGATCTTATTTTAAGATAGGCAGATGATATATGCTTAATGTGTTGACAAATTGTAAAGGATGTCATAATTAATTTTGGAGAATGGCCCTTTACTTTCAGTGTCATTTACCTTTGTCTTAAGCTAAAATCTTTTAAAATTTAAGATAGGCTGGTGATATATGTTTCATGTACCAATAACATGGAACTCTTTGTAAAAAAAAATGTCAACAACGTCAAAAGAAATGTTGCCATTATGTGCACTATTACTAAACTGATGTCCCGCAAACTTCAAACATGTGTTAATCATCATCAGACCAACCAGTAGAAACAAGAACAGTAATTCTTCAAAATAGTTTTGCATATTTATGGCCCTTTTTGGACTTAGAATTAATGTTAAACTTTTGTTTAATATTGCTATTATCTCCAGTTTTACTCAATAGATGACTTTCAATTTTAACACGTGTTTATCCTCATCAGACAAACCAGTAGAAACAGGAACAGTAACTCTTCCAAATATTTAGCATATATATGGCCCTTTTTGGACTTTGAAAAATGTTAAACTTTTGTTTAACATTGCTATTTCTCCAGTTTTATTGATGGATGTCCCCCAACCAGCACATATGGCTTGATCAATATGAGATCAACAAGAAGAATCAGAATCTGCAACTCTTCCATTTCTTTTATATCTATAGCCCTTTTTGGACTTAGAAAAACATTAAAGTTTTGTTAATAATCCTATTATCTCCACTTTAACTCAATGGATGTCTTCCACACTTCACGCATGCCTTGATCATCATCACACCAACTAGCAAAAACAGGGACAGTAACTTTTACATTTTTTTAAAAAAGATTTTTGCAAATTTATAGCACTTTTTGGATTTTTTTTTTTAAAGTTTTATTTAAAGTTTTATTTTACATTGCTATTATCTTCACTTTCACTCAATGGATGTCTCTCAAAATTCAAAATTTATCAACATCAGAGCAACCAGGAGAAACAGGAATGCATGTCCAAGTAGTTACAGGAACAGTAACTCTTAAATATTTTTATGCTCACCGTAGGTGACGCATATAGTCGCCGCTTCGTCCGTCCGTCCGTCCGTTCGTCCGTCACACTTTCCTTGTCCGAACTATTTCTCAGGAACTAACGGCTTGAATTCAACGAAACTTTATGGGAATCTTTATTACCAAGAGGAGATGCGCATATCCTCAGCATGACCCGGTTCCTAAATTTTTCAAAGAGTTATGGCCCTTGACTTTTCGGCCTATAGTACATATTGCATGATTCTGTCCGGGCTATTTCTCAGGAACTAATGGCTTGAATTAAACGAAACTTTATGTGAAGCTTTATTACCAAAAATAGATACGCATATCGTCGGCGTGACCTGGTTCCTCAATTTTTCACAGAGTTATGGCCCCTTGACTTTTCGGCCTATAGTTCATGTTGCATGATTATTGACCGGGCTATTTCTTAGGAAATAAAAGCCTTAATTCAACGAAACTTTATGGGAAGCTTAATTACCAAGAGTAGATACGCATATCCTCGACATGAACTGGTTCCTCAATTTTTCACAGAGTTATGGCCCCTTGATTTTTCGGCCTATAGTACATATTGCATGAATCTTGTCTGGGCGATTTCTCAGAAAATAATGGCTTGAATTCAATGAAACTTTATGGAAAGCTTTATTATCAAGAGAAGATTTGCATATCATGGGGGTAACTTTGTCCCTCAATTTTTCACAGAGTTATGGCCCTTTGACTTTTATACAAACGGTATATCTAGTATCATTCTTGTCCGGGCTATTTCTCAGGAACTAATAGCTTGATTTCAACAAAACTTTATGTGAAGCTTTATTACAAAGAGGAGATGCGCATATCTTCGGCTTGACCCAGTTCCTACATCCTCCCACCCATTGACCAAGGTCTTATTTGTAACAATGACGTTCTTCGGGGAGCATCTGTCAGTTCTACTGACTTTCTTGTTGCATACTGTTGGGCCTTTTTGTACTTAAAATGTTAAAATTTGTTTAACATTGCTTTTATCTCCAACTTCTTTCCATGAATGCCCCTCATAGCTCACACACATGAAATTACATGCCTGTGTTGGAGGGCAGACTGTCATGAATTATAAAACAGTTATGCCTTCTTTTTTTTTAAGTATCTTGGTTAAAGTATTCACACCACTTCATTGTTTCACTTAACCCTTTGTGGTACTGCTTTGAAACTTTAAATACATGTTTATGACCATGACCTCTATTTGTACATGTCAAGAGTACACAACTCTGTCTTGGATTTTTACATAATTATGCCCCTTTTCTGACTTGATTAATCTTTTTGTTACTAACTCACCTTTTCACTGAATTCTTTGAGATTTTGCTTTAAAACTTGAAGCACATGTTTATTGTTCATGTGTTTATTTTGATGATACAGAGTTTCTTATTTTGCCTTCACCCTTTAGGGGTCCCAGGCTGAAGTCTTGGTCTGGCTGCACATTTTTGTCCCTTAGTTATTTTGCACCAATCAAGTGATCATCTCCAATGTATATACTGCCTTTTTGTGTATTAGGATCACTATCAATTTGATCTCTGTTATTCTGCAACAAATTTCAAACTTGCAGGGAATATGTGACCATTATCGGTGGGAGACTATTGTAAGTGGCCTCGGGTTACAGTCCTGGTCTGGTTGCACATTTTTCTCATTTCTTGAACTGAAATTTTTTTGTGTCCTCTAAATATGTGTATTAGGCCTTTGTTTTCATATTTAAACATATTGTGTGTCTTTCTTCATTTTAAGGTTCACTTCAAGTCTTGGAACTTGTTTTTTATTTATGTAATTAAATATATATACTTATGTAAACAAGTTCACATCTCAATAAAAATGTTTTCCTGTTAACCCACACATATCTTTTTATCAGACAATTTTTTCTTTGTCGCCGTGCTTATTTCAATGTGCTGCCTCAGGCAGAACTTTTGTACTTGTCTATTTCTAGTTTGCTTGTTAAGATAATAAATTGTGTATTACCCGGAGAGGAGTTTTTCTATGATAGCATTAAGTTAGATGTGGTTAATGATTTTAATTAATTAGGAACTATATTTAGTTACACAAGAAATTCTGTTTTAAACCAGGAGCACCTTATTGGCAAAGCTCTTAAAGCTTTCAACTGCTTACTCTCAAATTGTAAGAAATTAAAATTAAACCGAGCATACCTTGTCACTTGTTTGACGCCTATATTGGTTCTATTTTAAGTTACAGTGCTCAGATATGGGGTTATAGTTAACTAAAGCAATAGAACGAATTCATTTAAAGTTTTGTACTGGTATAATGTTATAAACACAGATAATATAATTATGAGAGAAATTTATGAAATGTCATACACTGATTTTATAAATGGGAAAAGAAACTGAATAAGTAATGATAAAGAAATGTTGGATATAAATGGTTTTAGTTTTGTATTTGAAAATCCATTAAGTTTTGATATGAAATCAGTGTTTTTGTCTTTTGAAAACAGACTTATTGATAATTTTTACTTGACAAGGAAATAAATGGTGTTTTGAATTGTATAATGTTATAAAATTAAATGTACAGTATGAAGAATTAGATGTACTTCCTTATAACCTACGATTTTATATATCAAGAATTAGAATTTCAGCTCAATCAGTTATAATACATACTGGAAGATATGGAGCAAATTATTTACCAAGAAATGAAAGGGGTTTTGTTTTTTGTAACTCAAATGATTTGGAAGTTGAATATCATTTTGTTCTAATATGTCCTTGTTACAGTAACAGAAAAAAGCATATTAAATCATATTAATATAATAAATCAAGCATGTTCAAATTTACTCAACCTTTGCAAAAGAAAAATAAAAAATATTGTATAATTTAGCTAAATATGTTAGAGAATCTTTAATTTATACTAGGAATTCATTGATTGTTGATGAAAAAATATTCATTATAGCTCATCCTCACTATCAGTCGAGATATTATTTGTTTATTAATTCATATAACAATGTAGTTTTCACTTTTTATTCTTAATTTAATTGTATGGTGTATGTACGTGACGTGATTTTCAATTTATATGCTGATTCTATGACTATGTACTGTATTAGTATACGTTAAATAAAATTATGGTCTGTTCTGTAAACTTGCTTTTATTATTACAAGCAATGGGAGCATTAATCCAGTGGTAGGACATGCGCTTCGGGATCGAGTGGTCCCGGGTTTAAGTCCTGCCAAGGACACAGACAACTTCCTTGAGCAAGAGAATAGCCCCGCATTTTTTTCACTCTACCCAAGTGTTAATGGGTATCCGAGAGGGTAATATGATTCCGTGGCGCCATAATGTGAGATACCATAAGCGAAGTGAGATACTCCCCAGGGATATCGATACTAGTAGATAGAGGGATACTAGTAGCCCGATGACCAGGGTAAAGGTCAGCGAACGTGCCCACGGCATGAAACTTAGGCTATAAAAAGAATATACTTTATTTCAATGCAATGACTATATTGGTGTATGTAAAGGTCTACAACATTTTTTTTTTCACGCAGTTTATCTACAATTGTTATCGCCTCTTAGAATTACAATATTTAAACTAACCACTAGAAGTGCGTTGTCAATTTCAACAAAAGAAGTTGTTTTTCTGAAAATGAAAGAAGCTTAAACTGTTTGTGTAAAACAAAACTGCCCCTGGTGCAACAGGGAATTCAGCATGGCGAAACTTCGTGTAATGTCACATAATTATCATGTTGACAAAAGTTGTCTAATCACCAATGTAATGGCGAATTTGACCCAGAGTTTTGTGTGTGTCCTACATTTGGTACTAGTCTAATCTGGCGTGATTTTAGTCGTTTCACAGTTTTTTCCCTTGGTCCTTCGGATATCAGAATGCGTGCATTGGTTATTTCCCCTTACAGTATGATAAGCAGTAATTTGTGGCAGATCATTCGATACACAGAACAGACAGCACAGACCATTTGACCAATAAGACGGCGCGTTTCATATGGCTTTTCGGAATTTGAAAGTCAGCATTTGCTTTTGTAACTTCGATGAATTTACGCATGGTTTTATTGGTCAGCAAGTAGCTGATGTTTTGCCAGTTGAAAAAACCCACAGTATAAACAGTAGGGGTAACGAATTATATACGGTGGATTTCGACAGTATTCTACCTTTCAGGTTTTGATAGAGATAATTCAAAATAAGTTGAAATTTACTTCGTGTAATTTGAATTATTCCGCGTGGGATATCAAGTTAACAAATTCAGTTCAAGGCTTTTTAATTCTGACATCATGTCTTAACAACCATTTTGTTTTGCGTCACCAATGAAATGATAACGACTCTTTCAAAACATAGTTTATTTATTGACGTATACAGGAATTCGACACTATTTCATACAAGGAATTTAAGAATCATAAAGGAAAAAAAAGTTTAATATCTTGTTTAGTCTGTCTTGCAAAAACCATGCATGCACGAATCGTGATTTTAACCGTATGATCTTGTTATGGCTGAATTTAATTCTGTTTTGTCTTTATTCTTTTATTTTTATATTTCTATCATCTTCTTGAACTAGTGATCTCCATTGACCCACACTACATGTAAATAATAAAGATAAAGAAAAAAAAGCAGATAAAAAATGCTAGACCATTTGACAACACATTTTTCACATTCATCTTTTCATTTGTTGTATAAATGTGAAATAAGTTCTATTTTCGTATCTGAGTAGTGTTTAAGATGGTGCTTCCGTGACCAAACCTATTAAAGGTGGACCTATCGTTAACGTAGGTCCCGTGCCGGGTTCTATCCGGAAGCCTCTGTATGCTAGGGGTATTCATTCACCCATAATTATCAGGACAGCGATATATGACTGAAATACTATCGCGGCCTCCAACACAGATACAATGATAAAACCTGATTCACGCTGATACTTAGCGAATTGTTTGCGCGATATAAAGCGCCGGTTTATATCCGTTGATGTCAACCTGCCTGGTAAACTTGTGGAATTTGTTCTAGTTGTCTATTTTTTAAGTTAAGTCCTTGTTGTGAAAAAAAGGGGTCATATGATAGACCCTTGATGTGACAGTCTAAAGTCGTGAAGCCAGACTGTTTTAATAGAAGCCATATTGATGGATCATATCATGACAGGATCGGCAATACCCGGTATATTTACCTGAATTGTATTGACCAGTCAGTGACTGGGGAAAAATTTCAAACCTATGTTTATTTCCCATTGAACAGTGTGTGACATTGTAAACTAATATGTACGTTAGGTGTTCGGGAAGTGCTCGTTGCTTTTCATTTCGGAGTGAAATATTCTATTTGCTAAACAAATACATCTAAAAATCGGAACATCTCGACTACAGCATTAATATTCTCTTATAAGCAGATTTGACCGAACATTTCCGGTTAAGCTCGACAAGTCAGGACAGTTTGATTTTTTTAATAGAATCGCATCACTAGTATATCGCATTAATTTCAGGGGACGAACTAATCTGTCTTAAGTAGAGACATTCTCTGGATAACTTAAATACTGTCTGAGGATGTTAAAACACTACATACAAACAAACAAACGATGAGTGCAGCGGAATGTTTTTTCTTATCAATTAATCAATACGGAAAGACAATGTCATGATGCCTCCCTTATTAGACTAAATAGCGAAAGAAAGTCGGATACGAATACATACGCCCCTCACCGCTGTGGGTTCAAATCCCGGTAGGGACTTCGGATTTTTCATGTGAGGAAGCCTTCCAGCTAGCTTGCGGTAGGTCGGTGGTTCTACTCGGGTACCTCTGTGTAGTCGGGGTCTTCCTCCACCTGTAATTAGCTGGACGTCTCTATGTGATTGAAATACTATCGCAGCGACGGTAAACCCCAATACAACAACAACAACGAATACATACAACAGATGTTATCGAACACATAAATATTATACGTTTTCTTAATCAACACACATGATACAGAATGGTCACCTTTAACCTAGAAATGTGTACTAAAATTTGACAAGCGCCGTGGTCCATTCATATTACTGCGGATTCGAAGGTTGAAGGTTCGAAATTCGTTGGGACACCGATTTTCATGGTCATCCCATGCGCTAAGTATTGGTCCATCCAAAAAGAAAATCGAGAGGGTTAGGTATAATTGTTATAACTTGTTTATCAAGGGCGTAAAATGAATAAATTAAACATAACGAATGTGTGTCCGGATAACGCTGTGAGTAACATACTGGTTTTTCTCTAGTATAAGTTGAGTTCGGTACCAGATCGGTCCGACGCTGTATGTGGGGGGGAATTTGGTTGCCCGTTCGGATATTTGGGTTTTCTTCGAATATTACAGTATCCTCATATGTCATGGTCCTCCTAAATGGCACAATCAGGCTAAACAGCTTTTTCATAAGCGTTATCGTTTTCTGCCCATTCATTATAATAGAAATGAAGTTTCAATTTTAAACTTTACTAATATGCATTATCTTCATTTAGTGTCACAGATTGTGTCAATTTACTTGCAAAATTTCAGTTTACATAGTTTTCGCTGTGCAAATTAAAAGGCACATCACTTTTATTCGATGATCTGGGAATATATATATGTTAAGGTAGACCCTAACCACCGGTAAAGACATTACTTTTTATTACTTTCCAATACAAAACAAGGAACGACAACTCTGCAATACGATCCTCAAATTGTTATATATACTTAAATTAAGATCAAATTCTTCTTTGTATAATATATACTGTGACAATTGTTTTTAGAATTTTATATCACCCTTCTCAGAGAGGAGAGAGAGGTCGGATTGAATTCATAACCACGTAATAGTGGTAAAACACCTTCTAAATTAGATCAAATTACCAAGATGGACTCAGATTACGAAACTTCACCAAAAAAGACTGGATATATTAAAGAGACATGTGCAAATCAGCATTTTAATGTACAATAGAACCTCGCCAAACCGAACATCATTAAACCGAATTCCAAACCATTTCGAAGTTTGTTTTCGGTCCCGAATTCTTCCCTTCTTATTTTAACTAAAAATACAATGTTTAATCCGAATTTCGCTATTTCGATTTTTTTTAGCTATTTCGAAGTAAACTCCCGGTCTCGATGTCGCAATTCATGTACATTTATTTTTATTTCGAATTTTCATACATTTTCGTGAACCAGTTATCGTTTTTATCATCAATCGTATCCTGTCAGTTTCAAATGTTTATTGGCATAAGTCAGCAATACATTGCCTTTGGCCAATTTCATTCAAACATTACAAACATGGCAATCAATATAAATGCAACTATTCGTTTAATTGCGATAAATAAACAATATTATAAATTACACAACTAAATATTCTATGAAGTCAAAAAGGTACATGCAACAAATCACATTTACATAATATCATATATGAATATAATATCATATTTCAAAAAAGAAAAAGTTATGTTGTTGTCTTTAGTGCAAGGGTTTCATTTCTTAGTTGAAAAGCATTTTGAATATATTTTGTTAGATTTTAAAATTACTCTCTTACTTTTTGTAGACACAATACATTTAAACTTTTGCAGTGTGGGCCATCTTATATTTCCCAGAAACTAACTTCTTAAATTCCGATATAATGGACAGCATAAAAGGAAATGAAATTCAGTTTCAGGTACATTCATGTTACAAACTTTACATAGTCTCTCATCTCGATTTATTTGGTTGTTCCTCCCTGTCTCAATTTCTAAATCATGGGAACTAAGTCTAAAGCGGGTTAACTGTTTTCTCTGTGTTTCATTTGAAAGGTACTTAAAATAATTTTCAAATTCAAAATCTGATTTAAACTTAGAATAATAAAACAATTTTGGACTGTTAATCACTCTTGAGTACCAATCCTGTTTGAATTGGTCTCTCAGTGTGTTTTTCATCAAAACAATTGTATGATTAATATTAAATTGTGGATAAAATAGACATATATGTGAATATCCTAAATGATCAACAATGGAATTAAATTTAGATGCCCAACAAAAATTATTTAAATTACACTGTTCAAAATATATGGTGTGTAATGGTGAATCAATATTACTTAATAACTTTAAAAGAAACTTAAGAGATCTTTCTTTTGCTATTAAACTTAGAGGGATACGGCCTAGTTCAGCATATACTGCGTCCGTATTTGTTTGTTTTTTGACACCAAGTAGTGATTTACAGAAACGGATATGCAATTTATCAATTTCTTTGCAGTTATAAACTCCCCAAACTTCAGAATTGTATAAAAGAATAGGAACAACCATTGTATCGAAAATTCTAAGTTTGGTTTTAATATCAAAATTGACTTTATCAAACAAGTAAAGAATGTTCTGGTAAGCTTTAAGAGCCTAGTAACCTAGTTTATTGAACAGAACAGAACATATCTTTTATTGTGTCACAGTTTACAAAGTACATTTGTAACAGCATGTGAACAAATACAACAGAAAAAAAATATTTTATAGGAACAGTGAAACAACATTTAACGGGTAAACAAACAGACCTATATCAAAATCACAAACACATACATACATGTATATACATACAAATTTTGAGGGGATGGTGAGCCTAACACGCCTAAAATGAGAGAGAGAGAGAAGAAAGAGAGAAGGAGAGTTTACGGGTAAGAATAAACAGATAAAGTATCATAAGAATATAAATCTACTATTTAACTGTTCAAACGTTTATGAATTAAATCGAGAAAGAAAAAAAAAAATATTTCAGTGACTTAGCAAAATATTGACTATGGTTACAAAAAAAAAAAAAATGAAATAAAATAAGTATTCTTTTATGTTGATTGGTTAATTTGTCACAAAAGAATACAGAAGTACATGAGGACGAATAGTATGATAGAAAATATAATAAAGAAACAGTGAAACAACATTAAATTATAAAAGTTCAAGATATGCAAATCGACATCTACATTCAAATAAATACAAACGTACGATTTTCTTGTATTTTTCCTTGACATGTTTTAATTAGAGAGAGAGAGAGAGAGAGAGAGAGAGAGAGAGAGAGTGCGCAGTATAGAATATATTGTACTATGTAATTAACGATTTTTGGATTCCAAGTCTAAAGGAAATTAATATCATATATTTTGCATCGCCAAAATAGTTTTTCACGCCTATTTTCGAGATTGGATTGGGCACTGTGCGTCCGACCGGAAATGTTGATTATTGCTAATCAATGTCTGATAGGTTACGTAATATGCACGTGACAGCAGATTAACCCAGGTGTCAGATCTGAATACATTCCATATCATCGCGTTCATCACCGGCATGCGACGCTACCTGAAGCAGCAGATCGACGGTAAAAATATGTATCACTAGGTTGACATGTTTGAACGATTATTTTAATCAGAAACACCTCAGTAGATTATGAAATATTTTTATTATTTTTCATAATATGAAAATAGTTATATATGCGTACACATAATAGGTGGTTTTCACGGCATAACGATTTCCACGATCTGCACCGGTAATGAAAACGCAGACATGCATGCATAGAAACTAAAATTTCCATTGGATTTTTATTCCGAATCGCACGTGAGCCTGACCTTGTCCAAACCAAGACAAACAAATGCACTGGTTCGGAGCAGCGGGAGCACATATGCAAAAACGTTGTGGAGTAGCGTGGAAACACGTCAGACCTGGAAGCAATGCCTGGTCATCTTTCTTGATTGTGGATGTTCCAGCCAAAGAATGTTACATCGATATTATGTAGGAGTAAAAAATCGACTTTTCCAAACACAATGTCACCAACATGATCCGAATCTCCGTTGTTGCGTTTTAGTGAGTTTTTTGATTGACACAAACTCTCTTTAATCCCCAGTTCTGGTGACAGTTATTTTGTGTACAACTTACTTTGATGTTGCCATGTTTTAATAGGCTTAACGCCATTGTTTTGTTAGACTAACAAAAATGATTGTATTATTTAATCAAAACTTATTGTTCAAATGAAGTTAATTGAAATATCCGTGATATCACCTTTAAGAAGGTGATTTATGTAAGTCTAGAGAACCTGCTGTCAATATGTTAGTTTTTAGATCAGAATTTATCTTTCATAAATAATATTTAACAAATTCTAATTGTTTTACATCATTGTACTAAAACTTGTAAAAAGCAAGTAAATCAACAACAAAACGTGATTCTTTTATGAAACATATTAATGTTTATTAAATAATCCAACAGCATTCGGAATACCTCGGTGTAAATGCTTAATCACTCTAGGGATGATAAAGAATGGCGGAATTATCTGAGGTGTTCCAATTGGATACCGCATGACAGGAAGTTGATATGTTAGCAACGACTGACCCACTTTCTTTTGATACATCCACGACTTCTGTTCATTAGGCCACGAACGTTATGTTAAATGTTGGTGATACTTTGATGATCAGTGGATTTCACGCACTATTTTAGTCCTTTCGAGTAGACACATGAGAAAATGCTACAATTTTATATCATATCGAACCACATCAAATCCCTTTATCCTGACAGCTCTAGCTGTAACTAACGTTATGAAAACAATGCGCTTAAGGTGGACACTATGGGGAATTGATGTGTTGCCTTATCCCTTTCCCTCATATAGACTCATTTTGACGCACTCAATAGGTACCACCTAATGCCTGATCTGCAGAAAGCCAAACTCAATCCTTGCCAAATTTAATTGTAAAATCCTTATTACCAGACCACTTAGGAGCAGCGAACAGCATAAAACATGATCAGCCTGCGAGTTACTCGCAGGCTGATCTGGTTTTATGCTGTTCGCATAGGTCTTTTCATGGTATCCTCTATGAGGGAAAGGGTTAAATACGGTGGCGCAAAGGGGACAGTGATCGCGTTCACTGTGTGCGAACACGGATATCTCTCATGTCATTTTTAAGCCGCCGTACTTAAAGGAATTTGACATAAAAAGCTCGGACATTATGAGCTCTCTTTTGCAGAGATAAGAAAACTCCTAATATAATAACATATCCTCCTTACGAAAAATGATTTACAACTGATTATCGTTTAGAAACAAAAAGCATCAATTGGCAAACAAACCATATACAAAGTGTCGACTTAAAGTATCTGAAATATGTAATAGGTTATCACCATACCAACCCATTGCAAAGACTGGTTCTATAATTTTTCTGCTCGGTTGCCTTATTCAAAATATTGCTAAAATCTATATAAATAAGATACACATTTAGAAATCAACTTGTAATAAATGGCTTTAGATATTAAATATACCAGGCACCATACTTGTTATCTAACTTACTGTAGCATGGTTTATCCAATAAAATACTTCTATGAAATAAAAAAATCTTTTTAAGTCTGATTTGAGTGATACAGAAATAAAAGTGAAAGAAAAAATACAAAGAAAAAAATGAATATACGGGGATTTCAACCTACATCCCCCAGTTTCAAAGCAGTTGAAGTAATGCTCTTCAATTAGAGGTAATACATTGGGATTAGGACTTGACTTTACTATTTGAGTTAACCGTCGCTTCGACAGTATTTCAGTCATATAGCGACGTCCAGCTAATTACAGGTTGAGGAAGACCCCGAATGCACGGAAGCATCCGGGAAGAACCATCGACCTACCGCAACCAGCTGGAAGGCTTCCTCACATAAAAATCCGAATGACCCTGCCAGGATTCGAACCGACGCGGTGAGGGGCTGAGTGAGTGTTAAAGTCAGAAAGGATTAGGAATGAAGATCCATACAAGATAACCGAATTGAAATATTTTTCTCTGAATTAATCCTTAGATATAGTACTTAAAACAATAAGGTCAGTTTTAAAATGACGTCAGTTGATATTTTATCACAAGACCAAAATGTGTCACACATCTCGGTCGCTAAGTAAATATCCTATTTGATTACACAGATACCTCTTACATGTTTACCGTCATCCGTGTCAAACCACACGTCCGCCACTCCGTACCTAGTCATCCGTGCTCGTTTCAACAGGGACTCTCCGGATAAATATGTAGGACGCATAATCCGCCACTATACATGGGTAAGTGTTTTTTTTCTCTTTAATTCGATCTGTTTTTCTTTTAGTAAGAGTCAGTTTATTGTGTGCATCGTTACTACACTAAATAGATCCACTGTTTGTCAGGTAATGTATGTAAATATACTTGAAAAAGGACACAATCATGATTCATACGTGGAATATAATTATGTGAAAACACATATAAACGTATGAATGTGTGTGTGTGTGTGTGTGTGTGTGTGTGTGTGTGTTCACGTATTTTTCACTACGTACGCGTTCATTCCTTTACGAAGACCATCCATTTTTATTTATTCCGAATGCCACATTTTATTAATACATTTTGCAATGTGAATACATCAAACAGATTCAGTGAAAGGTTATTGGTGATCATTGCTTTCATGGCTTGCTTCTATGTGCAAAGTTAAGGAAAAGAAATCATGTGTGTGTGTGTTTACATATGGAAAAACAGAAACTTATTTTAGGACATATTTGATTTTGTTTGATATTATTGTCATTTAAGCTCGTAATTTAGTTATTGGTAAATTTCATAATTACATTACAAGTTTAAGCTTGCTAACATTAAACCTGTCTCTGTTATAAATGATGTGAGTAAACATACTTTCAAAGTGCAAAGTGTTTCATTGGGACAAAATTTCTCCCAACTTTTGTGTAATGTGTAAGTTACAAATGTTTTTTTTTTTAATATTTATTTACGTGATAAATAAATAAATAAATATTGCAAACACAAATGCACATATTTATCCTCATTCAGGGGTTATTGATATAGACCTGTGCTGATCTCACATTACTTTTACCATGTTTTACCTGAGCGATACAGCTATTGTAATAGTGATGCATACCTCAACAATTTAGGTACATACATTGAAACGTAACATAATCATTTCATCATTGTTTATACATACTATAAGATTGCTTTTCGTGCATGTATAATATGGAGGGAATCATGGGTGCATGGATTCAAGTGGGGGCGGAACCCCCCACCAAACACACTTAAATGTGTGTGTGTGTGTGTGTGTTTAATTTGTTAATCGACATTATCTTCATATATGACAGCAGTGCCCTCCCCTGACATGGCAATATTCATAGATGGCCTGTCCACCTCCCGTATTTTTTTCTTTTATTTATTATTATTATTTTTTAATTTTCAAATTTACGTCCCCCTAACCCAAAGTCCAATATCCGCGTATGGAAATAAATGCATCTTTTTTTATGACATCTTTCAGCATTTTTCTACTTTACTGTTTTACAGGCCCAAGACTGACAACCGCCCTCGTGGCGTTGCTATGCACTGCATGTGTATACAGTTCACCCGGCCCGACTGGCGTGACAGCCCTTCCTGACGACAATGCTGCAACACAAGATACAACTCAGCGAGCCAATGTCGCCACTGGAGACCATGCAGCCGTGAAACTAGACTTCAGTATACCAGGAACTTCTCGGGAACAAGATAGGCACCCATTAACAGAAATAGCTCTAGCATCACCAAATCTGGTACCGACTGTCCCGGCCCCTGCCACAGCATCTTTAAAACCAAAGACATCGTCTACAGACAAACCTCCGACATTCCCGACAGTGCCGTCACCAGCCACGGCAACAATGAAACCCAATCATAATAAGGGCATGACGATGATAATATTCATTCTATCTGCCATACTGTAAGTATTGTTTGTGTATTACTACGCGTTGTTAGGTATACTCCGTTGCAAAAGAAGGCGTGCACTTTATTAGTTTAAATGTCCTTCGTCAGTTAAGCTGGAGTTGCAAACAAATCTCTTAAAGTATCGGCTCATGCTAAATCTTAAAGTGAACATCATATTGTTTCTACGATACACTTCATATATATATATAATATATATACAGTATACTTCTTAAAGACATGACACACATTAAATATGAAAAAGTGCATGCTTTTTTTTCTACTTGATGCGTTTAATTACTACTAAATAGGGTTCACTCATAAATGTAACATGCATATCAGAGGTATGTCAATGCGAAATATTTGTTTTGATGGTACAACGTGTAACTTTATTGCCACATACAGTCATGTGATATCATGCTTTCATTGTGTGTTGGGTTACTTACTTACTTTGCGTAGGCTGATAAAGATATAGATACACGCTCTATTTTGTGTAACACAAAATAAAGTAGTGCTTTATTCTCGAATGCATTATACCCAAACGGATTAGTGCATTCATGCAATCAAATCATGACAAAACCTTGATGACCGTATTGTGTTAACATGCAACTAAATTTTATATCACTTGTGTTACTTGCAACAGAATGGAATATTAAAGTTAAGTAGCTTTTCTATTTACTCATGTCAGCTGGAATCCATATGATGTTTTAACATATAATCGACCCATTTGTCATAATATATACATTATATTACCTGTGTTAGTATAGAATTGGTGAAGATCTGAATGTTTTGAGTTTAAACTCGGTCAAACATGCATGCAACAGTAAGGTCACACATAGTTCGTCGGTTAGAGTTAGGTGTGCTGTAACCAAAACTGTCTTTAATTTGTGAGAAAAAAAAATGATAGAAATCGTTTTTAATTTGTAGTAAAATGGATTTAATGTAGCATGAATTATTCAATCCAAAGTATACACGTTTGTTGTTTATTTCAGGCTTGTGGTGACTGGAATCCTGATGGTGGTCACCTCCAGATGTTTGTTGTCGTTAAAGTCGACGACGTACAGGTTCATTCGAATATAAGAACTTAAGCGGCCCTGTCTGACTAAGACTCTCAATTCATTTAAAACTACTTGTAGAGAAACATTATGTTGAACTTAATAAGTAATCAGTTCCTAGTTAGACAATGTGGTCTGCCACACTTTATAAAGAACATACGAACTGATTGCAGTAAGTTGGATATACATACCTGTGATTGTTGATCATGTTGATCATGTTGGGGTTACATGTTGTCAACGAAGAGCGCGTGTTTCCGGTATATGTGAATAATATAATTGTTGACTGTGTCAAGTGTATGGTGAAATTATCATTAATTTGACATCATCAGTTTAACAAGAAAAATATATACTCCCAGGACTCTTTTCTTGGGTTTTATTATTTTGTTACCTTCTGTGATATAAATATTGTTATGAAATTTATGATAAGATTCATTGTCCTTCAGCAGTTATAATTGTTATTTAAAAAACTAATGATATATATATATATAAGAAATAATTTTACTTTAAAAAGAACAATATAGAATCGATTACAAATAGTTATTTTGCCATCGAATTAAAATTAGATATTGAAAAGAGGAGTACCATTTATTCTTCCATCTGGGTATTCATGATACTCTTTATTTTACTTCTCGATTAGCGAGTATCTAAGAAAGTTTTGTAATTTAATTAATAATGTGATTTTTATTACTTTTATATGTTTTTGTTATTTTGTTCTGTTTGTTGCAACATGTACTTGTAATGTCATTAAAAATCTTAATATTCGGTGCAAATACGAGAAGAAATATGTATTTGTATTTATTCAGTAAGGATCATACATCTTAGCAAACCGTCCTCTGATGGCCAGGTGGTTAGAGTGTCTGCCTCGGCAACGGGAAATCGTGGGGTCGAATTGATACCCGGTCGCGACATACCTAAGTCGTAAAAAAAAAGTTACTGGTATAGCTTCCTTGCTTTGCGCTTAACATATAAGAGTAGTTCCAGGACTGGTTTGCCCGGGGTCAGGATAATTAGACTGTGTGTGGAATCATGTCATTAAAAAACGTTTTTGACCATCAGAACTAGGGAAATATTTGCAAACATTACATTTTAGTTAGTTTAACAAAGCGCTTACACTTTTCTTTTTAATTATGAACTAGTCATACATTAAAAATGTATACTTATAAATGTTCAAATATTAAAGAATAAACCAGTAATGATAATAAGACGTTAAATGAAAGACGTTACAAAAATCACATTATTCCCTGTCACCACTCGTACATATTAAATATATTTAGTTTTACAACCATATCTCCTCGTGATTAGATCCCCGGCCAGGAGATATCTAGATCGTTAAAAATATACAGTGTATCTGATCGAGGTAACCGTTACACGCTCTTATCAAATTCTTACATGTAATATGGTTAATTTTAGAAAGAGATGTTTTCAAACATTCGAGGATCTTAAAAACGCATAATGTAAGATATTTCATGTCATTTCTTTCACAGGATGGCCCCTCCTTTTAAATGGTATTAACGTCCCCGGCGGCCAAGTGGTAGAGCGTTCCCCTCAGGTACGGGAGGTCCAGGGTTTGACCCCTGGCCGCCACATACCAAATTCGTAAAATGGTACTGATATAGCTTCCATGCTTGACATTCAGCATATAAGGGTGATGTGTCTGGGCTCGGTATCATGCCACATAACTACAGCGTGATAATACAGTGTGGCAGCACTATATCTGCCTCAAGTAGACAAAGTCTCCAAATGACTGGAATACTGTCGGCGGGTCGTTAAACCCAACAAACAAACAAACAAACAAACACATCGTTTTTCTGTAGTGAAAAAAAAAAAAAAAAAAAAAAAAAAAACACGTGCACCAATTATTGGAAGTATGAAATAACACGAAATAAAAAAAGATCGACATTTTTCCATGGTGAGGCAGTTTTAAAGTTCTCGAGTATATTATTTCTCCCATTTCTGGCTCTCAGCATATAGTTCCAGGGCTGTTATTTCTTTCTTTTTTCTTTTATTGCAATGGCTTTTAATCATTTTCTGATTATAGTGGCTATAGTTTAGACCTTGCGGTCAAGGGTTTGGGTCCTGATTTCTGATGAAGAGACAGCATCGATAGAGACAGATGCTGGATACAAAAGAATCCGGGTGCGATACCCTAGCTCATTTTGCGAATAGACCCCTTTGTTATTTTACGTGCCCGGTGTAAAGCACCGATACATGGGAAACAAATTACTAGGTACAACCAGTACTGAGAACTCCCTGTTCTAATAGCAATCCCATTTTGCCGAATGCCAGGCAAGGGTGTATCTGATACAAATTTTATATACCTTTGGTTAGACGCGGTCACCTGAGGAAGTGTCCCGGCTGGAATTCGAACTCCTGACCCCCCGAACGCAAAGCGGACACTCTACCACTGAGTTATTGCGCCGATGTTTGGTCCTGTATAAAGACAATGTGGCTCGGCGTGGAATATTAGTGGAAAAATCCAGAAAACCATCAGTCAAGCCGTCTGAATAAGTGAGAATGACCCTACTATATTGAACTAATCTCACAATGTCCTTTATCTACGAACTAGAAATCAGTTATGCCAGGATCGTCTTGTGATTATCAAGATTGATGTACTTTGCCTTGCCCGTTGGATGAAAAAAGGAGAATAAAACATACTATTCAAAGTCTTGTTTGTTTGGGT
Organism: Solen grandis; assembly: GCA_021229015.1. Taxonomy (NCBI): domain Eukaryota; kingdom Metazoa; phylum Mollusca; class Bivalvia; order Adapedonta; family Solenidae; genus Solen; species Solen grandis. The sequence goes on along the minus strand of CM037784.1, from coordinate 62,232,326 downwards.
ATGACTTGTGCTTTTCTTTGAAGTTCATCATCTTGTTAATATGCATCACCACTGAATTTACATAATGTTTATGTTTTTATTTCTTCTTTTGTTAAATTTTTATTCTCATGTATACACTTCACATTTCTTCCTCTCCTCAATGAAATAGAAATACTTATACACACAAACGATATTTTTAAGCATTTACATGCTCTTAAGACTGTACTTTATAACTAAATATACAGTTTGTGGGTTATCTAATGTTCTATACCTGAACAGTCTTCATATCGAAGTTAATGTCCCCTGGGATGTACTTTATCAAATACACGAATGTAGAAAAATCAACAAAGTTTTTAAGTGACTCTTAGGGACTATATATCAAACCGATTTATCTTATAGTGTTTAAACATATTACCCGAGTGTTTATGACTAGATGTTTATAGCGGTTTGTAGTGAAACTGTATTTACACACTCATATGGGAATGCACGTGTGTGGATAAATAACCAATATACCGCGATCGATCGAGATATCGATACTTGAATCTTTAATAACATGGATGTACAGATTATACTTTAAGTGTTTAAAATTTTGACTTAGTGTTATTAGTCTTTGTTCGTTTAATTTTGTGTAACCTTTGACTTCAGAGTCATATATGGAACGAGGAAAAATAAAATGTGCCATTATACTACACAGTTATCCTGGCACTGGAGAAGCAATCTAAGATGAATGCTTTACCTTTTGAGTCATGGATCTATCCATCTATTCATGTTTGTTGAGATTAACGTCCCACCAACAGTATCTCAGTCATTTGGAGACCATGCCTACTTGTGACAGATATAGTGCTATCCCACTGCAGTATCACACCGTAGACATGTGACATGATACCACACCCAGTCACATTATCCTGAGTTCGGGCCAACCAGTCCTGGAACTACCCTTATATCCTGAGCGCCAAGCAAGGGATATATACCAGTACCATTTTTTACGACTTTGGTATGTCTCGGCCGGGGATCGAATCCACGACCTCCCGCTCTCGAGGCGGACACTCTAACCAATCGGCCACCGGGGAGGGTGCTATCCATATACTGGTGGCTTCTTTCCGGTACAGTTTCAAAGAGAAGCATTCAAACCAGATACATGTCACTCTTGTCCACATGGACTGATCATACATTGCAGTGTCTTTGATTCGTTCGTATCATCAGTACTTTGTTTTGCATCTGAGGTGTGGGGGTTAGTAAAGCAGAGTGTATTGAAAGAGTAAATAAATAGTTTATTAAGACGCTTCTTGGGGTTGATGTTGTCACAATTAATAGCACATTTTTCTAGTAACTGAGTCGTTATCCATTACATACAGAGTCGTTATCCATTATTTACTGAGTCGTTATCCATTACATACAGAGTCGTTATCCATTATTTACTGAGTCGTTATCCATTAATACTGAGTCGTTATCCATTATTTACTGAGTCGTTATCCATTATTTACTGAGTCGTTATCCATTATTTACTGAGTCGTCATCCATTATTTACTGAGTCGTCATCCATTATATACTGAGTCGTTATCCATTATTTACTGAGTCGTCATCCATTATTTACTGAGTCGTCATCCATTATTTACTGAGTCGTTATCCATTATTTACTGAGTCGTCATCCATTATTTACCATTATTTACTGAGTCCGTCATCCATTATTTACTGAGTCGTTATCCATTATTTACTGAGTCGTCATCCATTATTTACTGAGTCGTTATCCATTATTTACTGAGTCGTCATCCATTATTTACTGAGTCGTTATCCATTATTTACTGAGTCGTCATCCATTATTTACTGAGTCGTCATCCATTATTTACTGAGTCGTCATCCATTATTTACTGAGTCGTCATCCATTATTTACTGAGTCGTCATCCATTATTTACTGAGTCGTCATCCATTATTTAATGAGTCGTCATCCATTATTTACTGAGTCCTTATCCATTATTTACTGAGTCATCATCCATTATTTACTGAGTCGTCATCCATTATTTACTGAGTCGTCATCCATTATTTACTGAGTCGTCATCCATTATATACTGAGTCGTTATCCATTATTTACTGAGTCGTTATACATTATTTACTGAGTCGTTATCCATTATTTACTGAGTCGTCATCCATTATATACTGAGTCGTCATCCATTATATACTGAGTCGTTATCCATTATATACTATGTTGTTATTCATTATTTACTGAGTCGTTATCCATTATATACTGAGTCGTCATCCATTATATACTGAGTCGTCATCCATTATTTACTGAGTCGTTATTCATTATTTACTGAGTCGTTATCCATTATTTACTGAGTCGTTATCCATTATATACTGAGTCGTCATCCATTATATACTGAGTCGTTATCCATTATTTACTGAGTTCGTCTCATCCATTATATACTGAGTCGTTCATATTCCATTATTTACTGAGTCGTATCCATTATTTACTGATCATCCATTATTTACTGAGTCGTTATCCATTATTTACTGAGTCGTCATCCATTATTTACTGAGTCGTCATCCATTATTTACTGAGTCGTCATCCATTATTTACTGAGTCGTTATCATTATATACTGAGTCGTATCCATTATATACTGGGTAGTCGTCATCCATTATTTACTGAGTCGTTATCATTATTTACTGAGTCGTATCCATTATTACTGAGTCGTCTATCACTTATTATACTGAGTCTTATCCATTATATATGAGTTTCATCCATTATTACTGAGTCGTTATCATTATATACTGAGTCGTCATCCAATTATATACTGAGTCGTATCCATTATTTACTGAGTCGTCATCCATTATTTACTGAGTCGTTATCCATTATTTACTGAGTCGTTTATCCATTATTTACTGAGTCTTATCCATTATATACTGAGTCGTTATCCATTATTTACTGAGTCGTTATCCATTATATACTGAGTCGTTATCCATTATATACTGAGTCGTTATCCATTATTTACTGAGTCGTTATCCATTATTTACTGAGTCGTCATCCATTATATACTGAGTCGTTATCCATTATTTACTGAGTCGTTATCCATTATTTACTGAGTCGTTATCCATTATTTACTGAGTCGTCATCCATTATATACTGAGTCGTCATCCATTATATACTGAGTCGTTATCCATTATTTACTGAGTCGTTATCCATTATTTACTGAGTCGTTATCCATTATATATACTGAGTCGTCATCCATTATATACTGAGTCGTTATCCATTATATACTGAGTCGTCATCCATTATTTACTGAGTCGTTATTCATTATTTACTGAGTCGTTATCCATTATATACTGAGTCGTCATCCATTATATACTGAGTCGTTATCCATTATTTACTGAGTCGTTATCCATTATTTACTGAGTCGTTATCCATTATATACTGAGTTGTCATCCATTATTTACTGAGTCGTTATCCATTATTTACTGAGTCGTTATCCATTATTTACTGAGTCGTTATCCATTATTTACTGAGTCGTTATCCATTATATACTATGTCGTTATCCATTATTTACTGAGTCGTCACCCATTATTTACTGAGTCGTCATTCATTATTTACTGAGTCGTTATCCATTATTTAATGAGTCGTTATTCATTATTTACTGAGTCGTTATCCATTATATACTGAGTCGTTATCCATAATTTACTGAGTCGTTATCCATTATTTACTGAGTCGTTATCCATAATTTACTGAGTCATTATCCATTATATACTGAGTCGTTATCCATTTACTGAGTCGTTATCCATTATTTACTGAGTCGTTATCCATTATTTACTGAGTCGTCATCCATTATTTACTGAGTCGTTATCCATTTACTGAGTCGTTATCCATCATTTACTGAGCCGTTATCCATCATTTACTGAGTCGTTATCTATTATTCACTACTCGATATTCAAGGAATATTAAATTTGTTTTGAGATATACTTGTACCAGGATGAATTTATATAAATATTCGAAGAATGTGTATTAGATATATTTACTGTTAATTTGCAGAACGGATATTTTATTTGGGAATACACTACATATATTTCTACATAGGGATTAACCAATCTTCGTAGAAACTTTGTGAATTTGATTGAACCTAATTAATTAAGAAATCGGTTAGTGAGAATAAGATTATAACTGAGTGAACATTTACTGTTTGTATCAATTATGATATAGCAGATGACTACCATTTTATTTTGATCTAATCACTATACCAATATTTAAGGAAACTGTACTATTACTTCCATTCTAAAACGGTGAAGTGCACAGATGGTTAAAACTTTGATTAAAAAGTAATTACGAAATTAGCTTTGTCTATACAAGCAGTTAGACAAAGAAATTATCCTTTATTTTATATCATGTGTTAATTCAGCATTAAATAATTATAGATTTTAATTCATGTTTACACTGTCGTCTACTATATTGTAACAAGGAACTGAATCATTACATTTCTGTTTTGCTCTGTTACATTCTGTCAACAGGTATCAGAGTCAAGATCAAGACAACATTGGTTTTTCGTATTTAATGTAAACAATATTATCCGAGACTGAGCATATTATGTGATGACTACCCCATTCAAGACTTGATTTTGTTTCCTTCATATTATATTTAATGGAGTTTTTACTCGCACATACTGTGAGACATATATCTCGATCATCATTGCAGTATGTTGATGAAATTTCATCCGATCAAGGGAGATAAAAACAGCTTAAGTCAAGATTCACTTGTGTTGTTATCTTCCTTGAATGTAAAGGTTTTATGGTGGACAGACTGCATGATGAAGCAGATTACTCGCTATCCATCTGCTGCCCTTAACGTATTCTTCTACTACTGCACTCATGATTTTAAACTTATCGCTCATCTGTTTATGATTTTGCTTTTGTCGTGAAAACTTAAAAATTAAAAAGCATAAAGGGTTCCTGGATAGCGTAGTGGTAACGCGCTTCTCTTCTCACTAATGCGTCCCGGGTTCGATTCCTGGTCATGTACGTGAGAGGGTACAGTGGTCACCTGTCCAGACACGTGGGTTATCTCCGGGCTCTCCGGTTTCCTCCCACAATAATGACCACATACGCCGCCATCAGAGCCATCGAGAGTGATTAATATAAGTTGTGAGAACTTGTTTCGTAATCGATGTAAAATAAATAAAGTTTAAACTTAAAAAAAAAATAAAAAAAATATATTACCATAAAAAGAAACCCATCAAATCATATATTATTTGTTATACATGTCATATCTGATGAATTGTTCAATCATAACAGTTTCTAAAAATAATCACATGTAGCAAACTTTTTGAAATCGTAAAGTGCTTTGATAGAGGCCTACTAATATTTGTGACTAAAATCATTTCAATATTCACTACTACTAATTATGATAGTAATAAACCACAATGATGATAAATAATAATAATACTCCATTACCACCTGCTATCACACAATCATTACGGATTTCCGCAAATCTGCGAAAAATGCCTTGCATTTATTTGTACATGTGTATATTATTTTTCAGTCATATTTGTGTGAGGCTTTTCACATAGCACGTATCGTTACGTGTCACGGGCAAAGCATCTCCTCCTGAACAGCATGATGAACTGAAGAATAAATGTCCAGACGGCCAGTCTGATACAGACAATCGTGCCGCTCCTAATGCACTTCATTCCAGCGTGACACTGCGTCCGGTCATCACTAGAAGTCTCCGCATCATAAAATGCTCCGAAAATAGTCTGTGCACCAAAGCCCAATAGAGCCGCGATAAACTGGACTGGGTTCTCCCCAGGTTTCCAACGTAAAATATTTCTATTAAGACTGTTGGGTGAATAGTCCAAATTATTGCTATTCCAAAACCTGCAGATGTGGTGGCTTATATGCTTATATTTATAACAGTTTGTGAATTTATGTATGTAATGTTGTAATGTTTTGCTTGTTTTTCGTTTCATATTCATATTGAAACAAAAACATAAAACAGAACTGTCTTCAACAATCTCTAATCAGAGACTTCCATTTTTCGAATGCTTCTTGAGTTCTCGACTGCTACAGCATGTCGAGCTAATTACAGGTTGAAGGAATACTTAGATTGAACGACCAAATATGAAAATTCCTTTTCACAAGACAGTGACACAAACCTTCAGTAATGAAGGGCTTAGTGACAGACATTCAGCTACAATACCCACGGAGGCACCTTATAAGAAAAAGTATACAAAGTATATATGAAAAGTTCATATTCACTTTTCTACCTTTTCTAACTGTGCCCATTTTATATACATGTATAAGATATTAATAAGATTGGCCTTTACCGTGTATGAAACCAACATATCTACTGCATTTATCAATAAGTAGATTTCAAGTTTTAAATTAATGGCTTAATTAGCTGTTTCAAATTAATTTCAAGACATATGCAGATCATATAAGCAAAAATACACCGTAATTGTTTTCCTATTAGAACAGTGAATAAGAATCTGAATAAGCAGATTTTCAGTTTATGTTTTATTCAGAAAATATCAAAACTCTAAATATAAATGGAATATTAATTTATCAATAAAAAACTTCTGTGAAAAATATTCATGAATCCAAATAGTCTTTTCTAACCCGGAACCGTCTATCATTTTGTTGAATTTAGCGGTTCTGAGATTGTCTGGAATGTAGTGTTTTCACTGTAGTCGTGTCGATAAACGTAGACGAGGAGTATGAAGAGTAACAACAAACTGATAAACAATTATTAAATAGTATAGTGTTATATGGCTTGATTATTAAACATGGTTACTTGACTTGAATTACAGGAAAAATGCTCATCTGATTAGAGTAACTGACCATGCATTCATTTATGGACAAATTAGAAAAGAGAGAGTATAGGGAATTATACCTTACCTTCTGTCTGAGTGTAATTAAAGGTGTTTTTGATTTTGTCCTGGTACACATTGAAGACAAATACAGAACCAGCTATGAAATTGGCAGCACATCCGAAAACAAGTCCACGAATCTTCAATACGAATGTTGTATCCATAGTATTTGTATTCCAAAAGTATCTTAAGCACATTTTAATTACTTAACACACCTTTTCCAATTTGAGGGAAATGCATGCGACCTAATGTCAATGGTTGTATTTTCAAATCATTGTTTCGAGTTTAAAACATTTTATACCTTTCTCCTCAGCATTAGCATACATTTGTAACATATTGAGTGTCGCCCTAAAATTCACCATAACTAACACATGAATTACATGATTGAACAAGTTTGTCAACTTTGGTCTGCAGAAAAACTTCTTTCTTGCAAATGTGATACAATCTGTGATATCCCATTTATCATGAACTTGTCATATATTATTATATATGTAAACTTATAGGTGGCCTGCCATATGAAGTTTTTACTAAACTATATGATACTGTTGTCTGGCCTATAATTGGTTATGGTGCTTCGATTTGGGGAGTAAAATCATTTTCATGTATCAATGCAGTCCATAATCGCGCCATGCGTTTCTTTCTTGGTGTTGGTAAATATACACCTAATGATGCGGTGGCAGGGGAAATGGCATGGACGCCTCCTTTTATCCGTCAGTGGAAATCTGTGGTCAGTTATTGGGCTAAATTATGTAACACAAATCATGATAGACTTAATAAACGCATAGCACTTCGGGCGGATAATAGTTCAAATAGATCTCACAAATCTTGGTTCTTTTATGTCAAAGATAAATTGATTAACTGTGATTTGTATGATTTTATTGATTTAAATAGCAATGTGTATAAAAATAATATTGTTAACAAATTACAAGATAACTTGTTTAGTTTATATATAAATGATTGGCGAGAAAATATAAATAAAACAAATAGTAAATCTGGAAGGGGTAGTAATAAGCTAAGAAATTATTGTAAATTTAAAACAGAGTATAAGCCAGAACGTTATTGTAAGATTATCATGGCACCGAAACACAGGGCTGCTGTCAGCAAGTTTAGATGTGGTGTAGCGCCTATTAGAATAGAACCGGGAAGGTATGAGGGGATTAGTGAACGACTATGTCCATTCTGTCGAGATAATGTAATTGAAACAGAAATACATGTTTTATTATATTGTGATTTATATAACAGTTGTCGTAAAGAGTTAATTGAAAGGGCTACCTCCATTAACCCTTCGTTTAATCTACTACCTGATATTGATAAGCTTTCATTTATTTATCCGAAGAAACACTGTGTCGATTAAGTGCCAAAACCTGCAACAGTATTCTTAATACTAGATTGTTTTATTTATGTAAGTAATGTTTTTCTTCTATTTTATGTATGTAGTAATTAAACATTTTTTTTTATCTGTAAACTAGAAGCAGATGCTAATCAGTTCATCTACTGTCTGACAGGGGTGATAATCGATTTTTTACATCCATTCTTTAATGTAACACAGTAGTGTACTTTTTTGTCTTTCAGAATCTTATTTAAAGTAGTATCTTAATGAGTTTTAAGTTAGGATTAGCATATGTTTCTAGTTTTGTATCGTGTACATATATACATGTGTATTTGATTGATTATATTTTTTATGTTTCGTGTCTCTTATAACTCATTTTGAGTGGCTTTGTACTTGTATAAAGTATTAATGATTTATGCAATTATATGTCTTTGTACAAAGATGAGACGTAAATAAAGAATATATATTATTATATTATGTTTTTGTGAAAGTCATACTTTGTCCTATCTAACGGAGTGAATCTGCTGCACAGATAAATATGCATGCAGCTAAATATCCCGAGCTCGCATGTCAAAGCTGATATGTTGCATTATACATATGACTCTCATTGTTATTAAGAGCACCTGTATTAGTGTGTGTGAAAGAAAAGGTCGATACATTCATTCATTCAATAACAGTCAGTCACTCATTAGACTGCTTTATTGAGATCTATGTTTTAGTTTATTTTTAAACGTATTTTGCATGTTTGTTTACTTTGTAAGCAATGTTTAAGCTTTGTTTAAACTGATCATTAATTCTAGTTTTAATTAAACTCTTTAATACAGTTTCTGACTGAGTCTTCTGTTCTATCTAATAATTTGACATATCAGGATTATTCAAATTGTCTTAAACTTAATTAACCCAGTTAGATTTAATGTTCAACCTTTCTGAAAGAAGATAAGATGTCCTATACATAATTTTGCAAATTTTGTCCTCTTTTGAACTTGAAAGTTTGCAGCAATCCTACTTTTAATTTTTCACTGGAAACATCCATTTTAAGCGTAATCAAAATACCCGTACCACTTATGAAACAGTACAGAAACCCAATTTTAAAACATGAATATCTACACTAGCGCTTCGCATTTAGCACTCATAAGTATGATATTTACTCATAGAAGTTCACAAGTATTTTCATGATAAAAAGGCTAAACCCTTCAAAGAGGTCCTCCCAGAGCACTCACAGCAGCGAGCGTTGGAATCAAGGTCATGATTCTGACTCAAACTAAGCGCTCAAGCCACTGAAGATCTGCTGGTGGGGTATCATAAAACAAAAAATGAGTTCAGCTGACTTACTAATAACTGAAGTTAAAGACAAACGTGTGGATTTTTTTAGATGGCACATACTATTTTCCTGTAATAGAGTTCTACCCTTTCTGGAGCGCTGTTTAGATTTATAGTTATCTCATGTAAATCCTTCCTATATCCTCTCAGTGTTTTGAGCGCTTTATTTCTTGTCCATAGTACACGCCTAGAAAGTCACTCTAACTATTAATTTTGTCAGTTACATTTTTTCGAGACAATTTCCTAATTGGACAATTGTGAAATGGTATTCATATCATTATTGTAAATGAAAAGATTGACTGTCATCAGAAATATTTATGCAACGTGACACACACACACACACACACACACACACACATACATATATATTATGTTAAATGATATCAAAATAACTGATAATAGATATTAAAAATCATAAAAAATCATAACAGTTTTAATTCAGTTTTGTCCAAGAAGCTATATACCATAATGATTGTTCGGTGCTTCTTTGTTACGGTGAGTGTTTCTGACTTGAAATGAATAACGGTTTTGTAGTTAAACTGTAAATAATCTAAACATAGAAAAGGGAATAAAGGTGTGTTTAAATATCTCAACCATAACTACAAACAGTTAAATATTGAAATCCGACACAAAAATTGATCCTGACAGAAAAGCCAACCACTGGAAATGAACATTAACACAGAAGGGTGCTATACTTTACGAGTCATGAAACTACCTTTTTAATGATATACTGGGTCCTTATTCAAAATACAGTTTCAAAGACAAGCATTCAAATTAAAGACATTCCACTCTTGATCACATTGACTTGTCATACGTAGCAGTGTCGCTAGGCGTCAGTGTCAAGCACAATGTTACGCTTGCACAAGTGTAATTTAGCATTTATTGTAAACGATTGTTTCCACACTGGGTATTTTATGTCGTGATTACCCCAACAAGATGTGTGTATAGTTCCTTTCCTGTATATAACATCTGATATATCTTATCTATTATTTTTCGTACACATATTAAGGCAAGCATCTTTAATTCGAACACCACATCACGGGAGACAACTGCAGCTGAGTTCATGATTTCACGGTGTTGTTATTCCTCTTGGACGTGAAAGTTAAATGGTGGCAAGAGGCAGATTGCTACTACTTCAATAATAACTTACATTAGCAATATCTTAGTTACATTAGCAATATCTTAGTTACATTAGCAATATCTTAGCAATATCTTAGTTACATTAGCAATATCTTAGCAATATCTTAGTTACATTAGCAATATCACCTAAGACTCATAACAGGTATTTCCATGTCTTTACTTTGATTGTGAAAACAAAAATAGAAAATAAATGACCCAAAATAAACCCTTCAAATTATTTCATCCTGTAAGTTTTTGACATACTTGCCATATACACAATCATAGCAGATTCTAAAGGTAAACACATGTAGCACCCTTTTCAAAATCCTGTTTTCCTAAACTAAAAGTGCGTGTTTCCTAATTTTCTGTTTACAAGAGGTACCTCCTCGTTAAAACTTTTTGTATCTATTATATAAATTATGATTATTATAATTCATTTTCAAAAACAATTTGCATGACGTATTTCACATAGTACCATATGTATTATTATGCCTATCAAACCAAATCATTATGTGCCTTGATTACAACATCTTCGCCTGAACAGTATGGTGAACTGAAGAACTAAAGTCATGGCGGCCAGTCCGATACAGACAATCGTGCCGCCTCTGATGCACTTCATGCCAGCATAACAGATTGTCTGGTCTTTACTAGAGGTCTCCGCATCGTAGAATGCTCCGAAAATTTCCTGTGCACCAAAACCCAATAGAGCCGCGATAAATAAGGCCATGCCCCAGTTCCTCCCAAAATTTCCAACGTAAAATAACTCCTTTATAATGGTTGGGCCAATAGTCCAAAGTATTGATATTCCAAAACCTGTAGTAATGGTGGCCAACACAAGTAGGGAAATTTTACTGGCAAAGAATAACACCAAGATTTCGCTGCAAAGAAAACATATTGATCCAAAAATTAAGACCCATATACGGGGAAGTTTTTCATGAAAACGGTCAGAGATATAACCAACTGCTGCACTTATTATTGCATTTGTGATTGGTAATACAATAGTCAGGCTATCGTCATAGCTTTTTAGACCAACTGCATCGCTGATAACGGTTATATTGTTTTCAAAAATGAGTCCAATACACGAAGCAAATCCGAATTGCCAAACAATTACCTGGAAATCGAAATTTATCAAGACTTCTTTCAGGGTCATTGGCGTGTGAAAATGTGTGTCAATTTCTCCATCAAGGGTGTTATCACCGTTTTGTATGTTAGCTGCGTTTTTCAGGTCTGATTGAGGAATATCGTTTGCACTGTCATTCTCATCCGAAAAAGCGTCATACGGTGCATCTTCGACCTCATATATACGAAGGAAACCTATACATAAGGTATCAATGATGCTGAAACTGATAGCAAAAAAGAGCATGAAACCCGAGAAACCGTTTCCATCAAACACATGATAGTAGATGATGGCAAATATTGATGGACCACCGGAGAAAAACGCATTTAAGAGTCCGAAGATTTTCCCTGTGTGCTTCTTATCGAAGTTGATGGCATTTGTGTTTAGAGCAACCATATAGGTGAACACAGACCCAAGTCCTGCGAAAATGGAGTATAAAGCCATGCATATATTCATAATGATATTAATTTAGATGTATTATGAAAAAAACATGTTCAATATATATTTTTCCCAGCATAAAACTTCGTCCGGTCTTTATTCTTTTTTCATTGCAAACACTATGCTGTTTTAATTAACATGTTATTGTTTAGTTATTACTTGAAAGGAGCTCACAGAAGAACGTACAGGTAGTGTTTGAGATATGACAAGTTACAAATAAAGTACTATCACATTTCATATTGACGTTTCTCGCAGAACACAGCCATTATTATCATCATAAATGTCATATTTGATTGTATCTATCGAGTTACGCAATTTGTAAAATAAAAATGAAAATATTTTCAAATTATCAATAAATCATAAGCTTAACATTGTCCGGCACAAAGTTTAATACTGAAATTGAAATATAATTTAGAAACGAATGGTTATAATCCAATTAGCACCTGTGATTGCTTAATCGAAGTATCCCTACCGAAGTACCTACTTTAGAAGGCGATGTGCTTGATATAAAAGCAGAAGCCAAAAACCTTTGTTAGAAGCAAATGTATTAAGTACTTGCCACAGAAGCCGATGTATGCATACCTGTTTTAGAACCTGTGGTGCCTGATATTTAGACACCTAATATAGGCAAGATAAATCTATATTCGATTATTTAAGGATCTGAAAGACGAGCAGATTGCTCAGTACAGATGACCACTGAAATACGTTTAACAGTACTTTGAAACCATCTAATATGCAAATGTATCGATTTAAATATATATAGATCAAGCACATATCCTTATGTTAGTATCACGTACCACAAATAAAGAAATAAATAGCCATGAGCCAGGCATTCCTCGAGTAGAACCTGACGAACTTGGCGGAGCTCCAGATCAACATGTAGCCGGTGACGAAGACAACCAGGCCTACAGTCGAGGTCCACTGAGGCCCGAACTTGTCATAGAACATTCCCGGCAGGAACCCGATACCCAGGCCGAAGTTCAACATGGACGAGAACAGCTCCACTGAAACAATAAAAGAAAATTTAAAAAACAAAATGTAGTCTAGCACTTATTTGTTCTAATATGTATTTTGTTGTTTGTAGTTTACTGTTTGTGCCATTTTACTTTTCCAGCACCCCGACAAGCAGTACATAGATGTTGCGCTACATATAATCGTTTATTCATGCGCTTTTGTGTTTAAATAAGCAATCAAATCTAAATAACGGCAGTCTTTATCAATTTGCCGAAGTTCAACAAGGATGAGCAGATCCAATAGAACATAAGTATGCTGAAGCGGAATTTGATTATGTACGTCGAAGATCCCAGTACTTGGATTTATAAAAAGGAATAGGATGTTGGCGACAATTCTGCAAAGCATATTTGTGTGCCTCGATTAAACCAGCATACACTCCATTTACCAATTAACCAAGGTATCCACACAAAAAAAAAATGATACTGATGTGATTTGGAAACAGGACTTTCTAAACATTTCTGGTAAAAAGGACCTCGAGTGCACCAGAAGCACCCAGACAGAATGAGAAAGAAAACTCTGAGTGACCAGATCGCGTCTCACACCCACAGTGGTGAAGGACACTAAGTGATGAAAGGTCAGCTTCTATTACCACGGAGTTTCTTTATAAGAAAATGAACCGTAGGCAAAAAAAAAAAAAAAAAAAAAAGCTCCATTTATGGTCTCCAGGGAAAAAAAGGAGGGTCGGTAGGTCCGGATTTTATTTTACATGAAACGAAATGCAAATATGTGGGGAAAGATTTTTTTTATAGGCGGAAAGGTAAAATAACTTTAGGGAAGTCGTTAAAAAAGACGGTCGGTGGGAGACCGGAATCGGAACTTTTTTTTACCTTATCTAAATATATATTTATTGATAGAACTAATATGAATCAAGGCAAATAATTTTCATGGAAGCAACCCCACTTCTTTTGAAAAGATCGTACTTAACTTCCTTTTTTATACATGCATTATATAAATACGACTAGCTTTAACGTGAATATAACCGTTATGTAATATTTACTGCATTTATTGATGACAAGCGTTGAAGCTTTTCATTAGTCCAAACGTAACAATTTCACTCCTATTTCAAGATATATCAAATAAAATATGAAATACTGCAAATGTTTTCAAAAATAAAATCATCTGGATGAAAAAGTATCTGAATAAGCGGAATTTTAAAGCACTTTCTAAGGCGCATTTAGTTGTAATGTTTTATATATAAATGGAACACCTATTCATTAATTGAACACTTATGTGAAAACAAAGTTGATGATAATCTCTTATCTGAAAGCATGTCGTTTTTAGAGGTTTAGAAAGTGTCCGGAAAAGAGAGTTTCCGGTGTAGTCGAATTAGTAAGCCAGTGAGAATAAAATATATTAGGGAGATAATCATTTATCAAATAGTGTATTATGGTTCTGCATAACCTGACATGGTTCTGCATGACTTGACATACTGTCTACTTAAAATACCGGTAAAACGCTCAGCTGAATAGATTAACTGCCCATACACAAATCTAGAAAAGAGACAATATGATGGTATTACTTACATATATAATATAAACTTACTTTCTGTCTGAGTGTAATTAAAGGTCATTTTGATTTTGTCTTGGTACACATTGAAGACAAATAAAGAGCCAGTTATGAAATTGGCTGCACATCCGATAACCAGCCTAACAATCTTCAGAACTGGTTTTGTATCCATAGTCATTGAAATTCAATATTTATCATAAGGGCACTTTTAATTACTTGACACACTTTCTTGTATTTATAACGTAGGGTCTGTCAGTGAATATTCCGATTCGTTTCTTCGAGTTTAATAATGTATTTTCTTTCCTTTCAACATTTTAACAAGTATATACCATGACTTAGAGTTCATCTAAGATATTCTTTGCAATATTTTATTATGATCTTCATAATCATATATGTTAAACGATCGCATCAATTTGTCAATATTTGTTCTACAGAGAAAAACTTGCATCTCATGTGCACGCGTGTGTGTGAATGTCATACTTTGCCCTAAGATATGGCATGATATGATATGAGTAAAATCTGCTGCACAGATAAACGTGCATGTCGCAATATAGTTACGATGTCGAAACGTCTTGTGGCGAATCCTTCGGGCCACCGACGTTACGATTCCATGTTCATAATTTATTGGAGCAAAATTGATTTTCGTAAATACGGCTTGACAGCGGATTTTGCAACTATAAATCGGTGTATCTTATGAAAGTGTTACCGATTTTGGTCGTATTTTCAAAAGAAAACCCTTTGCAACCCTTCAATACACAAACATTTTCAAAATCATCGGATTTCGTTTCCGAGTTGAATGATACCGGAAGATCAGATAAGAGCACAATAACACACGTCGGTTTCAGAAAAAGTGCTTACAAACTTCGAAAATGACATTGACGATACTTTTCTCGCTTTGTGGTAGGAGATTAATTGTCAATAGATAGCCCAATGTGTTTTTAGTTGCATATTTTTGCTTCATCTTCTTGAAAAATCAGCGGTTGTGAATCACGACCGCTCTGCTCCATAGAGTATATAGGTACGGATTTACTACCGTGTCGAGCGCTAGCGAGACACAAGGTAGTAACATTACTTCTAGTCGCAATATATCCCGAGCTCGCGTGAATAAACTGATGTGTTGCATAATTAATAAGACGATCGCATTATCAATGAGTGTGCAGTAAGTAGTTTGTGTGTTATAAGGCTTCTTTCATTTATCTATTTTCCATGTCGTTCATTCCTTTAAGAAACTCCGTCGGCGGTTACCCTTAGAGATTGGTTGATGTAGACCACTTTCATGCTAACTTTAACACGTATTTACCTGTAAATATTTATAGTACGGCAGTTATAATTTCTCTCTTTAAAAAAGCTAAAATCTTAATTATTTGAACATATGTGAGGTTGATATCCAATTTAACGTATCGTATATGGAAGTTTTAGGCTATTATATGCAAAGTTTTACACATATACGATTGTATAAAACAATTAATAAATTTAACCTTTAATGATCGCAAAACAACTGATTATAAATCTTATTTAATTAATATCAACAAATAGAAAAGTTTTAATTCAACTTGACCCGAAAAATTATATATGATATTGAATCTTTCAGCTTTCCTTTATCTTGAAGTATTTTTTTCCCAATTTTCCCAAGTGTTTATGACTAGAAATGAATAAAGGTTTTGTAGCGAGATTATGCATTCCTTATAAACACGCGTGAAAGCACGTGTGTGCATAAATTACTCAAAAATAAATAACGATCAAATATCATTACCTGAACCTTGAATAGTATGGACTGGCCGATAAGAAATTTAAAACGTTTTAATAAAAAATTAAATTCACTCTAACTCAATATTTCGGCAAAAGTTTGCCTTTCTCAAGAAAAAAAATCATGAATTTTTAACAAGTTCTTCATTATATACGTTTGAATAGTCTCCATATTGTTATTGCAATGATTACGTTATTACGATAGCAATAACATTATGGCGACTATTCAATTGTCTATAATGTAGAACTTGATAAAAATTCATGTTTTTTTTTTTCTTGAGAAAGGCATACTTTTGTCGAAATATTTAGTTAGAGTGGATTTAATTATCTATTTTATTATTTCCCTCTGGAAAATAAACATATTTATTAAAACGTTTTATCTTTGATAAATGGAGCAATATGGGAACTCAGCTTCAGTGGTGTTGGTTTGCTTTGGGATTACTTCCCAATGACAATATTTCAGTGAAATTCCTGTCTTTGTCTACAGCTCTACATCTACAACGTAGTAATACAACGCTATAGAAAAGGTACACGATACCACACCAGGCCAAATACATTTACCATGACTCCTGGAACTAAGCGTCAAGCAAGGGTGCTTTATCCTCGGGTCCGCAAGACTTCTCTTATAATCTCAGGCTATGTTTACAAGTACATTTTCAAAACAAGTAAATTAATCTACGACTTTCTCAGCCACTAGGCCGGTCGTTTGTAGTAGTGTCGTTAATCAACAGTACCAAGTTCGGGGTTTGAAAAGACAAGTTGATATAACAGTATCTAATACAACCTTTTAATTCTATATTCTGAGCATAATGTGTTATGATTTTTTTTTAAATATTACATGTACTGGGTTTAGTTTTAGTAAGTATGAATTACATCCACAGTGGGAAATGCCCTATAACATCATGTTAGACTACTGAAGCTGAATTCATGATTCAACGGTGTAGTTATTCCCCCTTGAATGTGAGGACTTCATCGTGACCAGACTACAATCAACATTGTTTGCAGTATCAACAAAATATATTTGAACTCAGTTTGATATATTTGTAAATCTATTCTCTAGTACGTTAATATGTTTCAAAATATTAATCATAACTGTTAAACATGTCACGTGAAGTAATACTTTGAAATCACATCAGATTCTATAAGTAAACACAAGTTTCGCCCTTATTGAAAACATCAATCAACGTATCTACTGAGAATCATTTTTTAAAGAAGTTTGCATGTATTACCATTTATTGTAAAATAATATATAATTTGTATATGGATTAATTTTATTAAAATCTTTAACACATACATGTCATTATAAATAATAAATTATGAAATTATTTAGATTATCCCAGATGTGAAGAAGGTGTGCACTCAGTCTTTCGATCCTTGAAATTATTATTTCTATCCAAATATGTCTGGCATACACACTTGGGTATCGCAACCTATTGTTAAGAGGATTGTTTTTAGTTCATAATACAAATGTATACTCTATAAAAGAATATTATACATAAAAGTTACTGCGAAACGAAAATGTGAGTGCATATCTTCTTTAACAACTGAGTATGATGATAATAAAAATAATCTAGAAACAAAATATGATTTCCTTTTAAATTTTGTTTAGGAAGCCGAATTACTGAATTCGTCGACTGCAGCATTTTCTCCTGAACAGCATGATGGACTGGAGAACTAGGGCGGTGACGGGCAATACGATACAGACAATCGTGCCGCCTCTGATGCATTTCATCCCGGCGTAACACTTCGTACGGTCTTTACTGGATGCTTGCGCATCATAGAATGCCCCAAACATCTCCTGAGCACCAAATCCCAATAAAGCAGCAATAAGAAGCGCAATGCCCCAGTTTCTTCCAAGATTTCCAATGAAAAATAATTCTTTCATAATGGTTGGGCCAATAGTCCAAAGTATTGATACTCCAAAACCTGCAAATATGGTGGCCAACACAAGTAAGGAGAGCTCATTCGCAAATAGCAACACTAAAATTTCGCTTAATAGAAAGCATAAATTCCCAAAGATAAGAATCCACATTCGGGGAAGTTGTTCTTGAAAACGGTCGGAAATATAACCAATTGTCGCACTTATTATTGCATTTGTGATTGGTAATACCAAAGTCAGTCGATCGTCATAACTCTTTAGGCCAACGGCATCGCTAATGACTGTTATATTGTTTGCAAAAATTAGTCCCACACACGAAGCAAACCCAATTTGCCAAATAAGCAGCTGGAAATCAACATTTATTAAGACTTCTTTCAGGGTCATTGGCGTTTGAAATTGTGTGTCCTTTTCTATAATAGGGGTGTCTTCACTCTTTTGTATGCTATCTGCGTTTCTCAGTTTAGATTGAGGAATATCAGCTTCACTATCATTCTCATTCGAAAAAGCAGCATACGGTGCATCGTCTTCCTTATATATACGAAGGAAAACTATACAGAAGGTGTCAATGATGCCGAAACTGATAGCAAAAAGGAGCATAAAACCGGAGAAACCTTTTTCCGTCGAATACATGATAGTAGATGACGGCAAATATTGAGGGACTACCGGAGAAGAATGCATTCAAGAGGCCGATGACTTTCCCAGTATGCTTCTTATCGAAATTGATGACATTTGTGTTCAGAGCGACCATGTAGGTGAACACGGAGCCAAGCCCTGCAACAATGGAGAATAAAGACCTTATAAAGGTAATGTCTTAATATACAGTCTTGACTGTGTCTATCATTTAAAGTAAGCCAAGTGAAAATGAAAATTATTTAAAACTATTAAGAATTTATAAGCATCATTAACCGGCACAGATAATTGAAATACAAAAGAAAATCTGCAAGACGTGTTGGTTGAATATAAATATCATATTTGCTTTTAGCAAACTGTCAAATGACTGTATGTTTGCTAAGTCGAAGACTCTTCTATAGTATCTGAAATACATGTATCTAGTATCTGAATATAAAAGTGAAAGTATCTGCAAAACAATCCAACATATTTGCTATAAAATCCGATGTATTAGACAGGATCTCTTACGACAGTTCTAGAGACAAAAGAAGGCCGAAGCGAACGTAGCGAGTAAATGATTTTATTGTCTGGAGAAACGTCTTAATAGATTCTATCTGACTTAGAAGTCACCCTTAATTAGTGGAAATACTTGCTTTTGTCAAATGGGTAGATCCATTTTGTACATGGTAAAATATAAAGTTGTTCTATTAAAAATAAATCTCTGATACTTTGAATTTTCATAGCTTCTGATTGGCTACAAATTTAGGGTGACTTTTGATAATAGACAGAAGCCGAATTATTTGATAAACGCATATTACAATAACACTTCAGGGATCTGAAAGCTTGGTATCTATAAATCCGGTAGATGTCTTAGAACAAATTTCCATTACGACAAGTGGTACTGTACTTGAAAACCTTTAAGCTTGTGACATCATTGATTCGGTTCTAAAATACCACTTCATTCTTATGTGAGAGACACTTACCACAAGTGAAAAAATAAATAGCCATGAGCCAGGCATTCCTCGAGTAGAAGCTGACGAACTTAGCAGAGCTCCAGATCAACATGTAGCCGGTGACGGAGACAACCAGGCCTACAGTCGAGGTCCACTGGGGCCCGAACTTGTCATAGAACATTCCCGGCAAGAACCCGATACCCAGGCCGAAGTTCAACATGGACGAGAACAGCTCAACTGAAATAGATGTTGTTTCCTTTGTTTGAATATAGATTATAATTATATGGTGGTGTACACATATATTTTCGAATATCAGATTCCCTTGTGTATTGTATAATGTGCGTGACAGTTTTACTTTTATCTATCGAGTATGACCGCATGCAATACAATGATCTCTGCCACATGTAACGACACATGTATAATACTAAGCAATACACTTGTATATACATGTACTCATGTTCAATATAGTCTTATTTTATGACTAAAAGTGTCATCCGATGAAAGAATATAGTCAGTGACAAGTAGTGCTAAAGGAAAGTCGTCTTAATATGTTGAATTTAATTCTTGTGGCTATAGTATTTTAGAATTTTATCAGGAATAGTATTATAGAATATGATCAGGGATTTTATGCTCTTTATTTGTTTTTTTTTTTCTTTGTTACGTTTCCCGACAAGAAACAGTTAGCTTATCCAAAGCTCCACAAGTTTAATAGTAACATGTTTCCCTAGTGTGGTCTCTCTGTAAACCGGACACTTCTTTTGACTGGACATCTTATTCGGTCCCATTTTGAAACGTTTGTTTTATTATATGGACCAAATCTCTCCTTGTGGCCCTGATTCAACTGTTCATTTGTGGATCTCTGTAACCTACATGATATAGTTTGACGCATTGTGAGATCAAAATCAATTTTATTTATTTTTTCTTCTTTCAATAATATAAAGTTTTAACCAGTATTAATTTTCTTTATATATGGTTATGTATAATTTCTTGTAGTAACATATTTCATACCACATGTGGTCTGACAAAGAAATAATAGTTAACGGATTGTTTTATAAAACTACTAGCGCTGATTAGATTAGATCCGTCGGTAGTCTCGTGACTAATGTGTTCGCTGCGATAGTATTTCAATCATATAGCGACGTCCAGCTAATTACAGGTGGAGGAAGACCCCGAGTACACAGAGGTACCCGGGTAGAACCACCGACCTACCGCAAGCCAGCTGGAAGGCCAAAATAATGTGAAACAAAACCAAATCCTTGGACTAAATATAAAAATTGGATACACCTTCTATTCCTTTCAGATTTTTGATATCCTTTAATGTAACTGACAAAATATCTGAACGAGATGGTGATATCAGGCATTGTTTATAAATAAGTAACAATGTAGATAAAGTCCATTGTTGAGGAGACAGCTAGGCATATTGCACTAACTCAAGATTATAAACGCATGCATTTTTTTTCTTCCTGCCTTGTCACATTTATTTTTGTCTTGATGTATCAAAATGTGTCAAGTTTGGTACTGACATCTCTTCAAGTGGCCTATTGTATCTTTCAAGATACAATGTATAAGGAAATTATTGTCTGTCTGTTTGTTTTGTGTATTTCTATACCGCCACTGCGAAAACGTGTCCATTTAATTTAACAGACGCTTGTGGCTAGGTTAGGATTTAAATCGAATGACAGGAAAGCCGCATAGTCCGCCTATTTTTACGAATATAAGCTCTACATAACACAGATTATCAAAGCAAACGCTTTAAGAGATGCTTAGAAAGAATATGCAACTGATTATATCTTACACAACGTTCGGTAGAGGATTTGTGACCGAATTTTAAGAGGGGGAAACTCTATAATCCGGACAACCTCCGAACCGGTGAAATTATCCAGATTTGAGAGTATTTCGAATAAGATAGAATCAGTTAATGTTCTGTTTATGTTAACTTCAGTCAGTTAAATTAAGCATAAATATTTGAAAATAATAATAAAATGTTGAACATAATTTTAAATATTGTGACTGAATTTAGTGTGACTCAAAATTACTGTCCCCTTGAAATCCTGATAAATAACAGTAATATGCTCACGGAACTGAAAAAACAGAGATCATACTGAATGTATGGACATGTAAAAAAACAGAGATCATACTGAATGTATGGACATGTAAAAAAAGAGACAATGCAAAGATACAGCTGATTAATATTGCATTAATTTACCTTCTGTCTGAGTGTAATTAAATGTGTCTTTAATTTTGTCCTGGTACACATTGAAGACAAATAGAGAGCCAGTGATAAACTTGGCAGCACATCCGATAACCAGTCCAAGAATCTTCAGTACTAATATTCTTTCCATACTTCCGGTATATCAACCAGTCAAATACAAGCTACCTACTTCACTTCACTTTCCTTATAAAGCTACAGGAGTAAGTAATCAACGTGTATTTTAATTCATAGTTTCTATTTTTCAGTAGTCTATTCCATTCTGTTTAACTCAGGTGTAAAGCAGTTATCATGTAATATCAAACTAGAATGTCTTTTTCTCTATACAGCATCCTGTAAAATAGATTCCAGTTAGCATATAGATTACATGATAACATTGATTTATCAACTCTTTGGTTAGCAGAAGAAAAAGAAAACTTGCATATGATATGCACTTAATGGCATCCAACGTGTTATGTATGTATATATGATTAAAGGCCATACTTTGTACTGAGATATCAGTTGTGATCAGACGTATGATAGATAACTACATCTAGCTATATCTCACGAGCTCGCGTGACTGTTTAAGGGTCTAGTTTCACTGATAGGACACTGATCGCCATTCAATAGAGCGGATCATTTAGTAACTCAGTTAGCTCGCCATTCAATAGAGCGGATCATTTAGTAACTCAGTTAGCTCGCCATTCAATAGAGCGGATCATTTAGTTATTTTGATATAGGACAGTAAGACATTCTTTCATATCCAGACTTTGAGGATCTCATTCACGATGTCATTGTATTTAAAATGGTGTCGCTCTGGAACAACCTTCTTGAAGACGTAGTCAGTCAGCCGGTATCCAGTCGGCCCTTGTAATACTTAGGGCCAAATTAATAAAAACTGCGATTTTTGTTATATTCATAATTTCTAATTTATCAGTACATAGAAAGATTTTATCTTGATAAAAGCTGTATTGATTTCTGCACGTGCTCAGTATTTATTCACATCTCGAAGATACTCATTCTGAGAGAGGCGATTTCTAAAGATGATGAATGATGATGACGATGATAATGAACATTTGGACAATTCTAACATAGCAGTTTAATGTTATTGTAATTAAGCCATTGGATATGGAAGACTGCAGGGACGTGAATGTGTCTCTGAAATAGAAAATGTATGGAAGTCGATATTCCCTTAATGGCGAGTTTAATGAAATCAAAATTAACGATAAATACCATCTATCTGCTTTAATTGTTTTAAAATAACCCTGATCACTCTCATAAAATTGTAAGAGTTGGGTTGTCTCCCTTAGCATGTATCATAC